>VXBP01002536.1:14138-274612 GCA_013400115.1 Rhinopomastus cyanomelas
CCAGCAGGATCGCCTATATCGAGTTGTACAGAAACATATCCAGGAGGGTTTTAGACATCTCCAGAGTGATCTATCTGCTGTTTTCTCAGCTCAGAGTCACAATATTTTGGGTGTTTATCTGCTGTAACTTCTGCCTTGCCCACAAGAAAGCACATTTCCCGCGAGCTACAGGAAAACACCAGGAAGAGCAAGCACTCTGGGCTAAGAAATTCTAAATGAACTCTTGCTTTAAGCATTATGGCTTTCAAGACAATGTCAGGATTCCAAACACCTGGGATTGGCAACACTAAGCAAGTTGGAACAAGTGAGTGTAAATTCTAAGTAAAGCCAACAGAATATACACTGCACAAAGAGCATTATATATGAATCTGTTGCCCACATTTCTTTTGGGTGACCTCTAGATAATATCTGGAATGCTACTTACCCACAGTGATTTCAGTAACCTCCATCCTACTGCCAAAATCAATACTCCTGTTTGTGGTAATGTGGTCTGTTATGACACATGTTATACAGACATGAACTGATCACAAGGAACCTGATGAAAACTGGAGGAATTGAGAGAACAGATAATGTTTTCAGGGGAAAAAAACTGTAAGTCATGGAAAATTGTACTTATTTGGGCAGCTGAGCACAGCAGATGGCGAGATCTTCAGGGAAATAAACACAAAGTTTGGGAAAGCAAGAGTGTGTTCTAGCAGTTGCCAGTGATCTCCTGCAGCAGGAAAATCAGTCAAAAATTAAATAGACACTCAGTAGCACCAGTGTTTTGTCAACATTTGTAGAGAACAGAGACTTGGCAGCCAGAAAGAATCGGACTTCAAGGGTCAGTGTTCGCAAAAATAATTGTCACAATCAGCTGGCATTACAACTTCAGCAATCAGGAGTTTTTAATGGAGATTCAATAACTGGATATCAAGGAGTGTGCAGCTACAAAGCTAAATTAAATGTGCATCTGCTACAGTCTACTCCCAGGCTAGGACTGTCAACTGATCAAACAAACCAGCAGCAAGAGCTGAACATATTAAATGATGGAGCAAACAATATTGTACCAAGGAAACACTTTTGTCCCTTAATTTGCTTCATAAATATCCTCATTGATTAAACTGTTTAGAAACATATGAAAAAGTTTAGAAATCCTCGTGGAGAGTTCACAAATGCACATTACTTTATAGAAGGCCCACAGGCATCTACTTCAGTTAAAAAAGGACCGAAGCACTGCACAATATTTCACCTAGAACTTAGCCTTTCTCCATTTATTGCTACTCAGACTTCACATTTCACATGGGTGGGATAAATAAGGAAGGTAAGATTTGGCCTAGTATGTCCAACTCAGTTAGCAAGTGATTTCCCTTTAAAGTAAGAAGAATCCATCGTTTTGCTTGTGTTTCAGATTTAAATCTCTACTCTGAGTCTCTTTGTACTTGAGATTACCACCAGCTACCCAGCTGCCAAAACCAGAAAAGAAAGGACAGCTATGGATGCCAGGAGAAGTGATTATGGACAGAAATGGTACGTGCTTTCTGTACACAGCACCTGGAATTTCCACATTTCCCACTGTGGAAATGAGAAGAGCTGATCATTACTTCCAACCAAAAAATTTTGGTGATATCTGCCTGGTAGTCAAGTATAAATTAGAAAACAAAAGGGCTGGGTATACGGAAACATTAGAAAAATCTGATGGTTTAGAAAGATCTGATGATCTTGTGTCTGCAAGGGTATGTCAAGACTGGAAGGGAGCAGGGGATCACTCTGGCTGTAGCACTGGAGAATCCTGGCAACCCATTTTATCTGATTAAATTGATAAAAAATTGATTGATTAAAATCTGATAAAATTAACCAATTTTATCTGATTTCTTCCTTCTGCTCTCAGGAAACTCAGTTTTCTGCCCACGAAGTTGATCTGATAGTCCCTGGTTTAAGTTTGCCGTTGAGATGAATGAATGGATTGCTCTCCATGCTAAAGTTCAATACCAATCCTGGACTAAATTAACTGGGTAAATTCCTTATCTGCTGGTGCCAGAAGAAGGGATTTCACAAGGCATTTCAAAAGGGCTGAATCAAGTAAAACAAAGCATTGTATCTGTATGGATGTGGATACCTCAGGCTTAAATCTAGAGACAACAGGATCATGACCAAACAATAATAACAGATAAACCTTAGCAGGAATCATGACCAATTCGTAGTGTTTTGGTAATTTGCATCAGCCTTTAATCTGGTTTTAGGTATTCCCAGAGGCATAACATTAAGATCTGCAGAAAACAATCCCTTTTGCTTGTATTGATTTCAGTATTAACTGAATGCTCCAGCAGTTTAGAAAATCTCACCAGAGTCTCAGACTTCCAAATACTTAAAAACACTAAAGCATACATCTACTTCAAAACATTGCACCTAGTCTGGTGCTTTTATACTAATCCAGGGAAAAAAGTACACAGTGAACAAGCTCTGAGACAAGTCTCCATAAAAGCTTCCTCCCAAAATTTAATTACCTGACATTAACTCATTCTCTGAAACTTGAGACTTAACTGTACATTTACAATGAAATCCCTGGATATATTTGTTTTCTTGGTATTTTAAAAGATTCTTTTCTGTACCCCAAAGGCTGCCCCCAAAGGTAGTTTCCACTGCTGAATCCAGTAGTCTAAATATTTACATGGAAAGAACAGTGTTTCCACTGGTTTTCATTTACAATGGTTCAGTTACAATGAACCTTGTTTGCCAGTTGGCCAGGGGAACTGAAGGATTTTTTTTATCTGCCTTCTGTAGACTTTTTTTTGTTTAACTATACATCCGTGCACTTGTTTTCTTTCTAGTGGAAGTGTTTCAAGTCTAAACAGTCTGTCTTTTCAGTGTTCTAGCAATGACAAGGCAAAGGCAGTACAAATGTCTTATCCAAACTCAATCAACATTTTCTTTCTTGCGTTCTCTTCCCAATAAAAGAGCATTTCTAACCCTTCGCCTTAATTATGTGTAGTAAGCAGAAAGTTCTTCAGGAGCTTTCTGTGTCCAGTTCTTGCTTGGCAGACTCCAATCTTCTTCTGAAATGATTTGTAATAATCCAAACCACCTACTTTGTCTCACTAGCGCCTATCACCAGACAAATAAACCCCAACTTGTCCAAAGGTTTATTTCTCAGCCTTATGTCTATAGACTTAATATCACTTAAACTGAATGGATCCATGAATGGATCGTACTGTCTTTCCTATCAGGTTCTACAATATTGCCACCTGGGCAACCAGACTTGGACAAGTTGTACTGATGGGACGAGGCCAGTTGTATGAGGTACATTAAGGCCAAGGTCCTGCATTTTGGTCACAAGAACCCCAGGCAATGCTACAGGCCTGAGGATGAGGGGCTCGAAAGCTGCCCAGCAGAATAGGACCTGGGAGTGCTGGTAGACAGATGGCTTAATACGAGCCAGTAGTGTGCCCAGGTGGCCAAAGAGGCCAGCAGGATCCTGGCCTGGTTCAGGAATAGCATGGTCAGCAGAAGAAGGGAAGTTATGGTGTCCTTATACTTGGCCCTTGTGAGGCCTCCTCTTGAGTACTGGGTTCAGTTCTGGGCCCTTCATTACAGGAAAGACACTGAGATGCTGGAACTTGTCCAGAGCAGAGCTACCAAGCTCGTGAGGGGTTAGAGAACAAGTCACATGAGGGGAGGCTGAGGGAGCTCAGCATGTTTAGTTTGGAGAAGAGAAGGCTGAGGGGGACCTCACTGCCCTCTACAACTATCTGAAAGGGGTTTGTAGAGAGGTGACTACTGGCCTCTTCTCCTTAGTAATTATTGATAAAAACCAAGGGAAATAGTCTGAAGTTGAAGCAGAGGAGGTTTGCATCAGATATTAGGAAGAAATTCCTTACAGAAAGAATGGTAAGGCACTGGAATGTCCTTCCCAGGGTCATGGTTGAGTCACCATCCCTGGAGGTATTTAAAAAACACGTAGACATGGTGCTTCACACTCTGCTATAGTATCAGGCACGTAGGGGGTTATTTTGTGTTTGTCTATCAATCAGGTATTCTGGTATTCAGGTTTTTAGGTCTTCTGTTGTTGTGGGTATGGTTGGACTCGGTGATCTATGAGGTCCTTTCCAACCATGATTATTCTGTGATTCTGTAATTCTGTGATCCTGAGCAAATCCCAAGGCTGTAAAAAAATCCTCTTCCAGTGATTCAGGGGGGCAGGACACTCTTCATCTGTTTCATGCATTCAAAACCTTGTAGGATGAAACCTATGAGTCACTGAGCAGGGAGCTCATCGTTGTGTACGTACATCATAGTGGCAATAAACAACCTTCAGTTTTTGTAAACAGATAAGTATGTTCTTATAAGTATGCCTACACACATGACTCTAGGATACAAAATAGTAGATAAATAAATAACCTGCTCTGTCAAATGCATGGAAAGCAAGCCTGAAGAGTTTCAGGCTATGGGTGTTTCAATCTTCTTGGCTTGGTGCCTTCAACAATGACTTTTATAGTCTTTAATTGTGTCACAATTGCCTTTAAGATACACACCTGGTTTATATACTGAAGGAAATCACTTACAGCTAGATCTGTTTCTTGTCAAATGTCACGGTTCAGTCAGGACAGACAGTATATTGAGTGAGGAGAGGCTACCTCATCTTGCTGATTTCTGAATTTCTTAACATTTGAGCTACTAGGAACACAGTTATGTTCTTCTCTGGCTTGCAACCAACTGGTATTCAAAACAAGCACATGCACTAGTGAGTTTATAGCCTTCTCCTCCTCCCTCCTTTAAGCTTTTGAGTAAACATCCATACAGTGTTTTTGATGAAACACCCATGAAAACACACTACTTTAGCAAAGAACGTCTGTGTCATTTACTGTCCCAAATCCACATGAAGGCCCAAATTCATGAGGAGGTCTGGAGCAGAAGGTCTGCGCTGTGCCTTGCCTCCTCCTGAGGCAAAATGCAGTACACGTTGATGTTATCGTAAGCCAACCATGACAGGGAGTGAATACAGCTTCTCAATGTGAAATGTCAAAATGACTTTCCGTTGTCAGCCCAGAATGTCAAACCTAAGTTCTGAAAATAGATCCTCTTACAATTTGAGTAGTTGTACTTTCGTATTCTTTGTCGCACAAAGTACTGGGTTTGTTTGCACTTAGATTGAGATTTCATCTCAATTTATTTGTGGGTGTATCAAAGGGATGCCTTTTTCACAACTGCAACCCATCTGAATTTGTAACAATGACAGTTTAAACTTCAAATGGATCCAGCAGTTCTGTGTGACTAGAGATCACGGATCAATACTGCTGGCATGTGATAGACCTGGCAACCAAACGTGTGGTTATAGAAGAATCAACTTTTTATTTGTAAACCTATCTTATAACCTACTAATTTTTTTCTGGATCACGTTTGAAATACGAACTCACAGCTGTGTTCTGCAATTCACAGCTAGTGCAGAAAAAAACAAACATAGATTCCGAGAAATCATCATTATTACTAAAAAAGAATTTGCTATTTCAGTGGCTATCTTAGCCTGCTCTAAATACTTTGCAACCTGGCAGGCAAAACAGGTTTACTTTCCTAAAGTAGGGAACCAAACACCACAACTGTGTCCTCTGAAGGTCCTTTACTGAAGGACCTTTCACTGGACCATTTATCATTTGAATACAAAGACATAATACAAACCCTAAACTGTTCAGCTGATATTGGCTGAGAGTGGTTTCCTCTCTGGCTTTCATGTGTGAAACAGGCAAATTCTGTCTTGCTTTGCTTCGCGGGCTAGCTCAGAGAGCCACGAAACCCTTGGGACTCTTGCTTCACTCTTACAGATGCCTGTGTTTGGTGACATGGCTCAGGCAGGCACTGGATAAAATCCAAACACCGCGTGTGCAAATATGGCACGGGCAGACAATTCCATGTTTTGATGAGTAAAGAACAATTTTTAGTGGCAAGACTACAGCTAAACTGTTAGATGGATGTGGTAGGTATTCTTTTGCAGTATCTATTTATAAATACATCTGTATCAGAGCAAAGCAATGATGCAATTTCTATTTCTCTAATATATTTTCACATGCTGGTGATTATTTAATGAAAGTAGAGTGATAAGAAGAATTATCGCCCACTGACTGCTTCCAGTTTAAGCTTGGGGAGGAGGGCGTGTGTGCCTTCGCTTTCACACTCTGTTCCTTCACTTAAATATACAGGGCTTGGTCTGTAGATCTGTATCATGTTAAATATAAATATATTTAGCTTGTGAGGTGGCCATAGTGCTGGGATGAGCAAATCCAGCTTTGAAGTCTACACCTCTTCCTGTTTATAAATAGACTCCTGAATGTTAAATATTACACTGAAGCAGATGGCACCTTGCAAAGGAAGCCATTAAATAGCTTTAATTTCACTGGATCCATTATTGTAGATGTAAGTGGAAAATGTACACACGTTTATGTGGATGAACATGGAAAACTGGTCTCATCTTCACACTTGTCACAAGTCCCCAGTACTGCAAAACCTGTGTTTTCCATTACATAAAATCCCTGTTAAGAACAGAAAAAGCCCTTCAAGCCTTGCACAGAAATACCCAGGTGTATACATGCACTGGTTACCTGGGCTGAGGACAGACCCAGGAGAAAGCTGTGGTCCCTGGCCACAAAGGTCTCAGCAGCCCAGCTGGGCATGGGCTCTGCAGCCTGCAGTCCTAACACAGCCCTGAGCTGCCTTGCACCATCTGCAGGGCCCAGCATTAGAACCTTACGATCAAGGTACTTAAATAAACATTCCTACATCAGCTACAAGCAGACTCAGTAAAAACATTACAAGACCCATGAAATAACTGTGTTTAATGGGGCATGGCAAAGCTAATTCTGAAGTCCAGATGTTCCTTCATAGCAAAGGGACAGAGGGGTGGAGAAGCTCCTACAGCCACAGCCTGACAAAACTGCAAAGGTGACAGCAAAATCTACATAACCAAGCTGAGATACACAAGCTCCAGGAATCAAACCACACAGGCAGTTTAATGGTGCCTCATCTCCAGTGAACTACAGTAAATAAGGGAGACTACTGCCAAGGGTGTTGTGCAAAAAGCCTTGTGAGTGACTGTAGATCAGGTATTTCTAGATCAGTCTGACTGGGTCCTAAGCTGCAGAACTGCTTCACTTGTGAAGAGAGCTGTGTAGAGCAGGGTACCGTAACGCAAGTTTAACACCACATACCAGAGCCATCTTGGGATGCTAAATTCCCTTTCTTCTCCTGAGAGATTCCACAGAATGTTTCTTTCTCACTTGATGTCTGTTTGATATATTCCACCTTCTCTCTCAGTAAATCACATTCTATTTATGCTGCTCCTATCCCATATACTCAAGAATTCCTGTGCTTATGCATTCATTTACACAGAGAGTAGCTTCTGGCACCTTCTGCGCTGCAGGTACAATTTGTTCCATACTCTGTGTTGTTCTCAGACATCGCTGGACCATACAGTAACGTCATGATACCAGTGCCTGTCACAGGCCTGACTGACAACCCTAACCTTCCCCCAAAAGCACAAATCTAATCTTCAATTTGCTAATGAATTTCTAACAAAATAATGTATTTTGTTTGGAGCGAGCCATGCAATAATTACTTATTTTGAAGCATCCAAGCTACTTTTGGATGCTAATTAAATGCCTGTGACTATTAGCCTCCCCATAGTTACAGTTGTGTAATTATATCCCCTTCTTTCTCAGCAGAGCTTGTTTGTGAAACCCTTGCATAAAAAGTGTCAACTACCTAATCAGAAAACGAAAATACTTCACTAGGTTTGTGTGACTGGCTATGATAACAAATAAACAAGCACAGCCAAGGTGAGTGATTCATAAACAGACCTTAGTTTTTTAGTGGGACTACCTGGGTAAGGTAACAGAGTTGATTAATTATCTTAAAAGAACTGCTGATGTGGAAAACACTGTAAAGAGCAACCGTTGCAGAAGCTCTGTAAATTGGGAGATATTTTGGTGCTACAGTAGATGTGGGTTGTGTAAAGATAGAAGTGCTTCTACTTTATCTGGAGGATGAGCAATGCACTGAAGTTGCACAGGAGTGTGCTGATAAAGTTCTTCAAATCAGAGGACCTGGTTCTACGATTACAGAACACCTTCATCAGGGAACACGGTGTTGGAAGCTGCATTTCAAGCAGTAAGGAACTGCATTTGCTTTGAGAGATATAATTTTCAGTCAGCCATTGCAAATGTCACATGTACAGAGCACCAAAGAGAAGGCAGCCCTAACGGTGTTGGGATCGTAACAGTAGGTGACTTTATGCACTGTAACTTGCTATTGGCAGTCATTAACTAGACTCATGGCAGTAGGTGAACTCCGTGAAAAGAAGTCGATGGGGTCAGTAGTGAAGGGTTTGCCATGTGTTTGAGGTGGGATTTTACTTGCTGTGTCAGAATTTTTGTTGTCGTTGCTGTACATTGTTCGTTACTCTAGTGACTGGTCACTCTGCCAACTGACCATTGCTTCAAAGCCACTGAAGTCGGTAAAAGTCTTCAGCTCTTTTTTGTTGTTGTTGTTTTCATTTTTAAAAAAATCTTCGAACCTCAGAAATTTGCTACGTTAGCAGAATCATCACTGATCACTGGGCTACCACACCACAAGTAGTTTTGCCACATCTGAACAACAAGATGAGAGTAGGGCATTCCATGCAGAGTGCAGAGATTATTGCAATTGCAGGCTAAAGCAGAACCAAATCAATCCCTCTGTTGCTTCTGGTACTACTTAATCAGCACTATTATTTTAATTAGCACAGGAAGTCATACAGGCAAGTAATAATGCAAAAGTTACTCCAGCGGGTAAAGGTTCCCTCATAAGGGGAAGAAGAAATCTAAAATGTCAGTCTGGAGGAAATGACCAAACAAGTGATGTTCTGCTCCTCAGCACAGCAGCACTGGCAACACCGAAGGTTTCATTCACGTGTTCAATGTCACCAGTACCCTGTTACATCTGGCGACTGAGAGAAATCTGAGTCCCCTGACGTTCTGGGGGGCAAACAGTCTTGCTAATGCCATACAACTTGATCTTCAACACTGAGCACTCTTGAGGAAGTTTGCTTACAAGTATGTTTGCAATCAAACTGCATAAAGGATTGTGTTGGGCTTAATCTCCTGCCTGCAGCCTTAATTAATCTGCAGTGTATAGTTACTGATCACAGCATCGATTTTCTTCCACGTCTTCAGACTCTCACGCACAGTATCAGCTATAATTCCACTCTGCTCTGTCCTGCTGGCGTGTTATTGAAACCAGTGAAATACAAGCATAAGGAGAAATACAGCAGTGACAGAAATGCAGTAAAGGACTTTGTATACAGGGTGTATAAATCGGGCAGCAAATGAGTTATAGTCACTGGCATCCATTTAATGCTCAATGGCCATGCAAAATTGATGTAAATACATAGATTTATCATTCGCTGGGTTCACGTTAAGCCTTGAATCTGCAGAAGCTTGTACCTAATAAAGCTACCTAGAGCTGCTCTTGGAGCTGTGAGGAAGGTCTGACTTGCATGTTTCTAAGGAAATAACTTTCTTATTTAGGCATGCATACTTACTAAAATTCATCCTTCCAGGAAGGAAGTACTGAACATATTTTCTGTCCAGCCTGCACCCGATATTTAGCCAGTACCACACATTTTCATGGTCAGTCAACATTTAATTTTCTGTACCTAAATTAAGGAGCAGGGAGCAGAAGCCTTAAAGGTGAAAACATGTTTCCCTCTAGTTTTTCTGACACTGCTCTTTCTAAAAACTACTGCCTGCTACTACCTACTGCTAAACTTATTAACTACCAACTGACTGAAGTCTTTAAGTTGTAAATGGAGCTGTCCTTAGAAGTGGGGAAGAATATTCCATCAACTCTACTGATGTAGTTACAGCACTAGAAAATGTATCCATCACTGGCAGCTCACCATCACAGGAAGATGAAGTTCTTGAATTAGAAGTGATGACAAAATCTCTCCAGTCAACATTTATATAAAAGATAAATATTTTATATTTATTATTTAAAAATCATGGTGTCTGCAGAAAGTTTGATGGGTGGGCTTTTTAGATTTGAGTCAGTGTTCCCTGCTATTAAACATAGGTCTCACTCTAAGAAGAGATGTACTCTAGAACTGCAAGCATCCAACAGCTGCCTGAGGTAAGAGTGCCTTGGAGAGCACAGCCCCTCTACCTCAATCACAAACGCCGATGCATGTGCACAATGAGAACCCATGTGCTAGACTAAATGAAAATCCCTTCAGATGGCAAAAGCTAAGATGCCATGAAAATCACTATTTTTTCAGTGCAATGAATAGCTTCTGTTAGGAAAAAACACAAAGTGCTGAAAAGAGGGACACAAAGGCAGCTGCATTCAACTGCAGACTCCCCCAGCTCCACTGTATACATTTTGCCAGTGGCCACTGTCGCTTACCTAGGGAAGAAATGCAAGAAGGACAGTTATGAAACAATTAATTATTTTATGCACTCAACCGCCTTCCTAACCAGCCTTTAAAGAACTTCCCAAGCTGAAAAATGCATCTGAGGAAACTTTTAATAGGCACTGACCAAGCTGTTCCGCAGGGGAATGTTCAGTCCTTCAGCACTCTCAGTTCTTTGTCTTCACAATGCCACCAGTTAACAAGCTGCGCCAATCCACTCTGCATTGCCAGCATAACTACCTCCCTGTGCTTTGTTTGGTTTGAAGTCCCTTGATAATGTGAGTGGAGAAGCCTCGCACTGTACGAAATGGGTAATCACTGCTCCCTGCTTTCTCTGAATCATCTATCATTTTAGAGACCAACGTCACACCTCTCATAGTCGCTTCCTTTCCATAATGAAGGCAACCATGCTGCATGTCTTAACGAGGTCAGTTTGCCCCAAAGGGGCACTGAAATCCTTATCGCGTCAATATATTTCCAAGTGAAATATAATTTCCAACAGAATATAGATAATATTTGTCAACAAAAGTCAAGCTCCTGCCCCACCCTGTTCCTCAGAAAATAAAGCAATTACTCCGTGCTGCTCTCCCAGATCAATCACAGCTTGTGTACACTTGTGAATCCTCATCAATCCTTTAGATATGGGAACTGTAGCAGGACATGCTTCTCTTTTTGTCACGGCCTAGAAAAGTCATAGAAGACTGCGTGCGGTGCCCATGGCAGACAGGTGTGCACAGTCATATTTTACAGCAGGACAGTATTTACAGAAGGATCTGTGGCCAAGGAATTCTTCATGCAAAGCATTTGAGTGGTCTGCTGCTGGTCTACAGGCATCAAAGAGCAGTCAGACACACCGCGTTTGGGAGAAGGGTGACTGATAAATTTTTGCACAAAAATTGCATTAAAAAAGATTCAAGATTTCTGTAGTGTATGTGTCTGTACATATCTCAAGAGAGACTGTCAAATACCGCTGCAAAGGGCACCACATACCATCCTAACTGCTGCCAGAGTCGGCAAGACCTGTGCAGCCATCACACCAAGGAATGGGCTGTCCAGGGACTTGTTTAAGGGTGTGCTGGATGAAGCTCTGGCCAGCCTGATCTAGGGCGAGGTGTCCCTGCCCATGGAACCCATCCTGTTCCATGGGTTGGAACTGGATTATCCTGTGGTCCCTTCCCTGATTCTGTGATTCTATAACTTCTTCCCACTGAGGGTGATGGGGCGCTGGAGGAAGTTTGTGGAGTTTCCTTCTGTGGAGACGTTTAAAACCCTCCTGGACTTGGTCTAGGTGATCCTGCTGTGGCTGGGGGGGTTGGACTGGATGATCTTTCGAGGTTCCTTCCAATCCCTAATGTTCTGTGATTCTGTGGTGTGTTCTGATCTACAGCTCTGGAAGCTTTTAAATTCACCAGAGATAAAAAGTAGGTGTATTAGTTTAGAAAATGTTGGGCTTTTTTTCTTACACTGTCTTTTGTTTCTCACATGTTTTTTATAGAGGATGGAGATTTCTAAACAAAAATCTGTAGTGGGGAAAAGAGACCCTTCCCAGGGTCCCAGAGTTGGTGTAACACCAGCTGTATGTTTCTGCACCCCATTTCGTTCAGCATTTCTTCACAGAGCTGTTCCCTGATAAACTTTAATTTTTCTGAGCTCAGTAGCACTAACTATTAACAACCAAAACCTGAGTCGAAAGTGCCCATCATACAAAAGTTGACTAAAAACCTGAGAATTTTTGAATTTTTGGATTTTTTAACGAATACTCTTCTGGGACCTTTAGGTTTTATATTCTGAAGGTGTCTTTGACAACCACAATAAGCAGAAGCATTATTTTGTTTTTGTAAATGAAAAACCAGCCTTGTAGATAATTAATTATAGGGATACATAGATCCAAGAGACTTGTAGGAGAAATGCAGGCTGAGGGAAAAAGCAGAACAGAAAGGTTCATGTTCCGATGAGTGGATAATTTCTGAGAGCTGTGAAGCAGGAAGGAAAGAGCAAAACAACTTCAAGAAAGGAAAAAACCATAATAGGGCACAGAAGACTGATGATCAGAAAGGCATAAAATATGTCTTTTAATATTCTGGATTGTTGATGTGTGTCAGTGATACCAGGGTTGTTGATGGCAACTCTAGGTTTTGGCATTTTGGGCAATAGGAGTGTTTCCATGAGTTTTGATCCTGTTTTCCTAGATACTCATCTTGTTACTGAGAGGGGCAAGTCTACCCTTTTTAAAATGTAAGCTGGATAGATGATCCACGTGGGGATTTTCACGAATCTCTGTGAGAAGCAGCTGTACGTAGCTACTCAGGGATATTTTAATATCACACAGGCAAAATGGCCCAACAGTTCTAGGAGTTTCAGGTGATCCTTGCTAAGAAAATTTCTGTACAACAAACAAAACTGAAAGCATGAACTTTTTTTAACAAAATGACACAATTCTTAAGTCATAGAAATAGTTCTGTGGTTTTGTTTTGGGTTTTTTTTCTCCTTTACTGTTTGTTTAGTCTTAGACTATTTTTATGCTAGGAAACCACAGAAGGCTACATAGAATCTGTTACTTTCACGGTGTCTGGTCTAAAAGTATTTCTCTAAAAATATCAGAGGATTATGGGTTGCAGTAGGCAAGTTTCAGAGATGCTTAAAGTTAAATAAACAACTTGCATTTGTTTTCTAAAATAACATAACACACCAAACCATATCAACTTTCTGGAAGTCACGGCCAATTAAAATCAAAATTCATGCACATCTGGGATGGTTCTATATCTGGGTTATAACTGCCTAGACTTGGTGAAGTGCTGGAATTTGCTTGTATTTATTTCAGTGTAATTTTTAGACCTAAACATAGTGAGTTTTGTGCAGTTTGGCTTGAAAGTGTTGGGGAATGCCATCCATCAGGCGGGTACAGCACAAGGTGCACGGGCATTTGTGGAACAGCTACGGTCAGAGTGAAACTGCAGCTCTGCCATTAGACCCTCTCAGCGAGGCTGCCAACAAGGCACTTACATGAGCAGTGCTAATGGGTTTTGTGCATGCAGGTAGTTTTCTGCAGAAGTTCACTCATTTTTCAAAAGCCAAAAATCAATTATAAAAAAAATGACAACAGCTTCTCTGTGATTTGAACTGGAACAAATAAAACATTAAGATGTTGAAGCTAATATAGGACTTTAGTTCCCAGTCTCTTCATGCTTACACCCGCTGTCTGCATTTTTGTTTAATAGGGACATTTTCTTGTAAGTTGAGGGCAGAGTCCTTAATGGTATGTCCAGCAAGATTTTCACGTGCCAAGAGAGTCAAAGAAGCCCTCCTTGGCAGACAGGGAATGGCATGAACTGTAGGCCTTTCCCCAAAGGACCGGCTCCAATGTGCACATCACCTTGAGAATTCTGCATCAGCAGGTCTGGCTGCTTTGGCTTTTCCCCACACCAGCCTTTGCAGAGCCTGCTTCTGTTCTATGCAGGAAAAAACTCGCTTCATGAAACTCCACCTAATCTCACACTCAGGATGTGTTTACAATGTAAAAGCTTTCTTTACAGCAAGAGCACATAAAGTTCTGCACTAGTTCAGTAATGGTCATCCAGGCACATGCAGCATACATATGCCAGCAAAAGAGTGTAAACACAACGGTTTTGCTGCAGAGGTAGAAAGGAAGAATCTGATTTACTATTTTCTTAAAAGATATGTAGCATCAGAATGACAAACTGGTCACACAGAAGGAGGGTTGCCACTTCACAGGCTTCCTCTACTTCCATGTGCCTTCCCAACGTGTATCACAATTTCTTTCACATACTGCAGTCAGACACTTAGGTTAGCTTTAAAAAAACTACATCAAAGATCATCTTTGCAAAATTCAAGAGAAAACTCATTATTAAAATCTCCTTCTTGGGCATGGTGAGAATATCATCACACAGAACCTAAAAGCCGAAACGCTTATGGGATGACTAAGAACTGAAAGGTTAAAAGGAAATTCTAAAATCCCGAAGTCCACAAGAAAAGAAAAAACCTACTCTGGACCTTTCAGATTATTTACAACAATACTTTTCCAGACCTTTAGCCAGTTTCTGAGATAGAAGCTGAGTAATGATTTTTTTATCCCTCTCCCTTTCCAAATCGCTTCATTTTAACAATTCTCTTGCCAGCTGCACCCATTCACTCCCTATTAGAAAGAGAAATAGAAACTTCTAAATTGCTTATACAGACATAATCCCTCATAACTATGATCATAGGATCATAGGATGTTAGGGGTTGGAAGGGACCCAAGAGATCATCGAGTCCAATCTATATCTCTTTCTCTTTTTAATTAATTCCCACTTGATCAGTTTATTTGAATTAATTTCAGCTCCTGAGTACTTCTTCTAGGAGGCTGAATGTATCCTTGTGATTTCCATTTGAGCCTCATTTATAGTGTTAGTCACTTTTACTGCAGGGATTAGATGTCCTGCTATATCTCCATTGGGCTTTAAAACTTTTGCTTAGACCATCACCTCAGCCCAGATAAACTACAGAAGTATACTGGACACTAAATTTGTCATCTAAATGCATCAGATTATTGTCACGGCTTCTTCCCAAACAACACAAGCTAACATTTCCCAGATACTGCTCAAATAATCATGCTTCCAGGGAAAACAACAGTAGTATTAAAAGTAAGGTTCTGAATCATAGAATCACTACGGATTGGAAGAGACCTCGAAAGATCATCTAGTCCAATCCACCTGCAACAGCAGGATCACCTAAACCAAGTCACATCTTGAATATCTCCAGTGAGTCCACAACCACCCTGGGCAGCCCGTTCCAGTGCTCCGTCACCCTCACTGTGAAGAAGTTCCTTCTCAGGTTTATGTGGAACCTCCTGTGTTCCAGCTGATTTAAAACCACACTCACACACTTACTTCTATCCCTTGTTGACATATGTATGTGCTACACAGTGAGTAACATCAGTGGTTTTCATTTCCATGCTTTGTCTAATGTCTAAACTGCTGCATCCTTTTGCTGCCTTATCCTTAGCAGATCCTCAGGCTTGTGAAGATGCCACATTGTGGGAGGTATAAAGAAGTAATTAAGGCAAAAGGGCTCCAAACAAAAAAAAAAGAGATGAATCAACCAACAAACAAAAACAAAACAGCCAACAGAACCAAAAATCTACTTTATTCCGTCTTTTGTTTAGTTTCTTTCTGCTTCCTTTCAAATCACAGGCTCTGTTCCAGCTTTGAGAACGTTTCCAAAAGCTCTGAATTTGCAAAGCGTCAGCACAATTTGAAATGGACTGGACTAAGGGCTGCTGTGAGATAACAGCACAGCACAGCCCAGCTGCCCCGCTAATTACCAGAACGTGGCAGTGCATAGGTTTGTTCTGCTTGTTTCTAGATGTGTAGAGTTTATCTAGATGTGTAGGGTTTCTAGATGTGTAGCTCTCAAATGCCCATTAGCATTACTCACCTGCAAGCTTGTGCATATGAGATGCATGTTTAGATATCTCTGTTTGACTCATTGAAAAGTTGTGTAGACCTGTAGGTTAAGGACATGGTTTAGCAGTGGGCTTGGTAGAGTAATGCATGGATTTGATAATCTTAAAAATCTGTTCCAACCTAAAGAGAATCATAGAATCATCATGGCTGGAAAAGACCTCCAGGATCATCAAGTCCAGTCCTCATCCCAACATCCCCCTAACCCCTAGACCATGGCCTCAAGTGCTCTAGCTACTTGTTTTTCAATACCTCCACCAATGGTGACTCCACCAGCTCCCTGGGCAGCCTCTGAATGCATTGGCCATTGTTGTCCTCATCATGACACTAAGACACCAAAGATATGTGCATTCTCACAGTAGTCTGTAATAAAAAGGAAACTCTTTATATAAGGCATTAAAGCCCAAAAGAAAGCAGGGCTACTTGCTTCATTCAGTCACAGGCAATCTCTTCCTGAGAGGTACCAAGAGAAGGTTGACTACCATGTCTGGCAGTGAGGATCCTGCCCCTGACCTTGGCAGGCAGAGAGCAGCAGGGCATGGGGATTTCCAGTAGGATGGGGCTGAAACCCAGCCGTAAAGCGATGATCAAACATAAAAAGTGGCTCTGATTTGAGTGTTTCAGTTGAAGTTCAAAGGCAGATTAGAGCCCTGCAGGAGCCCAGTTTGAACCTCTAAAAAGCTGAAAGGCATTTCAGTTTGGTGTTCGTTCTCTTTTCAATAAAGATCTAGCTATTAATCTTCTCTATTACCTTACAAACTGTGTCTACTTCCACTCAAAAGGAAATGGTGGAGGATCATGTTACCCCTTATGGCTAGCTGGTACAAAAGAATCTTCTGGACACCTGCAGGTATTAAAAAGGTCTTACTGGAGAGCATGCTGTAATTAACTCTTCTGTGGTAGTCAGCAACTGTTTTGTTTGTGCAGGGGTTATTTCAACACTTCAAACCTTTTATCCTCTTTACAATTAGACTTTTCATGCTATTTTCAACCAGTAGGTTTTTCTGTGTTCAATGTTCCCTCATATTTCACAAAACAAAGAAGTTTGACACACTTGGCTCTGCTGAATTGAGAATATTTTGGAATTCCACCCAAGCTTCCTCTGGAGTTTAAAAGTGATTGCATTTTAGCTTGGCAAGTCAGATCCAGCTCTCTCTGTGGCCAGCCAGAAATCTTTCCCAAAGAACAAAAGCGAGCAAAACACGGTCGTTCTGGTCCAGCTGCGACAATACCTGGTAGACTAGTATCTTGCCAACCAGTCAAGTAGCAGAGCTTTTCAGAGGCCATGCAAGGTAATTTTACACTACTCCAGCCTTGTCTTGGGGACACAGAACATGACAGAATCATAGTGGCACAGAACAAGTAACAAGTCCCTGAAAAAGCACAAATATTCGAGTCCCAAATTATCCTTCAGTCTTTACTTGCTCTCTTGTTGACCAAATTTCCCACAGATGCTTCTGTCCATCTGTATATTTATCCCTGTATAAATGACCTTTGCAAGAGGATCAGATCATATACATGAGTCATCTCAGAGATACATCAGACCCTATCACTACAGCCGTGTCAGGAAGCATTTTATTCAACATCAGGCATAAGGGAATGTTGTCCAAGGTTCAGGCACATGTAAGAAAACATGCATTTGTGTCACAGTCTCAGTCCAGACAAGCTCTTCCTTTTAGGCAGAACTAATCCTACATCATATATATTCCCCCCCTGTACTTGGCACTGGTAAGGCCACATCGCGAATCCTGTGTCCAGTTTTGGGTACCTCAATACAAGAAGGATGTGGAGGTGCTGGAGCATGTCCACAGAAGAACAATTAAGCTGGTGAAGGGTCTGGAGCACAAATCCTATAAAGACCAGCTGAGGAAATTTGGGTGCTTTGGTCTGAGAAAAGGAAGCTGAGGGGACACCTTATCACTCTCTACATCTGCTTGAAAGGAGGCTGTAGCAAAGTGGAACATGGTCTGTTTTCCCAAGTAGCAAGTTACATGATGAGAAGAAATGGCTGCAAGTTGCACCACAGGAGGTTCAGATTGGATATTAGAGAAAGAAGTCTTCACTGAAAGCTACCCAGGGGGTGGTGGAGTCACCAACACTGGAGATGTTTAGAAGACATACAGATGTAGCACTGAGAGGTATGATTTAGTGGTGATCTGGCCCTGCTGGGTCAGCGGTGTGACTTCATGATCTTAAAGGTCTCTTCAAACCAAAACAATTCTATGAAACTAATATTCAGACTAAACTGCACAGAACCCAACAACTATACAGGGTAAGTTGTATGTGGAGTCACAAGCAAGAATTTTATAAAATTGCAGTGCTTACTGCAATCTGTTAAGATTTGCCCGTAGTTTCTACTGGCAGTCAACCTTTATTTTCATAAATAAAACTTTACAGACAGAAATGGAATTTTCTAAGGTCAGGACTGAGTAAATTTGAATGACTCTAAAATTCCTTTGCTAAAGAAAAAACCCACCACAATCAGATGCTGAAAATAATTAAGAAATGCTTTAAAAGTAACCGAAGGACGTTGCTTTGGATTAAAGAATAAATTATTCTGTTCATATCAGGATACAAATGTCAAATATTCATTTCTCTAGCAATCTTCTGTCTGCATGTAGAACAGTAGCAAGTGAAATTAACAAAACTTTCACACGCAGAATTCAACACTCATCTCTAAACAGGATGTCTCAGCACTGGTCCAATTCTGATCCAGGCAATGATGCAAAAAGACAGGACCATTCTTTCTTACCACCACAGGAAATTTTAATTCTTGAAAAAAACCCCAACCAACAGGCTTGTTATCATATAATAAGATGAATATATGCATGACGAGTTAAATGAGGAAGATCGTTTCCTTTCAGTTAAAAAATGAGGTGTAAACACATTACACACAGCACACACCTATTGTCCAGAGCCTTGGCATCGAGACAGAGTAAACAACCAAAAAAACCTCCCAAGCCAAGCAGAACATGTGAAAAACACTGGCTTCCAAACCAGGACCTTTTTTGTTTATTTCAATAATCGTCCTTCTTTGGATATTCAACTTCATGCCCTGTCTTTGAAGCTATGAGGGTTTTTTTCCTGCTGAAATGAAAGCCCTGTTTTCTTTAGCAAATGCATTTTGAAATATGTGTTTCCTCAAAAGAGCTAAAATAAAGCCTTTCTTCATTCAGAATCCATAGGTTTATTCTAGGAGAGTCACTTCTGACTTATTAGAAGTCAAAACTAGATGAAGAGAAAGACTAATGTGGCTGTTATAGGTTAATGTAAAATGCTACCGACAAATGTTTCAAAGGAAGGTTAATTGAATCACCGCTTATCATTACTCACAGCAGTTGTATGTGGAAAAACTGATTTGGCTGCAAAGATGGAGCTAGCAAAAAAGACAGATTCCACTAATCTAGCTACTGTGGGGAAAACCAGAAGAAAATACAGGCAATTGTTTTGATGATCTCTCTCCTTTAGTCACGTTTTGTCAAGGACCAAAGGGCATTATAAATTATACTAGTCACACGCCTCCTGTTCATATGTTGTGTAGGACTCAGTGACTATGGAAATTTTTAAATGGATCTAACCTAAGAATCCTAAATTCATCTCAGGGGAAGTGGGATACTTTCTGTTCCCCACACTACACTGAGTGTGTGTGGGATTGAATGGAACACTGTGAAAGGAATACTCGGAAGGGTGGTGCTTAGGCTCCACTCTAAGAAGAAGGGCAGCAGAACGAACTTGAGAAATCTTGTCACATAGTGCAGTCCACAGAATAGCGTCTGACTGTCGTGGCTGTCCTGTCTGACAGTATTCAGTGCAGGAGGGTTTAATGAATGTGTCTTCCAGAGTGGTTCTTTGGCCAGAAGGAAAAAGCAAATCAAAGTCAGATAGGCTTCTGATACAGAGCTGCAAAATATGTTTGCAAGCTGAATTAATTAAAGTTCTGCATGAGAAATACCAGTGAGAAGAGCAGCGGATCTTCTGAACAGATGTTCTCATATCAACATCATGATGAAAACTTTAGCACAGACTCTAACATGGAGGGAAAATGAATTATTGAAGGTTTGTATCCTTCTGTAGAGGCCAGGCTAAGATGGGTGATTATTCAGGAAGTAATAGGGTACAGCTCCCAGGGTGAGTATGCAGACTGTGATGCTGGTTGCAAATAGCTATGAATTTCAAATATCTTTTCAAAAGTTGGCTTCCTCTCTTGTGCTGTGGAAGTTTTTTAGTACTTTTCTCTAATTTGGTGACTGTTAAAGATTTTCCCACAAAGAAGAAAGAGAGCATGAACATTCAGCTCACAATGCATCATCTGTCCCTGTTGTATTGGTGCTATTAAGTTTTATTGTATTTCTTTACCTACTCCTACAAAGTTCTACTCAGGTTTCTTAGATAAAACTGGATGGGAAAAGAGCTCCAGAGTTGCTTTCCTCGTTTTTTGATTTTAAGAGTAGCCAATAAATGAGAGTAGGAGCTGAGCATACTGAAGAGTTGTCCGAATTGCTTTATTGATGGGAATATTGCTTGTCTGTGAAATAATTTGTCCTTTTATTGCAGGAGACACAGGAAAGCAAGAGAGGATGGGAACCATTAATTCAGTGCTAGTTCCAGACAGCAGTAGCTCAATACAGAGTGCCTAAAAAGAAAATGTGACATATATGTATATACACATACACACATAGCAAGATTCTTTCATTTTATGACAACTAGAACTTTGCCTTCGCTCCACCTGGAAAAACAGGAAAAGTACAAGCCACAAAAGCCTTATTCCATGGAACACGGCACAAGTATGCAAAAGGAAGCAGCAGATGGGGTAAAGGAGGAGAAGGCTGCAGTGCTGCAATTACTGTGCAAGAGGCCAAGGAGTCATTTGCTTAGGAAATTACTGTACCATCGAACTTGGTGCAATGGCTTCAAGGTTCTTTTCAAGGGAAGCTCCATCCCCTGCAGCTCTCCATGTCACACTGTGACCTTGCACAGCCCGCAGCCCTGCTGTGCCCTAGCCTTCCAGCCTCTTGTCTCCAGA
This sequence comes from Rhinopomastus cyanomelas, assembly GCA_013400115.1. Classification (NCBI taxonomy): domain Eukaryota; kingdom Metazoa; phylum Chordata; class Aves; order Bucerotiformes; family Rhinopomastidae; genus Rhinopomastus; species Rhinopomastus cyanomelas. The sequence continues at coordinate 35,032 of VXBP01002536.1, forward strand.
ATCCAGCCAGCACACAGCTCAGAATCCCCACAAGCACGCTGCCTGGGGTTTTGCTACTGCACAAGGATTCTTCCACAGCCCACACCAAGCAGCCCCATACCACCTCCACTGAACACACAAACACTGTTTTGTTCCCTCCAATACTCCCACTTCCCTAAGGGCTGCCCACAGCATCTCTCAAACATCGCTCAAGCCCGGGTTTAGAAGGCAAACTTCACAAAGAAAATGGAAAACAAACAGACTCATGAGCAGGCTGGCTCTACAGCACACTAGCAATAAAGGCTCTGACTGACTCACAAACTGATTTCATCAGTAAATACCTGCTGGGACGTTTTTTGCCAGAAAAGTACTTCTGGCTCTGGTTTTCATGCATTCACACAGGGTAATATTCTAGCCCATTCTTTCTTATTTAACTCATTCACCTTTTCCCAGCACATTGTACAGTTTGTCACTATTTTCTGTCCATAAATGTCACAGCAGAGTAGAGAATTGTGGGCAGACCTATCAGATTCATGAAAGTTGTCTGTCTTCCAAAGTGGCTGATCAAACGTAATCCACAACAATTCCAAACAGCAGAAGGTATCATGAAACTGTAAATTAGTTGTTTACTGTATGTACAGATGTAACAACACCTGGAACGATGCTCTCTGAATTGTGAGACAATTTCTGGTGAGCAAACATTGAATACAGTTGTGATATATTGCCCCTCTAAGCCTACTTAGAAGAAGAGTGTGGACATCTGTTTGAATAAATCTCACTTTCCTCCTGACTTTTTCGGTACTGCTAGAAAAGTTAAGGTTGTTGGTTTTTAATTTGTCTCTCAAGCAGGAACTCAGTGTATTAGAGACAGAAGTAAATGTGGTGTTAGAGAGTTTATGTTTAGTTTTGCAGTTCTGGTATTAATTCATTCTTACAACTAATCACAGGGTGACAGTCTTATTTTCTGAAGAAGCTTGATCTCTTATTAGCATATATAGTTACTTTGTTAGTCGTTGCCTGAAGCCAAACGGTTGCCTTGGTAGCAAAAAATGAAGTACAGATGCCCTCTAGGCCAGAACAACTAAAGTTCTTGATAGAGCTACATCCTGTACACATAAGTTTTGCTGTTAAATGTTAACACATGCAGTCCGAAGCAGAGAACAACAAATGCTGACCTGCACACTCAGGCATTTGATTTTAGCATCTACACCTCAAGACAAGCCAAACTTTTAGCAGAAACCTTCACATGAGAACCAGAACACAGGAAGTACACCTGAAAGATGAGATCAAACCCAAACATGAAATGAAAGTGCAACACACAACCTGGTGCCATTTCTGTGTATTTCTAGTTCAAAGGAGACTAAACCACACAGCTTCTGTACTTGTGGTACTGGCTGGTTTCTGCTGGGGACCCCCTCCCTGAACAGGACCTTGTGCTGTGCCATGTGCCTGCATGGTGCTGTACAGCTCCAGTCTTCATTGTTTGAACAGTGCACAGTATTCAAGGACTTATAAAGTATTTATGTTAAATGTCTCATGCATCTGTCTTTATTTTGATTCTGGATGCAGAAGGGCATCTTTTCAAAGTTCCTCTGTGGCCTAAAGAGGTCACTGGCTGGAGAGGTTATGGTGTCTCTGGGATGTCATTGCTTTCCACATTACCAACATATAATGTATCACGTACAGCAGCCCTTGGCACCAGTGTGACATTCAAATCAGCACGCTGTATTTCTGGACACTTGTCCATGTCACAGTGCCATGTCATCAAAGACCAAGACTCTGTGCAGCAGCAGGTTTCCTAGCATGTGCCTTGTATCTATGGCATTAAAAGAGTTGCTGAACTGCAAAGGATGAAAGCAGATGCACAGAGACTATCACAGCCACATGTTTTTATGCTCTTTGTGCTTCAGCTATTTTCTGCCTTTTTTTTTTTATTTCAATGAAATAATTGCCTCTACAGATGTCTAGAGAAGCATATTCATTTATGCTCAGCTCATCTTGGCACCTTACTCCAAATACAGGGGGTGACCAATATATACAAATGTACACAAGGATTTACAGAGACCACACCATGATACACAGTCCTGAAAGCATTCATTCAGTACAGAGGAAAGATTTTTATTTAATCTGCTATGCAGGGGGGCACGGGAGTGGGGAGAGACACAATGTACCTCTTCCATAAACGAAATTAAATTGCTTTTCATTGACTCAGGTTACCCTGGGCACTGCTCATTCTGAGGCCCCCTTATTAAATTCACAGGAGACTGCTACGCTGAAGACTGGAGTAAACTGAACAGTGTTCAGATGCTACACTTCAGGTATGTATTTCAGATGCTGTCTCTGCAGAGTGACATGTAACAGAAACAGTGCTTAACCTGCACTGGGAATGCATCTCTAAAAGTCTTCTGCTGTCTAATTAGAACAACTAAAAGACGTTTAAGCCAGAAAGGCCGTTAACATGTTAAGCACACAGTACGCCCGGGCTAGCATGATTTTCCTTACATTCTGCTAAAACCCAGCACTCTTGGGAAACTGATGCCTTATAGGGCTGTTAATGAATGAGAGACCCTTTGCCTCTGAATTCAGATCACTGCTCTGAATTCTGTTTAATCTGGAAGCACCAAAGTGGCGTTCATTAATTAATTTTATTACTGCTCTTGATTTAGACTGTTTTAGTCTAAGGGTCCCAATTAAAAAAGCTTTCCTTACATTCCTTGCCCCCTTATTTACAAAATCATCTCTGATGTGTCTGGATCATCATAGCGCAGAAAAACAGACTTGTACAAAAGATGCACAGACACAGTGTGGTCCTGCAGCCTCATCACAGCTTGCTGAGGTGACTGTATAGCTCTTCAGCTCCACAGAAGGAGCAGCAAAAACCCACTGACTCCAGGTCAGATTACAAACTGCTTTTCTTCCCAAGGATACTTCTGTGTACTGTGAAGAGAAATTCTCCTTTATAAGCAAGATCAATGAGATTGCTTTAAGGACTGTGCTGGATTATTCTGGAAAACATTTCGCCCTCATTGCTTCATTTGCTTGTAATATGCATTTTCTCTGAAACATGGTTTTGGTAGAGCTGATTATAAAATCCCTTTTCTTACAACTTGGTAGATACTCAGCCAAGTAATGACCCCAGCAGTGGTCCATTTCCCCTGCACACAGGACTTTTAAGCACATTAGGAAAGAAATAGCCTGGAGGAGTAAGTAACAGACATGAGCTGACCTGTCAGACTGAGGCAAGGACTCTTACCCCTTTCCACTTCCCCATCTCTTTCCCTCATTCCTTTTCATGCTAAGCCCATATCAATATAATGAAAAAACAGTATAAATTGCAAAGGAAGGACGGTCTGAGTCACATAAGGCACCACCAGATGGTTCCCACTAGCTTTCTTCTGCATGTCAGTCTATTATTTGCCCCTCAGCTTGGTTAAAGCATTTCTCTAGAGTGTTGAACAAATACTTTCCTGTGACATCTAAGACAATGAACCATTTAAGAAACAGCAGTATCTCCAGGCAAAAAACCTGGATTGTTATTGGAAGTACATGGGCTTCTCCGTGGATTGATATCTAACTCTTTCATTCTGAAGGCAGAGATTATCTTAGGCTGCATTCAAAGTAAATTGGTGGATAAGTGCCATGATACTCTCAGGTGTCCTGTGATCATCCAGCTTAGAGACAGGCTCAGAGAAAACCAGGACTTCTATCTGTTCCATATGACAGAATTCCCACTTAGTCAAAATCAAAGCACCAAGAAGTGGAGAACCGAATGAATGCTTGAGTCTTGTCCAATATGCAGCTGGGAGGTAGCTAAGTGGGGTAAAGCAACAAAATATATATACATATATATAAAATATCAAAAAATGTACAGCAAGTGATTGGATTAGACTCTTTTTCTGCTGACCTTGTAGAGCTTTAAGTAGTGAGAAGGAAATTCTGGTTCTACTGGTGACTGTGATGAACCTCCCATTGATTTAAACAAGGCCAGAACGTTAAGTTGTTAGCAGCACAGTTTATCTTCTTATCTCACTCTTCCAAAAGTTCTTGCTGGTTCATCCCTGATCTACAAGGAGGCCACAGTTTACACCACCCACAGCTCTGCAGTCCCCAGATCAAAATATTTTGCTTCTGTTTTTTGACATAATTTTACTGTAGTTAAGTCTAGCAGCTGTCTGCTCAGGGAGACAGAATGGGAATAAGTGTGATGGAATGTAAAACACTGCTAAGTCTAGATGACAACTTTGATGATATTTACTGCTTCTCTCCTTTTTTTTTTTAATTTCAGGATCAGTACAGGAATCATTCCTCCCCTAATTTTCCTGTCCCTTCATCCACTGTATGCAGCTGGTTACAAGCATCAGCTCACTAAGCAAGTGTCTGTGACACAGGATCAAGACACATTCCACAGAGATCTGAAATTAATATTAATGACTGTTTTTAACTAATTTGTTAGAGGATGGAGAGAAAAAAAACCTGTTATAAGCTGGAAAGGGATTACAAATTATTTAAGGATAAGATAAAACTGCATGACAGTGAATGAATAAGAGAATCAGACACAGTCAGAGGGCAAAATATGGGTTGTAGAAGAAAAACCCAATAGAAGATAGAATATTCTAGTTTGCTTGGTGCCTCTTATTCCTCAGGTATAATTTGTGAGAAACCAGAAGAAACCACAGAAAGTCAGGTTTGTTGGGGAGGTGTCCTAGTCATTGTCTGCTGCCTAAAAATGGTTCTGAATTAACTAGGTGCTGTTGTTGCGTTGTATTGGGTTTGGCTGGGATGGAGTTGTTTCTCCCCATAACACATCTCCTAGAGCTGCTGTGGTAGCTAGAAGAGTGTTGGTAACACAGCAGTATGTTGGCTGCTGATGAGCAGGGCACACACAGCACCAAGGATTGGACTAGATGATGTTCCTTTCAGTCCCTAATGTTCTGTGATGCTGTGATGATTCTCTCTTCCAACATTCTCCTCAACAGTAGGTTCAGGGATGGGTCAGCCCAGCTAAACCAAACTGATCAAAGAGATATTCGAGACCACATCGCATCAGCCTGGATATAAAAGCAAGGGGAAAGAAGGAAGCAGGAGGCATTTGTTGATGGCTTTCATCCTCTGGAGCAATCACTATGTATATCAAGCCCTGCTTCCCAGGGAATTAGCTGAAAATCACTTGATGATGGGAGGTAGAGAATAATTTTTGTCACTTGCTTTTGCTTCCATGCATGACCTTGGCTTTATTAAACAGTTCTTTTCTTGGCTGGACAGCCTCTTTTAACACTCTCTCTAAGAAGGGGGAGTGATAGAGCGGCTTTGGTGGGCACCTTGCCTCCAGTCAGGACCAAATTACCACACATGTCTGTACAAGGGTCTACACAGGGCATGCATTTCAGCACTGGATCACGACCATTTCTAGTGTTTAATTGGTACAACACCTGGCATGAATTTGGTCTCCCAGACGATGCCACAGAGTGGCTCAGCAGTAGGACAAACTCCATTTTCCGTAAGTATCAAGCACAGATTATACCAGGAGAAGACCTTAGTCATAGAGTCACCAGTTTTGACATGCCTTTGCCAAAGAACAAGCCACGCCAGACCATATGTTTTCAGCGTGACGTCCCTTTGGAAGATAATTGCATAGACAACAAATCTATCTATTTCCCCTCTTTTTCAAATGAAGTTGTTGTAGTGTCTTGAAAGGAGGGCCAGCTATTGCACAGAAATGAGATAATGAGATGGCTTTTGTTACTTCAGACTACGCAGACGATAATCTCGTTATACATTTCATGAGAGCTGTAGAAACTAGCTCTGCAGAAGGTAACAAGTACATGCAGCAATATGGATGTTCCCCTAGCTAGGAAACATTAGCACAAACATAGATGTCTTTTCATATTTAATGATTTCTTGTAAACACATATTTGTAGCTTCAGAAAATAGTGATAGAGCTATTTCTGCTAGATCTTGAAATAATGAATTTCTAAAATCTCAGCCAAAAAGACCAGGCCACTAAAGTGTGCTGTTTCTAGTCATCACTGGGCACATGTGAAGCACCACAGTGAAAAATATGGGCAGTTCCTGGTTTAACTATACAACAGCCAGACTCTGGCCCCAACTGTGTTATCCCCTGCTGAGGAACAACGCTCTTGCCTTTCTGCCTCATGTCCACAAAGCCAGACTGTTGACCTTCTTGTTAAAGTTGGTTGGCCTTCAAGCCACATTGTTTTGCCTGGTCTCTCGAGGAGACGAGATAGAGTTTAGTATGAGCTGAGTTTTTGGGAGAGTCTCTTTGTGAGATGTGTATTAATTTGGAGACAGATTTGCTTTTGTAATGCACAGTATGTTGAGAACATGCAATGGGCCGGTTTTTTTATGCTTCTTTTTTCACTAGAGTTTTTAAAAGGTTTATTTTTCCTGTCATACTTAGCTGTGCTTTCAAAAGCACAAGCACTTCCAGATAGGAATGCAAAGATACTTGTAGGAAACTCCAAATTGTTTCCTTCACCCACTCCCCATTTTAGATCATTTGTCACATGGGAACAGCTTCCCTCCTCTTCACTCACCTCCTCCTCCTCCAAAAAATGTGACATCTGTTCCTTTATCTCTCTAGCAGCCGCTCTCCCCTCATCATTTGCCTTTTATTTTATGGTACCCACTTGTGCACTTCAACTGCACACTCTTTGGGTTACGAGCTGTTATGCGTGTTGCACTTCTAACCTTTTGTAAAGCATCTTAAATATTATCGACATTTACAGCACAATATAAATGATAATGTAGTTAGACTGGAAAAGCAATTCCCTAGTTAACACCTCCCACATGTAGTGATTAAGTACTAGGCTCCAAAGTGTGCAGCAAACCCAGTGCAGATACATTTCTAGAAAGTGCTGCCATCCAGTGGGACATGGACAGGCTAGAGAGCTGGGCAGGGAGAAGTTTAATGAACTATAACAAGGGCAAGTGCAGAGTCTTGCATCTGGGCAGGAACAACCTCAGGTACCAGCATAGGTTGGGGACTGACCTGTTGCAGAGCAGTGTAGGAGAAAGGGATTTGGGGGGTCCTGGTGGACAGCAAGATGACCATGAGCCAGCGTTGTACTCAAGAGGGCCAACAGCATCCTGAGGTGGATCAGAAGAGGGTTGGTTAGCAGATTGAGAGAGGTTCTCCTCCCCCTCTATTCTGCCCTGGTGAGACCACATCTGGAGTCTTGTGTCCAGTNGCTGCAAATTTTTAACTCCAGATGGTCTGCAGTTGGTGAATAATCACATGGATTGTTTAGTGTTTCACTAATCAATCATGGCAGCAACAAGGAGAAAAAGTATATCTGGGTAAAAGAAAATGTCCTTTGGATAAACCCTAAGTCATCATTTTATGTATTTGATCTGTTCATCAAACATAGTCATTTTTTTCCGTTGTCTTCTCTTTTACCGTTTGTGTTTGTTTAAGAATAAACCCAGAAAAAGCAGATGGGTTTCATTCCTATGCAAAAGGCAAGTGAGGAGGCTGAACAGCATCAGCATGACTGCAAAGCTGCATTGTACTTTGCAGCCAGAAAAAAATGTACATGGGGGAGGAAGGGGCAGAGAATTAATCTTATGCATTAGGTTCTCGAAACCAGAGATCCTTCTCCAACTCTTTCTGTAATATCAGCACAAAACCTTCAATTTAGAATGCAGAAAGCCAAGATATGAAGGGAGAATGCCAAGCTCCATATTTATTCCTTGAAGCATGAAAACAGTTCGGTTTTTTAAAAATAAAATATTGTAAATCAGACCATAAGCAGTGAATATGGGGTCATCTTTAAGGGAAACATATAGAACAAAGTCCAACATTAGCTTGATTACATACTGACCAGTGTAATTTGATCACTCTGTGCATCAGAAGGAGGGAAACAGTACAACTAAGTGTGTAAAAGATAGAAATGATGAATGGAGATACTGCAGGAGTCAGAAGCAGAATAGGCAGTTTTCTGGGGGTGGTATTTTGGGGAGGGAAGAAAAGGGGAAATGTACAAAAAGCGCAGTTATCCTACCTAATCTGATGTTCTGAGTGCAGGGATCTTTGTGGTTCCTTGCACTTGCATGCAGTGTATTTGCAAATGGTACAAACTTTCAGATAACCTACACTTCCTCCTGAAGTAATAAGTCTTGAAGAAATGAACTGTGTGGCAGTAGACACAATAAAATGTAATGAACACGATAAAATGTGTGACTGTTGTTCAAAGTTTGGACATAAAAGCAGCAGAGACACAATGTGCTGTATTTCAATCTGTCTAGGTTTTCCATCAAAGAAGCAAAACTAGTTTTCAATTACTGGAGGCATGACTCAGAAAAATACAAATGGGCAATACAGAAGGGCTGTGAAAGCAGGGAGGTAAAAATTACAGAATGACTGGATTTCAAAGATCTCAAATTATGGAAGTCTTCTCCATATTCAGGCTAACTTCAGTACTGCTTCATTAGTGTCACGTAGCATATAATGAACCTGATCTTTTCATAGAGGACAGTAGCCAAAAGGTGGATACTACCCATTGATGACATTAATAATTCCTTCTAGTACCAGCCTAAGTAACTTGGAAAGAGATCTGTGTAAATTATGTGCAGATACAACTAGAGGCAGTGCTTTTACTGATGTTATAGAAGATATGCCTGGAACACAGGCTAAGCTAACAAAGTATTGATCCATGTACAGTGTGACGAAAATCAGATGAAGAATATGCTTTTATCTGCTTTTCTTCGTTACTTTAGACTTAAAATGTGTTGGAAAATGTCTCAAACAGAACAATTACTAATCTTTAAGTGTTCCAAATTACCAGAGTTGCAGTAAGTTGCTTCTCTTACATTTATTATTACAGACCATTACATGTTCTGTTGCAGTGTGCCTCGCTCAAAAAAGACACGGCGGTTTGTAAGGTGGCATTTCGTATATCGAGAGAGGTTCTCCTCCCTCTCTACTCTGACCTGGTGAGACCACATCTGGAATATTGTGTCCAGTTCTGGGCCCCTCAGTTCCAGAAGGACACAGAACTGCTTGAGAGAGTCCAGTGCAGAGCCACAAAGATGATGAAGGGGTTGGAACAGCTCCCTGATGAGGAAAGGCTGAGAGAGCTGGGTCTCTTTTAAATAAAGAAAGGAGATTTAGGGGTGACCTCATTAATGTTATAAATATGGAAAGGATGGGTGTCAGGAGGATGAAGCCAGGTTCTTCTCAGTGGTGTCCACTGATAGGACAAAGGGCAACAGGTGTCAGCTGGAACATAGGAGGTTCCATATAAATATCAGAAGGATATGGTGAGGGTGACAATGCACTGGAAGGGGCTGCCCAGCGGGGTTGTGGAGTCTCCTTCTCTGGTGACGTTTATAACCCACCTGGACATGTTCCTGTGTGACTTGATTTTGGGGTTCCTGCTGTGGCAGGGGGATTGAACTAGATGATCTTTTGAGATGCCTTCCAATCCCTAACATTCTGTGATTCTGTGATTTGAAGTAAGTCACTCAGTGGCTCACAAAGAAATGGAAGAGAATTCAGGACTGGTCAACTCTGAACAGTAACAAGACCAAGCAATGGATTTGTCAGGGAACAAGTCTGAAAGAATTGTTAGAAACCCTTCTGAGAACACGCTGTTGAACTGCAGAGTGCAGTACGGAACACCACTGTTCCATAACATTCTATTTGTTCCCATCTGTATAAAGCACAGCTGTTCCCTTCTTGGTAACTCTCACAATTCTTTCTCTTCTTTATGCTTTAAGCACCAAGACATGGAAGGTGCTCCTCCTGATTTCTTATAGGAGACCACATGTCTATTTCAATATTTCTAGCAAGCACTTTTATTCTTTTCCATCTACACAATGCACAAAGCCTACACATTTAAATTCTTTTTCTGTGATCAGGGATCATTTTCTGCAATTTGCTTCTCAAAATCAGTATTAAAAAAACTTAAGCTTTTCACCTGTTGAACCTTTGTGCTTTTCTCTGGGTTCCTAGGGCTCCTCATACTTTGTGAGAAGATTCAGCTGAATTGAAATTCTGCCTCCACTCCCTTCTGAATTTCTTTGTGGTGAGACAGAAAACTTTGCAGATAACTGAACCTATCTATTGTTTCTGCAGTTGATCACTAAGTAAAGTTTGCTCACATCTCATCAGTGGTAGTGGAGTCAGTACACAGGCATTTAATTCCCTCCCACATTAAGGTCCTTTTAATATGTTTTTCACTGGTGATTTTCTCTAATTCCAGCATTTGCTACCTATTATCTAGGACTGTAGCTTGTCTTGTTACCTCATCCTGCACATCTGATTTGTTCCCTAGCTGTGGGGGCGTGGGACAGGGCATTCCTTTTTAGTCTCCAAGTCCTTTCAGAGCTTCTCACAAAGCAAATTCTCTATACATGTTGAAAAATTCTGGGCAGCCTATGTCACTGTTTCATGTTGTCCACTGAAATGGCTGCTTGCTTTCTTGTTCAGAGCCCAGTACTGGCTTAGCAGGTTGTGTAACCTGCACTTGGGAATTGTACTCCATAGTTCATTTGCATTAACTGACTACTTCTTCAAGCCAATACCACCAACTTTCTCTGTATAGATACCAGACAGAATTCTCTGCCTCTAGGCAAGAAACAATGAGCTGCTGAATATGTGTTTTGACATTCTAATACCCAGCAATTGGTCTTCAGACTCATGGTGTTCTTCACTTGCTACATGTTCATCCTTTAGTACCACTTAGCTCTTAGTTTTGATTCCATACCCGTTTGTATGAGTACCTTGTGCATTCAGTTTAGGTGTTAAATGAAGAATGAATGAACATGAATGCCATTAAGTCCAAACAGATGCCTCTTTCGTTCGGTAAACCAAGACGACTAATCATTTCCCAGAACTTCTTTAGGAGAGCTTATACATCTGACAGCCAAACTTTCACAGTTAGGTCCCCAGCTGCAAGGGTGATAGCTTTCCTTCATTTTTACTGATTGTGTCTTCAAGCTGTTGATAGAACTCATCAAATGCATCTTTGTCATCTGCTGTCGTAGGAGTGTTAAGCTGTTTGATCGACATATTGACTGGATTTGCTGGAAAAAGAACTGTAATGATTGTACTGCTGATTGGATTACTTCCAAGCATATACTTTGATCTCCTCTTGGTTATGACAAACACAGTGCAAGCTTCTTCTAATTTTTTGAGCTTAAGCAGCACCCCGAGTAGCTGCTCATCATCCTAGAATGACACCTATTATTCCACTGCAGAACTGATTCTGTATTTGCACTACTTCAGATTTTTTCAATTCTTTTGCCACAGTAATCTGTTTTGTACACACACGTTTCCTGTTTTAATATCAACGTTTGGTTTTCAGAAGATTGGTGTCATAAGTATCAGGAACTTTCTTCCTAGATGCTTGCTAGAGCCACAAACAGCCTGTGTCTTGCAGTGTCTTGTGTTGTGTCATGGCAGAAAGGTAAAAGGATGGATAAATGCTGGCCAGTGCTGTGTCATGCTCTTTTCCTAACCCAGAACACTCTTGAATTATCATCTGTCCAGTCATGCACATCTGAAGTTTTTCAGTGTACCTGTACCACAGTCGGCATTTGGAGTCTGCATAGTCTACTGATTCTACAAGTAATGAACTACTCAGCTGAAACGAGTCCGCTTACTTGGTGAATATTTGATTCACAGAGAAGAGTGATGCGAGTGGAAGCGTAAAATTGATGAAAATATGGGCTTGGTGTCCGAAGGAGTGGGTCGGAGATGTTGGAGGAAGTACAGAGTATTTGAAAAGCACAGCAAGAGTGTGAATATTGCACTGAAGTTACCTTAAGGACTGTAGTGAGCATTGCTTCGCTGTAAGCAGCAGTTGGGTGAGCACTGTGAAACCTCAAAAATGTAGCAGATCTGGTTGACACACCTAAGGTCAATCTTCTTTAGTATCTCATAACATTTCATATTTGTATTTGATCTGGAAACACAGCAAATGTCAAACTACTTTAAATCCCAACCCTATTTAAAATGAAGCTATGACTCAAGTTCATGCTCGTTAGAGCACGTTTCCCTTTTGAAGGTACTTCTTTGCTACAGAATGCAAAATGGCAGCCTAAGGAAAAAGAAATAAAAACCACCAGATCAATTTCCTTTTCTTCCTTCAATACTCAAGGATCAGCAGAAGGAAAGTTTCATCTGAGTTCCACTGTTTGCTGAAGTGGACAGAGTTCTTCCCTCATTTCTGGCTGTAGGAATCCGTGCACTACAAATTGAGGACTGCTTGGAACAGAGAACTGGACTTGAAATGCCTGCTGATGCCATGCATGGACTGAAAGGATTCCATGTTTCCACAGCAAGCAAGAACTGCTGGAAGTCTCTTCCCTTTAGGGGGCTGGAGATTACAGCTTGGCCCAGTTATGTAAGAACATGTTAGTAATCCACATATCTCTTTGTTTGGAGTTTTTATATGGGATTAATTCTTTATGTGAGGTTTTTATGTGGAGTGAATTAAATGTCGCTTAGTTTCAGTCTTGCCTGAAATTTACAAGTGGTTTTTTGAACCCTCCTTGTTTTGGTTTTGTTTCAGCCCATTAGCACATTAACTAAATGAATTGGTTAATTTCATCTCAGGATAAACACTTCTCAGCCTGTTATTTTTGTTTTATCCACCAGGGACTCAGAAATCTATTCCTTCTTTTGCAGGAAGTTGTTAAGCGTTTGAAGAATGTCAGTGACTCTTCTCACCTCAAGGCTAAGCAGTATGTAAACAGCTTAGGTGTGTAAACCCATGCTTCGGAAATGTCTTAGCTGGGTGGTGTACGGCACATAACCCTTTGTCAAAGGACTGTTCAGACCTACAAAGCTATTGTTGATATCAACACTGAACTTCTAGGAACAGCTCTGTTGCAATTGCCAGATTCCACCAGAGTCTCTTCAGTAGTATTTTCATTGACAGCTCTTGTATTCAAAAGTCAGCCAACTCAACTGTTTGCCACTGATGCGCAACAGGGACAAATGGCCAAGTGCCAAACGGATGACTTACATGTGAGATTATCTTTATAAGCTTTATCTAACCAACAAAGTTCCAGAAAAAAACATCCTGAGTAGCACTTTGTGACAGCTCTTCAGGAAATTTGCATATTGAAGTATTTTAAGAAACATTAAGATCTCATGGGGGTAGCAAGTCCAGAACAAGGCTTCTCTGTGTTCAGATGGGCTGGAGAATAAGGAAACTGAAACATGCCAACTGCTCTCTAAATGCTGACGAAACAGATTTATTGTAATGGATTTTCAAATGAACAATCTTGAAGTTTTTGCCCAGAACCTACATTTACCCACTCTCTACATTTCAATGAGATCTCTACAGAAGGAATAAGAATGCTCACACATGATTTACACTTGCATGTCAAGAGGACATGAACTGTTGGAAAGAAAGTATGGTTCAATGTAAAACAGTAAACAGAGGCACTGATAAGAAGGCTGCCTGATAACTCAGTGGAGCTGTGTTCCTCTGTGCTTTGTACAAGTAAGGAAGTTTCCCCTCTTGACCCCCAGGGACAACTGTTCTTTTAAGAAGAGAATTCTGAATAATAAGGATTATATTCAAGTAGAAGTGAAGGGAAGAGTGCAAGAGGGAAATGATTCATTGCCATAACTGAAGTAGAAGAATAACCCATTCACATGCAAGGTCATCTGTTGTTCTGTGTCATTGTGCTAATGAATCACCATTTGTTTATACACTGGGAGTAGTACCTTACCAGCACAGAGAGGAAAAAGAGACTATTTGCAACAGGGATTACGCCAGAAATTTTAGTGAAAATTTCTAATTCCAAAACAACCTGGCTAAAGAAAGGGCTGTATTCATTCCTAAACCTTCAGAGACTTCCTTGCTTCTTTTGGCTGGGTGAGATTCAAACATACTTGTCTTAGTGCCAAATCTGTGGCCATCGAATCTGAAGCAGAACCTGACAGTGCAGACACTGACATATTACGAGCTGCAAAAACTACAAACGAGGGAACACAATGTTTGTGCTTCTTCTACAGCTAGAGCGTTCATTAGTGGTTTAGAGGAGAAGTGGAATGGACAGGCTGTGGCAGGGAATAACTTTACTGGCAAGATGATTAATTTATGCTTTATTTTTCCACCTAAAGGTCTTAAGAAATAATTCTTTCAACTATGAACCATTTATTTCAATAACTCTTAAGCACAATATTTAAGCATGTTCAAATGTTGCCAATCAATCTGAACAGAGAGAATCTCTCACTTAAAATTCCTGAGAGGTGATCTCTTGATTTGACTAGTCCAGTCTGAGAGGCTGCTCTCTCAAGAGCACTGTTTTCTGAGTTGGCTTGTGGTTAAAAAAACCCTAAAAGTCATACAAAATCTTAGGATTTGACCAAACAAGTGCTGAATTCCACTTAAAGCCTAAGTGACAAAAGAAAAATCAATACATTTGAGGGATATTTTTATGATAATCCCTATTTTTCTTCCCAAACTCAGCAGATTTCTCTAGTTTTTTTATTGATCCACATCACTGAAGAATTCTTCAGGGCCAATGGAATACAATGGAGTTCTTTTTGCTGAGCACATTCTAGTGAATCACTGTGTCCTGGCTGAGCTGATTGCAATATTCAATCATAATTATTACAGGACAGATCTTGTGAGCCTTTCTCAGTGAAAACTCTGGTATTCAATGTCTGACTCGGATGGAACTACATAGGTAAAGGTGGCAGAATTTCACCTTTGCTTTAGAAATACATTTTCAATCATGGGCAGCGTGTTTAGGAACTCTCTGCCTAGGCATCCTTTAGGGACTTGACATTCCTGAGATTCTCAGACTTTTGCAACTTATAAGGACCAAAAAAAGAAAAGTCTGACTTAAATAAATGTTTTAAGGATTGAAAGGGAAGGCCTTCTTTACTAATCTGATAGATAAAGCACAAAATAATCTCCCCCTCCAGAAATAAATTGTAGAAACCTACATGTTGGAAAGATGAATAATTACACATTTACAGGAGAATTACAATGAATGGAATTACAAAACGCCTTTCTTTCCCTATACTTTGCCACAGGAGCCCTCTGCATGGATGCTTATCCTAACCTTATCTGAAAGTCTATAAAACAGACCTGGCAAACACTGGAGACTGGATTTGTTAAAGCACTTTCATGTACTTCTCCTTAGCTCCTGTTTAAATGCCATGTGAGGGGTAAGTAGTATGTTCAGAGCACAGATTGTATTTTTATTGAATGTTCTGAAACCTGCAGGGGGTCACTTACATGCTTCATGCAGCACAACCACACTGTACTTTACCTTCTGACATGCAGAAGTAATGCAAGACTCACCCATACATCCCTTCAGAGCTCTAAACACTCAGGAAACAACTTCTGTACAGATTTTCACACATATGGGATCAAACTTACATTATTAGTCAGCTTTCCCTGTGAGCTGTAAGCCCTAAGGTTTGCTTCATTACTCATTCCTCTAACTGTCTGGGAAATGAGAGAGAACTCCCAGGCTCCTGGGGATCAAGTTCAACATCCTGTTATAGGAAAAAGCTATGGGAAGGTACTGTACCAAACTAAAGACAAAAAAGCCAACAAACAACACCTAAAAATGGTATCCAGGATAGATACCCAAGGCAAGTTTTAGGTATCAGTATATCTAAAACCATAGTTCTTGCTATAAATTCAAAATTGAAAGAGTACAGTTAGGGAATGGTAGGAATAGGGATAATGAGGAAGCTGAAGCAGATGAAAAACACTTTAACGTACCTTTGGGAGAAGAACTGAACAGAATTTGTAATAGTTCCACAGTAGGCAAATGGTTAAATTAGCAGCACTAGACTTTTTCTCTAGTTGTAAATTTATTCAAAGAGAACAACAGCATTTTCTCTATTTTTCCCCCCTAAAATTGTAGGGGAAGCTATTTGCTATGTACTTTGCAAATAAAAAGAAGATGCATAATTGTGCTTGTTGCTTAAGATTTTGATGTTTAAATATATTAACTGCTTCGAGATTTTATAAACTTACTCATACAGTTTCACCTTTACAGCTGCTTTACTTTGTGATAGCTGTGGACTAATAAGTTATGAAAGGCTCTCAGAAGTTCTGCCTTTCTTTTCTTTTGTTTGTTTCCCTGTTAGACTCTCCACTCCTAAGATGATTGCAAAATCAGTCCAGAATGTAAAGAAAGTATCCCACTATAACATCTTCATTTTCTGATTCATGGAAAGATGGGAGAGAAATTAGGCAGTATAATACAAATGACCTTATCTGGATAAAAACTATCTGAGTTGTTGATAAAGATTTGGAATAATCTTTCTAAATTCTATTGGCTTGAAATGTCAACTCCTCGCAATACTATTAGAAAATGTAAGAGACAGAACAGGTTCTGCTCAAATGTTAACACTCTACACAGCAGAAGGAGTCACTGCCTCTGCAGAAATACCTAGGAACTATTGAAAATCTCAAGTGTTTAGTCGTCTTCCCAGGGTCTCCTTAATCATAAATATACTGGGTTCTATCATCAGCATGGCATGAGCTAGCCACAAACTGTAAGCCCTAATTTATGTCTGAATATTACGAGATATATTGGTAATTCTTGTAACTGTAGCTGAACTGTATCATTTCACTTTAACTGGCCACCACACTGCACGTTATACACACCAAAGCAGTTCACTAATTAAATCAAAAAAGGTAAAGAAGAATGAGAAAAATATGGGAACCATCCCCCTGCCCTGCTCTCTGAACCCACCCATAACCTGGAGGAGAAGACTGGATTTTGTTTGGGGTAAAAGAATTCCTAATCTGCCTGTCAGGTCAAAGAGAAAGATAAAAAATTAAGTCTATACCAACAAATTAAGCAGTGCCAGAGTATGTTTTCAAGCTTGGCACTCTCTCATCTCTGCAGCTGAATTACTGAAACAGTCTCTGGCACAGATTTTTTCTGTACCAGTCTTGATCTTCTAAGCATTTCCAGGGATGCTGAAGGTGTTAACACAGTACCAAAGATAATTCCAGTAGACATTTAGACAGGATCCCAGATATAGCTATGGCCTATACAGGGCATACACACCAGTATGCACCTCATAGCTTACTTCTGGGTACAGGCACATGCATCTGCATAGCACATAGAAAGGTTAGGGCTTCAGTGCCATTTCATCATACACTGGGCCACAGTAATACAAACTGCATTAATTACAGATGTGTTAATTTCTCTTGGCCTCTCTTGCAGAACATCATGAGCATACACAATACCCACGGCAGTCAGCCATGTTCCACCTTTACTATGTGCGATGTAAGGCAGTTAGGTCACATATGCAAATGTTGTAGAAGGCTGTGCTCACTGAGCAAAACTCTACCATCAAATGTCGTAGAGTAAGGCACATCTGAAAGCCACTGAACTGCAAGATAACAATGCTTAGTAGGCCAGTGAAGCATAAATACACACAATTAGCTTCTTTTAAATGGGACAAACAATGATGCGGTTCCTATAAAGAATTAATCTCCTGATTTGGAGAAAAGGTCTGTTCAAATGTGACTTGATTGAAAAGTATTTTCTTAAATTTTAGCATATGACAGAGTCATTCTATTAAAGAGCTGAATTCCTCATTTTTTACCCTGCTAGGGATGCTAATCTGTTCCTTGACATGGTATCAGTTGCATTTAACCTGAAAGGAGATGCATTCAGCTGTGCATACTTAACTAACACTGTTAAAACACAAACAAGAGAAAATCTACCATTTTAACTGGACTACACAACTAACACAGGCTTTGAGATCTGGAGACCTGAAATGTCAGCAATCGTGTTAAGTCTATAGCAAACAAAAATCAGTAAGTGCAAAGGATGAGATTCTTAATGTGTAGTTAATGGAATGGGGAAAAAAGAATATACACAATACCCTCGGTAACAATTTAGCCTGTTCAGAGACAGTCTCTCTATTCCAGGTGAATCAAGTGCCATTTAAGCAACCTGAGCTTTAATCAGAGCCTTGAACATTTCACAAATCAACAATGTTAATTCTACCAGGTATTTTACTCTGTGTACAGACCTACACTTAGAATTAGACCTCTATCTTGACAAGAACTTTGATTTGCTTTGAAAGATGAGGGCATCAGCACAAACATAAAATTGCTATCCCATCATATGCGGGACCACAGACACCTGAGTATTAATTACAGACATGTTAATTGCTCTCAGCTATTCTTGAGAACATCATGAGCATTGCTTTGACAGAAAGGGAGTATGAGAAGGGGTTAACGGTACCCTACTGTGTTAAAAATCCAGAGGACAACTCTGATTTCACTGGCTGATGGAATACAGTTGATACCACTAGGGACTACTGAACTCAGTCCCACCAATTCATTCCACCCTGTTGTCCTCTGAATTATGCAGAGAAGAAAGAGTTTTTTAAAAGGAAGAAGAGCAGAGTCCATATTTTCATAGAGGTCTTATGCACTAGGTGAAAAGAGGTTTGGAAGTTATCATCTGCAGAGAATGATAAACTACTTTTGAGAAGAAAGACCTTGCCAGCTTTCATTCTAACAATAAGAAGTGGAAAGACCTTCAGCAAACAGTTGCTCCTGGCAGCTCAATTTGTTTCTGCTAACTCTAAAACAAACAAACAAACAAAAAACAAATCAACCTCCCAAAATAGCATATTTGAGAGTGGGAGGGCAGCAGAAAAATATATTATCCAAAATAAGTGATAAGTGACAAACAGTTCTGTGTTCATCTGTTTGGTTGATTGTTTAAATGCTTTGGGATACCCATTCTCTTCCCGGCCTCTCACTGTCGTTCCAGAAGGGCATAGAGCCCTTACAGGGTTTGCAACGTAACTCATCCATTCAAATGGATAAAACAGCATTTGGTTTAAGTATCTGCACATACATGAATTACCTACATCTTGAGGCATTTGAAGTGTTTTTCTACAATCCTGGTAAAATGAGGTGCACCACACAGGCACTCCTCTCTTTTTCAGTTATGAATAGGTAACTGAATCAGAATGTTTTCCCCAAGAGGTCCTTTTATTTTTTTCTCTTCATTATAGCTTATTATTACAAGAAGGTGGTTACAGAAGCCACATATTTGTCCAGAAGACCATCACATACTTTGCAGGAAACATCCTGATACACATGCATTCCCATTTCACTCCATTGTTGAGATGTGTCCTTCTTCACATCAAGGCTAGAGGCAGCTTGGGACACCCTGGACACAGAATCAAGTTTTGATTTTTAACTATTTTTCTAAAGATCAATAGTAAAATGTTCAATTTCATTCTCTTCGGGTGCATTGGAAATCAGAACCCTAAGTGATCATGCTAGGCAATCCTTTGGTGATAACTAATCCATCTTCAGGGTGGGGCACGAGCTACTGAGGCTTCGTAGTTTAATTGCTATGATTGCATCATCATATAACTAGAAATCAATACCCCAAATCCAATATAGGATTAAAAATAGCTGAGTTTGAAAGAACTAGCTTAACAGATTGAAGATAGCTGTATGTGCTATTATTAATAAATCCCTACCAATTCCGTGTGTCCGAAGTTTCTCCATTCAAAAACATGGCCCCTCACCTGACTAGCCAAGCAGCACAACAGACTCGCAATCTGTTTGCAAGAGCCAGCCCTCAATCAATTTACAATTACAGACTGTGTCATTTGTTCCATTCCATTTTAACATTTTAATCTAGAAGCACATCATGTTTTTAAAATCAGAGAATTACGCCAGTCATCGGTCGCCCAGATGAATAAAGCTAAGGGTGGGTAATACATACCTTATTTAAAAGATCTCGAATTCTCCCTCTCTTTGTCTGAACAGATATTCAATGTTTCAGTGTACAATCACCTGTGACACAAGTACTCTACTCCAAACTCTAGCTCCTACATTGTCTCACAGTGTTACTGTAGGACAGTTTTCCTCAATTACAACAAACCAACAAGACTGACTTCCACTGCAGCCAAAAAACCCAATGCATTTAGGCTTGCCTTTCCTTCACCTTAAACTCTGACTACAGATCTCAGCAAGCAACATGGTGCCCTTTTGAGCACCGAGGGCTGTGTTCTCTGGAATTTAAGGGAAACAGAAAATCAGTCCTTCGGGATCACACTGTGGCTCAGACAGTCAGCTTGCACCAATCTGAGCTGAGCTGGAATCACAGCTTCCTCCAGGAGTTTTGGCTTTGCCTCCTGAACTCCCACAGCTGCTAATGCAAACAGAACCCCCACTGGAGATCACCAGGCTAAGTCTCTGTTTCCTGCCAGTGGTACCATTTGGTCACATGCAGTAAAGCACACTTGCAAAGTAACAAGCCAGAAGCTTTTTCTGGAGGCACAGTTGCTGGGGAAACCATCTTCCTTCTCAATCCAGTACTTCAACAACCCTTTAGCATCAATAAAACAACCAATCAACCAAACCCGGGTCAGTTTGCCTCAGGGCATGCATAGCATTAGTGCTGTATTATTTGTCTTGCACTTCCAAGGAAACTGCTTTTCTTTTGTATGTTGTACTGGTTGGTAGGTCTATTTCCTTCTGTCATTGTGTCCCCATACTTAGGTTGAAACAGAGACACAAAACAAATACAGGCAGTCTAATGCCGTGTGTCCACACACTCATACTGGTTTGCTTCAGAAAGGGTGAGCTGAGGAGTTTGATTCAGCCACTGCAACTGAAGAGACTCTGTTGAGATGAAAATGGAAATGGGCCCCCCAAGAAACCTTTTGTGGTCTGATCAGCCCTGTCACAGGGGATTGTAAGAAGCTAAAAGCGGAGAAGTTGTGAACAGACTCTTTACATCTACTTGGTGATCTACTTGGTGGGGAGTGGGTCTCTTCTCCCAAGTGCCAGGATGAGAGAAAAGAGACTCAAGGTGTGCCAGGGGAGGTTTGGGTTGGACATGCAGAACAATTTATTCCCTGAAACAGTTGCCAAGCTGTGGAACAGGCTGTCAGGAGCAGTGGTAAGAGTCTCCCTCCCTGCAGGGATTGAAAAGACTTGGAGGTGTGGTGCTGAGGGACATGGTTAGTGCTGGATTAACAGTTGGACTTGATGATTTAAAGGTATTTTCCAACCTAAACAATCATCAAGATAGGAAAAGACCTTCAAGATCATCAAGTCCTACATCCACCCTACAACCCCTAACCGCTAAACCATCTCTCAAAACACCACATCTAACTGTTTTTGAACCCCACCAGGGACAGTGCCTCCAATCCCTCCATGGGCAGCCTGTTCCAAGGCCTCATCACTCTTTCTGTGAAGAAGTTTTTCCTAAGATCCAATCTGAACTTCCCCTGGTGCAGCTTCTTTGTAGTTGTAAACAGCTGGGCTATTATTTCACGCTTTTCCCCAAACTTATCTTTTAGAAATTATTTCGGGGGGAAAAAAGGCGCAACAAAATCTCATTCCAAATACAGAAATTAAAAACAAGAGAAGTGGAAGCTGAAATAATTTGATTTACAGTAATAACAGACTGGAGCTCCCCGCTACTTGTTTTAGCTACAGATTATTATACACAACAACCATCAGTTATGCAACTGGAGATGAAGCCCATTTTCCTGATATATAAACCAGACACAAGTGACCAAAATGTATGATGAGTTTGTTAATTAAAACAGTGCCAGAATTCCAGAAGGACTACTTTATGAATTTTATTATAATACAAGTTGGCTTGAGTCTAGTAATGAATGGTAAATTGCCATCTAATTTTACCAGTTTGCAAAAAGGATACTTTTTAATTTTTCCCTTTTAATAACAGAACATAAAAAAGTTCTTCCTAGCTCAGTTTAGCCTGACTGACTTAATTTCTTCCCTCTGTTTTTGTGAAACATTAACCAAGACAATTAAAGTTGTATACAAAGAACTATTCCTCACTGTTCCTTCCGGGATGAGATTGTGCCTTGCATTCTAGCCTCCCAAATACTATGCAAGAGGTTGTGTGTAGGACTGGAGCAGCGTGCAGAAAGAATTCAGCGGCAGGACCTAACAGGCTGCCTGTTAGCCAGTCGTCTCTTTACATTTTGCAGGTACTGCAGTGAGGGCTCAGTGCCGTCAACCACCCAGGAACTGCCTGGCTGCACAAAAAGCAAAGCACCCTTAGCATGTTTGGAGCAAATAATATTGTAAATCCCATTTTGCCAAACAGAACAAGAAGGCAAGGTAACCACGGCCTAGCTATGCTGAAGGGACTGAAAGGGAAGAGGCTGAGGGAGATGGGGTTGTTTAGCCTGGAGGCGACTCGGGGGGTCTTTATTCCTCTTTACAACTACCTGAAGGGATGTTGTAGTCAGGTGGAAGATGGGTTCTTCTCCCAAGCAACTAGCAATAGGACAAGAAGGCCTGAAGCTGTGCTAGAGGAGAGTTAGTTTGGATGTTAGGAAGCTCTTCCTCCTGGAAAGGGAGGTCTGACACTGGAATGGACTGCCCAGGGAAGTGGTGGAGTCTCCATCCCTGGAGATGTTGAAGGACAGACTGGACGTAGCACTTAGTGTCATGGTCTAGCTGATCGTGGTGATGTTAGGTGATGGGCTGGGCTTTATGAAGTTAGAGGTCGTTTCCAGGCTCAATAATTCTGTGATTCTGTGTAGGTTTAATTACCTTTGCAAACCTGGAATTATAATCACTAATTCTGACCAAAGAATTATGAATAACCATGATGAACATGATTAGTCTCCTATAATCTGTACCTGTCATAATGTTTCTGCTTATCTCAGAAGCTGTTTTTGGTAAAAGTGCTTGTGAAATAGTAAGAACACCTTAATATTAGCCATGTGGAGTGCAGGCCTCCATTACACATTTTTCTGAGGCAAAGGGAAGTCTGCTCCCATACTTCATCTAGCAGGAAAATCATGCCTCTTCACAACCTTCTGAAGAATGCACCTTCCAGTTTGTATTGTCACCTTCTCAACAGGGCTCGAGACAAAACTCTTTGCCAGGGCACAGCTTATTGAGAGATAAAAGAGCAAAGCTCCTTACAAACACTTGGGCTAATGAAAACATCTCATTCCTTGCCTTCTAAGATGAGCCCAAGGAGACGATTCCATCATCAGTCCCACCCTAGTCAAATGAGAGATAAGAAAAGGTTGTCTTTGCACAATAACACTTAGATATCCTGTTTTGTAAACCCTTTCCTCCTGTATTACTAGTTGGCAATATTCCCCTTTAGTGCTCCCAGATTCTTGAGGCAGTGGAGGATCTGGTCCCTGTGGGATTATTCTCTTTGTGTAATTTATTTTGCCTGCAAGGTGAGCATGCTCCACGGACTAGCCCCTGCAGGCTAACACACCTTTAGGATTTTGCCTAAAAGCCACATAACACTCCTTTGCTTTTCTGGTATCCGAATCTAAGTCTCCTCTAAGTGTTTTCTTAATTCTTTTAAGTGCTCTTGCTAAATTGCTTGTGCTAATCAGGGATCTAACTGCTGACAGAGAATGAGGTCTTCTCTGGGCTATCTTACCAAACGCTGATCTTGCACATACACTACAAGTTTTAACTGGAAGCCAAGACATCTGCTGACAGGTGGCAACTCCTTCAGGATCTGCTCTCCTGCAACCTGCTGGGTTGTTTTCTTGGCTTATTAATTTATTTCCTAAAGAAAGAAATAGGATCCTTAATAATTTTTGTTGTTAAGCCTGGCTCATGTGCTGTCTGTGGTTTTGGCTATATGAAGTCTATATATGGCTATATGAGGGTCTATATGAAGTGAAGTGGTTGTGATTCCAGAAAAAACCTCCATGATACATTAGCTGTGATTTTTTTGGGCTCTAAAATGACATAAAAATACGTTAAATACATTATTCAGTCAATGCTTAACATTTGAAAGTAACACTTTTTCAGATTGTGCAAGAATGCCTTCTCTTTAGTGCAGTGGGGAAAAAGTTTTCAATACTGATAGCACCCCAAAACTACTATGATGAGTCTTGACAAATTATTGTCTGCCTGGTACCTCTGCTCAAATGTTTAGTTTTCTATTGGTATTGCTGCCAGTCCATTGCTTAAAATAATACACTCCTAGGGTGGACCACTCATAAAATTTAGCTGCCTACAGTGGGCATACAGCTACCATAATGAAAGAGCTTTTATGGTACGTTCCTTTACAATAACCTGGGTACTTACTGTCCCTGCTGCCACGTCCAAGTGTTTTCCAGGCAGTCCACAATGTCTCTTTCAGAATGAAAGAGCAAACACCAAAGAAAGATGATGGAGAAAAAGGATTGTATTCCACATGAGAGGTAGAGTTGTCTAAAGTGCACAAGCAGAATTTAGGAGGATGTAGCCAAAACCACTAGCTACCAGTAAGCAAACTCCAGAGCTTTTGACTATTCAGTGCTATCAGTGCCAAAAGCTCTCTTCTACAAATATACGCTCATCCTCACTGCTACACACTTCTTCAGCCCCCTCTCACATTTGTCTGACTGTATAATGGATATTTGCTCTTTGTCTTCTGTATTCCTGATATGCCTGATATGCTCATCAGATGTCCTGCTCTCCTAAGAGTGCTCTGACCACCATGTGGTTGCAGTTCCTGGCTCTTGTGCAGTTGACTGCTTTCTGCATGGTGCCATACTTTCAAAATGAGAGGGAGAGAACACAGGAAAAACAGAATCCTGAAGCAGTTATGGGCCTAGTCCCTGCTCAAAGGAACAGTTCTGCAGTTTTCTATGAAATATTTATTAGAGGGACTAAAGTCCAAGTCTGCCTCCCCTTTTCCTATAACAAACAGTGCTCTACCTATGAGGCAGCACCTTTTCCTTCCTGTCATACAATGTTAATTCAGGGAAGGATGAAGCCTGGGATATTGCAGAGGGCAGAGCAAACAAGTAGTAAAATGCTGTGACAGCTATAATTTCTGGTAAACCATCTCAGTCTGGAGCTACCACAGACTCACTCCGTCTCTCCTCTGAAATACCCTCAATCAAGCTGCTTAACCAAGCACCCTCCAAAGCCACTCCAGAGGCTGCAGAGAAATCACATGTGCTTGTCTCCATGCCAGCTACAGTAACCAACTGATGCTGTTATGTCACTGAGAAAATACTATTGGCCCAGCATGGCACAGTATTTATATTCCTTTCTCATCCCTGCTCTTGTACCCCCAAACAGCCCACATTCCTAACCAATCAGAACACTAGCATCAAGAAAATAACCTTTTCACAATGCAGCATAAAACACAAAACCTATTGTTCTAATAAAAACGTATTAACTTTCTCCTTTTCATGCTCTTTTGTAATAAAGTCCACACAAAATACGCTTATCCATTTCAGCTCCAGTACAGCTGCTGAAGTCACGCAGCGAGTGCTCTGTCTCACAGCTTTTCAGTGCACAACATAGACTTTTCAAAAGATCAAAGCAATTAAAAAAGAAATGGTTGTATGAAACTACCTTCAAAACTGTCTCGGTTCTCCTGCTGTTCCTGTAGATTTTAACGTGACTTTTCCCTTCTTTCTTCTTTCTCCATCTCTGTGCACAGAGTGAAGTGATATGGCCACATACAGGGTTTCCTTAGAAAGTTTTCTACATAGTACAGGTAAGAGGAGTTTTCCTTCTGCATGAAGCATATACAGGTTTTTTTAATCCCCACTGAGAGTTGCTTTTATATTAGATTATCAAAGAAGACATGCTCACTCTACCTGGGCTCTGATTTGAATTTGAATTGTGTTGCAAGAGCAGGGAAGTCAGTTACGGCTCCTAGCTGAGCTGGAGCTGATAGCATTCACTTCCATAAACAGTTTGAATTAGATACAGCCCTTAAAAGAGATCTCTTTCTTTCTGCTAGCATGCAGAAGAGACTTTAAAATGAACTAGAAATGTTCACTTTTGAATTGATTAAGCTCTGTGCATCATACTCAGATTTCAATAGTTCGGCAGTGGCAAACAAGCTCATATTTTTCTATGAGATGAGATTCTGTGGACACAGGAGCTACAAACAGAACTATAGGTGGTTCCTAGCTGAATAGCTTTCTGAAGTTCACAGCCAGTTTCTTTGAACTTTTTGAATAATTAAGTAAATATATTACCTTTTCTTTTTCCCAACAGACTTTTAAATGTCAGGGCATCTCTTTTTGGAAAATGTGAAACTCACTGGGGAAGTCTGGGATATATCCAGAGGCTGCTGAGAGTGGTGGAAGTCACCTGGGTGATTTTGACATGCAGATCAAACTTCATGCGGGTATAAGAGCATGTCAATTGATGTCACAGAAGATGGTTCTTTGCCATACAAAAAGGAAGGAAATTCAGGAAAGGAAATTAAAATTTCACCTTTATTTTCGGTACAGCTGGCCAGCAGGCTGAGTATCTCTTGCTGGCACAGCAGTACCATCACTTCCCTCCACTGGCTGTGCAACAAGACTGTGTGTTTAGTAAGACAACAGAGTAAAATTGTCAGCTTTATAGTTGGTTTTTTTTCAAAGCAAATATTGCTGATTGGGTTAAATAGCTGTTCTTGGACCTTGGGCTCCTGGTAGTTTTTTGGAATGGCATGTACTTATTGGTGTTAAGATTCATTTTCTTTCTGCAACCATTGCCAAGACAGCATTTATAGTTATTAAAGAAGTTTCCATTGATACAATTCAATATGGCAGAAGGTCTGAAATACCGTTGACTTTTATCTGATTACATAAAACAAGTGAAAGAAAATTATGGCTAAAAAACACCCCAACAAACCTATTTTGTAATTCTAAAATCATGACAGGGCACAAAATCTTTTATCTTTTCTGTTCCAAATATGTCAAGCCAGAGCATTATTTACCTTTGATGAAGATATGGCTACCACTGATATTAGTGAACACTGGATTAACCTGAAAATCTTATCAGCAAAATGTGAACAAAACAGAGGTCATCTTGGTTCCCACTCACAGCCCACTCCAAGCAGGACAGAAGAAAAAGGTTTGCATGTGGTCCACACGGATGTGGAACAGAGGAACAGACTCAGATCTGCTGATGTGAAGTCTAAGTGTCTAAAGTCACTAATTTTCCCAGCTTTACAAGGCACAACAGCAAATGTAAAAGAAGTGACAATAGTATCTGGAAATGCAAACATAAAACAGTGGCAAGACGCTGGTTTTCCTTTTCAACCCTAGACAGCAGCTCGTGATCATGAGGCTACGATGGAGAGTGGCAGTTGGCCACCAGAGGGAGCGTTTACAGCTTCAAACATTGAGGAGACCCAGTAAGACTGACTGACAAAACCCGGCTGGTCTGCTTGTAGAGACTGCAGGGGAAGAGTAAAGTCTCTTTCACATTCCATCTTCTCACGTAGAAGCCAGGTTTTGTGTGACATGTGCCTGCATCAGTGTGGGAAAGACAGAAAGATGTTCAAAGGGAATGAAGACACTGAAAAAGGGTGCAGCAGTCGCTTGAGAAATGGGACAAAAGCTAAATGGTTCAGTTTAATATCAAATTAATAAAATAGGAAAAAATTAATTTATAACATTAATTCCATCACATGCAAGTTTCTGTTGTCTGTTACAGTCTAATCTGCTTACAGGTGGAGATATTTCAGAAAAGGGATCATCTAATTTTGTATATAGAATCATAGAGTTGTTTAGGTTGGAAAAGAAATTCAAGATCACCAAGTCCTGTCATTAATTTAACTGTATCAAGGCAACTGCTAAACCCTGTCCTTAAGCTCCATACCTACATGACTTTTAAAGGCATCCAGGCATGGGCATTCAACCTCCTCCCCGGGTTGTTTTGAACAACCTCCCTTTTTGTTCAAAAGCCTGATGACACTCTCAATAAAGAAGTTTTTTCTAACATCCAACCTAAACTTCCACTGGTGCATCTTGAAGCCATTTCCTCTTGTCCTATCTCTTGTTACTTGTGAGAAGAAAACAATGCCCACCCCTCTGTGACCTTGCTTCAAGTATGGACAATATGGATATAAGGAATAGGAAACAAAGCCATAGATTTGCTGTACTTGCACTTCTCCAAGTATTTGCTATTGCTTTAACAAATGTCTTTAGGAATGATCAAAAATACTTCTGATTATTCTAAAACTAAGAAATGTACTACTTCCTTCAACCACCAGTTAGATTTTCTTCTCTGAAGATTGGTTGTCGTTTTGGATGCCTTGTATTTGTAGTCCCAGCACTCTAAATGCATTCAGTGATTTCTTCTCAAGCAACCCTGTGAAACGCCAAGAGGATGTTTATGAAAGTGTTAAGATTTATGGAACACTTTCAGAACAAATTAGACATCTCTTGTGATGTTTTTATTGGAAAAAGATCAAAGAAACCTCTCTAATAATAATATTGATGTTGTTATGATGGTAAATGTTTATTTTCTTCAAGGCATAGGAATAAAGAATCATCAAAAGGGAAGAGGGGATAGGGGCAAGAGATGAAGGATGGAAGGGAAATGAAGGCAAATAGCAGGATTACACTCCAGGTAGTCAAACTGCTCAGAAGCTACATGCAGGAGTGAAAAAGGAAACAAAAAGGACAGTGTGCACGTGAGATGATTGTATCTTGGATTTGACCTGATGTCAAATCCATGTCATGATGTGTTACACCACATCCATCAGTGAAAATATTAGTGGCGTCTGACACCTCATCACAGAGTCCTGTTGGCTTCTTGAATTTCAGCTTCAGTGCCAATATGACTACTCCTGGTGACTGCAACAGATGCAACATGAGTAGATGGCCACACAGTCCCTCCTTGCTTGTCACAGAGGGTAATTAAGCTCATTAGAGGCCTAGATCCAGGATGTGATTACTGCTCAATCCAGTAACCACTGGATATATGGCAAAAGTCAAAAGCGTGAGAATTAGTGGGAACCAAAGTGTCCTCACTCACAACCTCCAACACCAGTTAGCAGCGTGCTACCGTAATACTGTAGTTGCTTACACTATTTTTGTATCCTCTGGTCCTTATATATCTTTCTCAATGTCATCTCTCATTATAAATGCCCCAGGTAATTGGAAAAATTGCCACAGGTCATAAAAAATTGAAAGACTCGGTTTCTCATTTTTACACTTTTGATTAGGCCAGTTTGCCAGTTATGAGATTCAATCTGTTGGGAAACTATAATTTCAAGCATATTTCTTCCATTTCTCACCACCTACAACAGCATAGATTGGCAGAAGGCAGAGTACAGAGAGCTAAGAAGCTTCTGTTAAAATGTCCCGTCCCATATTAACCCATCCTAACTACAAAGTAACCCTCGTACAGTGACTAGAACAGCCTCAGTTTAATTGCTTCTGCAACTTTGCCAATTTGCTGTGTAACAGAAAAATCTCATAGTATTTGATATTTTTTTCCGATGGGTCGAGTACTACAGTCAGCAGAGTCCATGAGAACCAGTTTCCACTTCTAGAGACTGCAGTTTGGGCATAGTGCAGTTCTGACTTGCCTCTACAAGCATTCAAGTAATTAGAGAGAATCTGACAGCTCTTGCACCTTTTAGTTTTCATATGAGGGATTCTTCTCTGCCTGTTTGACTTTCTGATGATTTTTAATTTTCATTGTTGGAGGTGGTGATGCAGAACTGATACAGCACTGACAGCCACGTGGACCATGGTTTACCCAAAGCAATCCAAAGTTCTGAGCCTTGGAAGAGGGACAAACACCACACAGAGGATTTCTTAGACTTTTTCCTTCCAGCTCTTCTGATGGACATTTCAAGTGGCCAAGTTACAATGGAAGAAAAGCACTTTACAGCAAACAAAGAATCATAAGCGTGGGATTTGCATTAAGTGTTTTATTTGTTGCATCAGAAGACCTTGTATTGTTCTGATCAAAGGATTTGAGTCAGAGAACTCAGTGGTATCTTCACTTTTTACTTTCTTCATCCAAGGAATTAACTCAGAACGCAGTAAAAGAGCTATTTTAAAGGCTCTAAAGCACCTGAATACAAGTCTGTGCATTTGGGACTTAACAACATGGCCACTTTGCAGTGAGGCATCCGTCCCTCTTCACCCAGACATCCCTTCACACATTTAGCATGTTTTACAGGGTCCTTTTATTCTCTCTCCTGCAGTAAGGCAGACAGTGAAATGTTATGTCATGGTGTCTCACAAAACACACAACACAAGTGGTGTTCTGTACCCACCTGCTCTGCTACAGACATACAACCCACTTCAATAAAAAGCAGCATTTTTCAAATAGAATTTAATTTAAAACTTATTATCCCAGCTCTTCAATTTAATATTCTGTTACCTGCAAAGTCTGAAAAATCAGATTATCTGCTGAGGCCTGCAGTATTTTCACATTACAAACTGCACTGGTAGCTCAGGACTCAGGCTGGAGTTTCCAGCTCCTTAAGTTAGGAGATTAACTCTGTTAAGTTTAAACTCTCCACACCACTTGCAACCTAAGTTTCTCAATGCAATGCCGTGTTTCCATATTAAATTGTATTTGCATGTGGTTTTAGCATGTATAGAAGAAGGGACAACTGAGCTCCAAAGTTCTGTTGATAGGAACACCTGCTGGTTCCATCACAACATGTTAATAATGGGAACACACTCGTATGTAAAAAATAAAGGAGTTTTTCCTTATGGTTAACTCAGTACAGAAAGCAGAGAGAATATAATCTTCACTGACTAAGGAGGTAACTCAGCAAAGGAGATGCTTCATCGAGGTATCACTTTTCTTTCCAAATATAATGTGGCAGCTTTGGGTGTAGGAAGGAGTGCTATGTCTATTAATTTAAAAATATGGCCAATATTTATAGCTTTTATGTATTCTCATTTTTAGATCTTTACTCAAACATAAAAGTCTACCTTATACATAATTCTAGCTGTTTCATCCAGAATTATTTTCCTCTTCAATTTTTAGAGAATAAACAGGAGACACATAAAGTCAGTACCAGGAATTCTTAAATCCTGTGCTTGTCAACATACGATATGTGCAGAATGAACAGAGACCTAAACCCATGTACTTGGTGTCAACATTTTACATGGAAAAAAACCAGTATTTAAAACTACTCAGAATGGAACAATTTAAAAACCCCCAACAGCTTTGGACAAAAGAAGGCTACGAGGGGATTTAATAACTGTCTATAAATACTTGAGGGCTGAGTATCAAGAAGAAAGGTATCCTCTCTTTTCAGTGGTGTCAGAAAGGATAAGGGATAATGGATGCAAGCTTGAACACTGGAAGTTTCAACTCAGTGTGAGGAAAAACTTCTTTACAGTCAGGGTTATTAAATATTGGAAGAGGTTGCCCAGGCAGGTTGTGGAGTCTCCTTCTCTGGAGAGGTTTCAGACCCACCTGCATGCGGGTTTGTGTAATTGATTTAGGATTTTTAGGCAATTATACCTTTCAGTAATTTGCATCCTGCTTGAGCAGGAGCCTTTGAAGGCCCCTTCAAACTCTAATAAAATGTGTGTAAGCTATGTAAACAGCTCTAACATGTTTCATTCTGTTCTGAACTGTTCTGATTTTATTTAACCAAAGATATGAGAGGAAAACAGCCTGCTACAAGGCTCTACAATGCTTCCAAGATATTGCCTGAACATGTGTGGCCCAGATAGGAAGTAGGTAATACATGTAGTGCCACAGGAGTTTTGCTGGCAAGAAACAAACCAAACTATTTGTGAGAAGCAAGAAAATTGAAGCACAGCAAATGTCTGCCACTCACATTATGAGTTGCCAAACACAATTTATAGTACACAGTTGTTTCAGAAATGTTTTAAGGGGTTTTATATAAATACGTGTCATGGTTTATCCAGAACTAAACACCATACAACTGCTTGCTTCCTACTCCCCATCTCACCTGGTGGTAGCAATTCACCAGGTGGAATGGGGAGGAGAAGCAAAACAAATGTAGAATTCATAGGCTGAGATAAGAATAGCTTAATAAATAAAATATGAAATAATAATAACAACAGTAAGTACAATGAAAAAGAAGATAACAAAATATATAGAGAAATATAAGCCAAGAAAAGGATAGGCACAATGCGCTTGCCCCTGGCCAAGTCCACCCCCACATTCTCTGGTAGGAAACGTCACTTTGGCTAGTTTGGGTCAGCTGTCCTGGTCATTTTGTCCCCCAGCTTCCTGTGCACATCATCACTGGCAGAGCATGTCAAACTGAAAATCCTTGATTTAGTACAAACATTACTTAGCAACAACAAAAACATCAGTGTGTTGTCAATATTATTCTCATCCCAAATCCTAAACACAGCACTGCACCAGCTACTGGAAAGAAAATTTGCTCCATCCGAGAGTAACCAGAATAATGTGTGTAGAAGCATTTTGAATGCATACATATATTTTTCAATGTCAGTATCTAACTAACACCGGCAAGAGCCTTTCTGCTGTTTTCAGTGGACTTGTTTCACTACACTGTTTTCAAAGGGGAAGAACAACAATCTATAAACCATAACAAAATTCCAGAAAGAACAGTTGTCTAAAACACAAGTATGCTACTGGTTTTTATGTCTAGTATTGCCTGGCTTTTTAGGCTGAATTTTTCATTCCTCATTGCTTTAGCCAAACACTAGGAAACAGGCATTGCACCAGAGCTTCCATCTAGGTTATCTGCTGCAACAATAATCATTATTCTCTTTTCTTGAAGCAGCACCAGCCACAACCAGAGGCAAAAATCATATGACTGAGTGGCTCCTCAGTATGCACCACAGCTCTAATTTGGTCATAAAAACCTAGCTCAGTCTTTTGAGATTGCAATATACAATATTGCGTAAAGCTGCTGTGCATCATGTCTCATCCTCCCTGTTCTGCACAAACCCAACAGGTGAAACAGCTCAGAGAAACAACTGCTTTCAACATCAGAAAAGTCAGCAACGACTGCCTTCTCTTTGTAGCTTTACTGCATTACTTGCTTGGTGCCCACTAATCCCTATGAGCCATGACACTGGAGTTTCACATCTCTGAGCCACTTTCACACAGCCCACACACCACTTGGCATCCTGCTGCCACAACAGTTACTTCCAAAAGCGTGTTCTGAAACACGTATATTTCAAAGGCGAGCCCCGCAGAACTGCACTGCACTAACAGAACGCTCAGCACAATTTATTCCGAAGCATGAGACGACAGAGAAAGTCAGCACCGCCTGAATCCTTTCGATGTTGTACCAGCATATGCACTAGAAAACTCTGCACATGAGACTGAAAATTGCACAGACTGTTTGCTCATACGATATTAAAGCAGGTGGGCGAGAAATATGGCTGCACTGCAAGACTCTTACTTGCAAGAAGGTAAGTATGTGTTCCTGCATATATGAACTGATGGAAGAAGGCATGATGTATTACTGAAAAGGGAGAAAACGTCACTTCTGTCTTCCCCTGGAGTTCAGAGAAACAGGAAAGTATTTAAATTCTTATACATCCAGTCCAGAACATTGTCCTTCATATTAGTTAGCATAATAATTTTGAAATACAAGTGACCAATACCTTTCATCATCTCTATCTAAGGTCTTGTCCTAAACTCAATACTCCCAAATCAATCTTACTTTCAAAGTTTTTGTTTCTAAGTCCTGTTACTTACAATGTGTTTCCATTAGTATTCAGATCTATATAATTTTTGCCCAGATGCTCTATAAAAGTATCACAGTATCACAGTATTACCAAGGTCGGAAGAGACCTCATAGATCATCAAGTCCAACCTGTTACCACAGAGCTCAAGGCTAGACCATGGCACCAATGAAACCCATTTTTGGTGAACTACAACTCAGGGGGTAGGGCTTGAATCACTGTGCCCCTGAGGAGTACTCACAGGATATGACAAGAACAGTTGCTGGCAATGTGGGCTTTCCAGAGCCTGGAAATAGAAAAAGGTCAATTGTTTCCTATCCCTTAAAATACCACATCCCTTTTTCACTTTGGCTTAGCCCATACCATGACCTCTTCCCTAAGCTGGCCTGGTCCACACATGACTCTACACACTGCAGTACACCACAACACTCAGGGCAGGTCAGCACTGGTAAGCCATGACCTACCAGTTCCTATAAAATGCTTGGGAAGGAGGCATCAGTAAAGAAGGTGTCACAGAGGGGAAAAGGGTAGTGAGAAATGGAGACAAGTGGTTTGGGGAGGTCTTGGAAACCCTGGGATTTTTTGCATAGTTAGGGTCCTCCTGTTGTCAGCTGCTGCATAGCAGCAAAATGTGCTGGTACATTGAAGGTCAAAGTTAAAAGTCAATTGAAGTAGCATTACAGAGTGATTACATTGCTCTGACTGTTCTGATTGCACAGGCAGACCACCAATGCATAAGCCACAACAGCAAGCTGCTGAATCAGCTCCTTCTCTAAGAAAAATGAATCTAGGCAACAGCTACCACACCGCAGTCCAACCAAATCATCCCACACCAGACCCTTCTTTCCATTTTCATCCAGTCAGCAATGAAATGCTGGGAGATCACCCATTGGAAAACAACATATTCAAATATTCATGAGACCTGTTTGGTAGCTGGGCTCCAGTTCATAGACTACATGACTGCACATAATGAGGAGCTCAGCAAGGCAGCTACTTCCAAGCACCAGAGACCTAGATGATGGAGGAAAAATTATCTTTTTGGATCCTCAGCAGATGGTACTGATTTTTAGCTTCTCATCACTAAAAGAAAATACATGGTTGTTACTTTCACTGCCTAAGATGAGCTTTCCAGGGTGAAATCCTTAAAGACATCAATTTTAATTCCAATTAATCAGGCATACACTTCAGATGGTTGAGTCTTAGTGTGATAATTCCCAGGAGCCCTGGTAACTTTATTTGAGGAAGCTGGGACAAGATCTAGTTTGTGAGACAAAAATCACCTCAGATCTGTAGAGGTTTTGCAGAAGGACCATTCCTCAAACCATGCTTCCTCTGCTACTAATGCAGCAGCTATAGGATGTGTGAAACTCTCACCTAGTCTGTTTTTTGTAGCTTGCATTTATCTTCATTTGTATTGTCTGCCTTTTGCACGAGATTCATTGATCTTCTTGTACTGGTCTCAGCATGAACAGTTCTGCCAGCAAAAATGAAAAACTAAAAAAACATATTACTGTAGAAGTCAGAACTGATTCATGGAACATAAGCAAACATGTAAGCATCTGTAGGTCTCCATGTAAAACTAGTAAAAACCCAAAAAGCTAAGTGCAGAATTGGGCAGATGTATTCTGATTGTTGTTACATTTGTGACTAGATGTGTCTGGTACCCGCTTTGATTGCATCTTCACAGGAACTCATGGCTCTTTGTCAATGATAGCACATCCTCTTCAAGTTACAAGAAAAAAATAATGGACATTCCCTGAGCAGATTCTGCAGTATGAGTCTACAATTACCAACCAAAACCTCAGCCATCTGTGACAGGCAGTTTCCATTTTAATTTCCATTAGAAGCTCAATTATTAAGTGTATCAGGCAATTTTGATTGTCTTCATTTGCCCTTTAAACCTGTAACTGAGAAAGAACCTAACAGCACCCATCAAACACCATTAAAATCTATTGTAAAGAGAGGGGATGGGAAGAGGGAAAGAGAGAGTAGCAGCAAAATTGCAACTCAAGTTGTGGAAAATTTCATAATCTAGAGAAAGCATGACTTAAATATTTCTTCTTCGTGTGTGTGAAGGAAAATATAACATCAGCTTAATTCTTGTCCATGCCTCCTCTTCATAAAGCAAAAGACCTGCTGTCCACTGTAATAGTATAAGGTACTGGGTATTTTGTGTACTGAAATACTACCCATAAACAACAGAAAAGCAGCATTTTATCACACTCTGTCCAGGTTATATAGTCCCCAACACTAGAATATGTTCTCCAGTGGCCTAGATATCTGGGTGTAACTTTGATATAGTTTATAATTAATAATACATAGTGCAGAATCTAAAAAGCTATCTATAATTTATGTATCACTGTCTCAAAAGCAATCATTCATACATTATATATTCAGACAGAATATTATTTTGCTTTTGTTTCCAATGAAAAGTACATTAATATGTTAATATGTAACCTCCAAAATGAATCAGTGCTATCCAGAGCTTCCCAGTGCTCAAAAACATCAGGTTCCACTGTGGTTTTTGCTACAAGAAGCTGAATGTGCAAAAGCATTACCAGCTAAGCACCTCTCCCTCTCTGCTGATGGGCTTTAAAAATGATCAGGCCACATCCTGCATACATGCTGCTATATCCACAGAGGAACAGCTAGTGTGAGAAAACAGTTTATACAAAGGGAAGGAAATGCTTTAACAGTTATAGGGTTTGATAGACTTAAGAAAACCTGACCACAACAGTCAGTCAACACCACAAGTCTCCTATAAAACAGAGGCAGAAAATAATCTTCCTTGAAAAACAAGGTTATGCAAAGCTATTACAGATCTAGCATGTTTAATATTAACAGTCATTCTCATGCTGTGCCATTTTCTGAGTACCCATATACTTATCGGTACTTTACCAAGTAAAGACACAAAACAAATGCTGTGAATGCCAAACACGTAACTTTAGAAGTTGCTTTCGATGCTCTATTTTCTCCCCCTTTCTAACAAGCTGCAAAGCTTAAAAATTCCATATATTTTCCCCCTTCTTTTTCAAAACACAAAGCCTAAAATAGTAATAGCAGGCAAATAAAGTCAGCCTCTGATAATACTTCAGTCACTGTTACACCACTTTTACACGTAAAAAACATAGATCAGATGTCAAGAGGTTCAAACAAACCCCTCCTCCAGCCTCAGTTGCTGGGTCACTTCTGGGTGGCTGGGAGACCCATGTATCTGACAGTCACAGGTCAGAACTTGTTCGCTCTAGGCCAGAGGAAAATGAGTCGCATCTAGACCTACTTTGCTGCAGCTTCACCACTGTGGATGCGGGACCAACCTAATACCTTTCATCATCTAAGTATAAATTGTGGGGTTTTTCAGACCTGCTCCTCTTC
The DNA here is from genome assembly GCA_013400115.1 of Rhinopomastus cyanomelas. NCBI lineage: Eukaryota > Metazoa > Chordata > Aves > Bucerotiformes > Rhinopomastidae > Rhinopomastus > Rhinopomastus cyanomelas. The sequence goes on from VXBP01002536.1 coordinate 71,762, forward strand.
CATGATCTCCACCTTTAAAAAAGTGTTCACTATATTTTTCCTAGAGTGCTGAAATAATCTGGCCTCAACTGGGATAAATAGTTTCCAATCTCAGAATTTGTTATGCATCCAGATTCGCATGTAGTAAGACAGTGAGGAAGGAGATGGAAACTCACAAGACAGCTTCCAGCAAAGTGAGAAAACATATGAAAGGTATAAAAATTGTCAATTTTTAAACATGGATTTAAAGTTGCTTTGTGAATTTTGTTTCCTCAGTACAATAACATTTTGGGGAAAACAAAGCAAAGCAGTTCAACATGACCTACAAGCAAACAATCTATAAGAGAAACATAATCCTTTGAGATTCATATACTTTATGTCTGCAGGTACGTTATAGGTCCTAAATATGTTTGGGTTAAGCTTACCTCTCCTCATAACCCAGCAAACATAAAGCCATCCTGCTAAAATTGTCACCACTTAGAACTGAAATTTGTGGATGGAAGGTATTTTGAGAGGCATTAGTACTGGTAGTCTGAGGCGTTATCAAACAGAATGTTGACTTGGCTAGTCTAAAATGATTGCTTGTTTTTCCTTTAAAATTTCTAGGATTATCAGCTGGCTCTAGGCAATTATTTTGAAGATTATAGTAATTATACTTCATTGAATTTCTTCATAATAATCTGCTTCTTGTTATAGTAAAATATTAGATTACAGTGTATGAATTAGCTGGTAGCTACCACATAACTCTGAAACACAGCAATCCAAATCCACCTCTATTTAAGTTTATAAATACTACTTCTTAATCTTGTAGACTCTCGATTCTGGTGGTGAATTGTTTTTATTGTATTATTTTAAAAAATCTCTGCTGCTAATCTTCTGGGTTTTGCTCTGTAAATTTGCCACAGTAGGTAATTTAAATAATCTCATATGGTTTTTATCATGGCACTCTAACGACAGCTTTGGCATGACAGTCTATGCTACAAAGTTGTGTTCCTCTGATCAGAAAAAATACTACTCTGAGGGGGAAAAAAAATCTATTTTCTCATGTTTATTACTCATTCTAAAAAAGCTTTACAAAAGCCCTGTGAAACTTCAAGCTGAGGCAAATATGAAAAAGCACTGTGTTTTTGCAAGGAGTTAACTGCAGGCAAATGGCAATGTAATGTATGCTGAATTTGCTTCTGCAGCAGGAACTGTTAGATTTTTTCATTAGTTGAAACGTAAAATACTGGCAAATTAGACTATAATTTCAGAAAAGAAAGTCTTAGGTTACATGGTCTATTTACTCTGTTCTGACAGGATTGAGCTGTTCATTTTGAAGTGTTTTGTGCAACTTGGTTTTGAGTAACTCCAATTAAAAAATGAATATGATCATTCCAGTAAAAGGTTCCTTATAATTCATGTGCCACCTGACAAGTTATCTTTGAAGGCTACCACAAAGTGTTTAAAGTTCAAGCTATTAGAAAATATTCCTTAGTAGATATGTAATTTGTTTCTTCATACTGCTTCAGTTGTATCTGAAAAGGAATTTCTTGCTTGAAGAATAATGATTATAGCCTGGACTAAGTGTATTTGATGGTCAGTGGTGAAAGGTAAGTGCATTACTAAATTAACAGGAAGAGGCTGTAAGTCAACATTGTTTTAACAAACCATTACAGTACAATAATTACCTTCTGAAAAATTACAAACACTCTTCAACAAATCAAACGTCGGGGTTGCATGTTAGCACCAGGCTACTTTGAAGAAAATTATGTCACTTTAGTCTGTCAGGCACACAGAATGAATAAGAATCAAGTGCTGACTATTGGGTTGGAAACTATGCATCACCTTTGCTATGGCTTCATTACGGGGTATCTGTCTTTGCAACCCCAAACATTGAAGTCAATAGCATTCATCAATGGTTTTATATCTCCACATCCTATTAATTTGTCTTAAATAAGTCATTCCCTGTCTGCAACACATACCTATGCTATTTTTCAAGAATGCAATTCAAATGTCCCTTACCTGCATCCCCCATCATCTGAAGCCTAATACTCCCAACTACCAATGTCAGTGCTTCCAGCACTATTACATGCATTGTAGTGTAGCCCAGCAATACTATCCTTGGATTTTACAGTGAAAGCTCCAAGTAAAATTAAGAGTTACTAATGAACTGTGAATGCACCTTTCAACACCTTTAAAGACAAAAGGTTGTTCAGATCTTAGCAGACACACAGGAAACAAACACATTAATTTATACTGTCAATGTATTGAGCATCAGTTATGTCCAGTTCAGAAGCCACTATTTGCACAGTAGCAGTATATTCACAAAAGGAAAAATAAAACCAGTATCTACAGGAAATTAAAAGATTAGTGAGAAACGAAAGCTAAAATACACAAGAGAAGTGTATAATTATCCCCCAATAAAACTGCTTCTAGAATGTTGGGAGGTAAGCTTATACTTAAAGTAAATTTATTAAAACCAAAGCTTGGAATTCATATCAAGGACACCCAAACAGCTTGAACACAACACTGACATCATTCTCAAGACATGCATTTCATGTTTTAGCATGGACTTTTTCGCTTGTTTTCTCTCTCATATGGCACCACTTCATGACAAGTGCTGAGCTTGCTTAATAATTTAACTAGCTTTTCCTTGCCTAGAAACAGTAAGTGTTCCTACATCTTCAGCATGAATTTTAAATGCCTTGATTTTAAGACATATTACGAAGTGCAGTCTTTAGGAAGCTGAAGAACTGGAAACCTAATTCTTCTGCTGGGCTTTTAGAGACGACCTCAGTGTGAGAGACCATAGCAAACTTAATTTGTCAATAGGGGTCTTTTCTGCAAATGGCAGTGACAGTAACATGGGGGTTGGACTAGATGGGCTCCAGAGGTCCCTTCTAACCCCTACTGTTCTGTGATCGAGCCATATATAAACATGACACATCACCAGAGACAACCTCCATGACTAGGCTGGTATAAGAACAAGTAAAAATTGATGGCAATAACCCTGCAGTTAGAAAATTCTGCTGCTTTGTTCTCAGAAATAATGCCGCTGCCTGTAGGCCTCACTATGCAAGAAGTTAGATGCCAGCACCACAATCACTGTTTCCCCCCTCCCCTTATCACTGGCCTGGAAAGGCCAGTATCGTCGTCTGCATTACACCAAGCAGTTCTTCTGTCCATACCATAGCAAGTCTTCATGTGTGCCACACACACAGGCCAATGCTCCAGCAAGGCCTCCATATAAAGCAGGGCTTCTGGCTTTCGGAATTTCTGAAGGCTTATCTTTCTAAAACTAGTAGAAGCCTGATTATTGTTTGGTTTAAAACCTGAGTAGAGCAAATCTTATTCTTCATTTTAGGACTCAATTCACAGTGCTGCCTTACTTTTCTTTAATCTTGGAATGAAAATAATTGGCCTATCACAGTCCCGTTTTGTCCCTCATCCTAACATCCAGGAAAGCTCCTACTGCTAAATCATCCCAACGACATCCAACCAGGTTACCTCACCCATCCTGTAAGAAGCAGCAACTGCTATTGCCTTGGCAAAATAGTCAGATACACTATTTCTAAATGTTTAATCATTGGCATTTAACGGTTATATTTCCTTCCTATTCATCCTGCTCACACTACTGACCATGTTGTGCTATGTCCGCCATGTCCAAAAACATAGCACTGGAATGAGCTATTGCCTAGATAACTGTCACTTCAGTGAATGAAAAATGAGCAGAAAGTTAAAATGGATGGTACTCCAGGCTCTTCCGAATGCAAATGTGGATTTACATGACTAGATCTAGTCTGGATTTTCCCTGTGTATATGTTAGAATCAATAAGGTTTTAAGTGACCTCCAAGATCATTGAGTCAAACTGACCCCACCATGCCTAGTAGGCATGTTCCCTATGGCCACATCTACTCATATATTAATACCTGCAGGGTTGGTGACTCCACCACTTCCCTGAACAGCCTGTTCCAATATTTTACCACTCCTTCAGTGAAGAAAGTTTTCTACATGTCTAATACAAACCTCCCCTGGCACAAATTGAGGCCATCATGTAGCTGTAGGATTCCTCTGTGTGGCAGGCCAGGCCAGGCCAAGCCAACCTACAAACTCNAGTGCCTCCTGGTCTTCATGGCGGTCCTTCATTTTCATAGAGTCATAGAATCATCGAAGCTGGAAAAGGCCTTCAAAATCAAGTCCAGCCATCCGTTCCTACAACCCCAAACCACTAAACCATCTCCGGAAACACCATGTCTGCTTGGTTTTTGAATCTCTCCAGGGATGGTGCCTCTACCTCCTCCTTGGGCAGCCTGTTTCAAGGCCTCACCACGCTTTCTGGGAAGAAGCTTTTCTGGCAACCAATCTGAACCTCCTCTGGTGCAACTCGACCCCATTTCCTCTTATCCTCTAGCTAGGGTCAGGCCAAGACCTGTCTCACTACAAGCTTTCTTCAGGGAGTTACAGACAGCAGTGAGGTCTCCCTTCAGGAGAGGAGAGGTCTTGCTTCCTCAGGCTGAACAGCCCCAGCTCCCTCAGGCTTTCCCTGAGGAAAATGAACTGAGGCTTCATTTTGAACCTGAAAAAAACTACCTGAATAAATGTGACAGCCAGCATAGCACCAAGTGTTAGCAGTCTCCCTCATGGACTGCCCTGTCTCACTGGTTTAGGTTTTGGTTCTCCTCTGTGCAACGTCAGAAAACAAACATGGGTCTATCACAGGGGCATTACTTTGCATGACACCACAACGCCTTCCCGGCAGGGCACAGCGATCTCGGGCTATCTCCCAAAGCGGCTTTTCCACGAAGATTCACCAACCTGGGAGAGGGTAGGACGACGCGGAAGGGCCGGAGCAGGCACGGAGCCCCACGGCCGGGAGGAGCCGCGGGTGGCCCCGCGCTTCCTGTCCGGCGGCGTCAGCGAAGGCGGGAAAGGAGCGGGCGGGAGAGAACAGCGGAGGGACGGGAGCGGACCGCGGCGGCGGCACCACCGTGGGCTCGACGGGTCGGTGAGGGGCGGCAGGAGCGAAATTCCGTCGAAATGGGCCGTTTGTGGAGAGGGGAGAAACCCACATGAGGTTTCTCAGCCTTTTCTTCGTGAGGTGGCTGGGTGCTTGTTGGGGGTGAGCCCTTTTACCTTGGCTAGGCCAGGAGGAGCCGTGTTTTGGTGCCTCAGATCATGTTACCCACTTGCACGTTCTACGGGTTTTTACTAAGGCGGCTGCTCCTAGTACCCCAAGATGGTTTGAGAGAACTGTTCCATGAAAACATGATTTTTAGTCTGAGGGAAAGGGGGCTGAGCTGAAACCTTACCGCTGTCTACAACTACCTGAAAGGAGGGTGTAGGAGGTGGGGGTTAGTCTCTTCTCACAAAGAACCAGGGATAGGACAAGAGGAAATGGCCTCAAGCTGAACCAGGGCAAGTTTAGGGCAGACATGAAAAAAACTTGATTATTGAAAGGATCATCAGGCCTTCGAACATGCTGCCCAGGGACGGGCTTGATCCCTGGGTGTGTTTCACTGTCCTGTAGTCAGGAGCTTAGGGGACAGGGTTTAGCAGTGAGTTGGGCAAAGCAGATCAATGGTTGGACTCAATGATCTGGAAGGTCTTTTCCAACCTAAATGATTCTGTGAGTGCTCCGTTGCAGGTGGTACTCAGTGCGCTATCAGTGTCTTGCAGGGCACAACATAAAACTCTTAATTTCTGAAGAGTGGGAGGTCTGTGAAAATGAAAGAGTAAAAGCTGCGTGAACAACTCCAGTTCTGCCCTACATGGATATCCACTCTGAGATAGTTTTAATTGGCTAATAACATGCTGTGTTATTAATTAAAAATGGATTGTCCTTTTTCAGTGTCTTAGCATTCGGTATGAGATCCCGTCTTGCTTTATACTGTGCAGCAAAACTCTGTTAGACTTTGCTTAGAAATATTAACCCTCCCTATTTATGATTACATTGGTGTTTGTCACAGTATCTACATGCCTCACAACTGTTAGTGTATGTTTTGCTACTCCTTTGGTAGTATTGGAGTGTGCTAGTGTCCCATTTAGTGGTGGAATAAATGAATGTGTAGCTAAAATTATTTACAAAGGTCACATGAATATTTGAAACAGTTCTGAGCCTGAACCAGAAAGCCCTGAGCCCTTTTCATCATGTTCATTATTCTCAGTGATGTTTCCTTATTCTCTGAATAAGGAATACGGTGTATTTACTGCTCCCTATTTCTTTATGTGCGTTTACAAGGCGCAGCAATGCTTAAATCTAGCAGGTAACCGCAAATCAGGTCACTCAGAAAGGGAGTATCAAAGACGTGCAGCCAGATGCCAGAGATTTGACCTGCTTGCAGCAGAGAGTTCAGCTTTATCTTTGTGACTATTAGGACAATATTTTATTCTCATTGAAGCAGCATTCTAATGGCATTAGCATTGCAAGCCATCTCTGCCTGCTACTCTCATTATGCAGATGTAATGCTAGAGAAGAAAGCCACAGTGACTTTCCCAGCTGTTTTGGAACGTTAGTTGTAGGTGAAATATCAAAATTAATGATTGCTTTGCTTTCTATGTGGCGTGGTTGCACAATAGATGTGGTTATTTTACTAGTCTCTAGCCTTTGGTAGATAGATGTTTCTGTCTAGACTTGATGTGTGGTATTGCAAGTGTATTTAAATAAAAAAGCAGTGTGCATGGACAAAAGAACATTTCATAGCACTTCTAAATATGTACAGTCCCAGTATTAGGCAAACATGTTTCTATATGTGGATGACCAGTTGTGTTCTGGCAATTGATGATTGCCTAGTGATCATTTTATATAAATGACAATACACAACTACATATGTCCTGAGGAAATCCAGTTTAAAGTGACTTTTGGTGATTAAAGGAAGCAGAATACTGAGTATACCTGTGAAATAGATGGAGTAATTGCTGAGCAAATATGTAAGAGCACCAAAGAAGCAGTTTCCCAGTTGCTTGCAGCCAGTTCTATACATTTGCATTGGCAGCAAAACATCTGTAGGTGCAGCCAGCAGAGCACATTCCGGCCTTCTACTCGCATCATTTGTCTCTGCCATTTTTAATGTATTGCTCTACGCAGACTTCATCCACCTGAGACTTAAATACCCACCTCTGCAGTTTTACCACAGCACCAAACCTTTCTTTCCACTGTGAAATGCAGTCTCTTTTCTCCTGGCACAACGGTAGCTGTATGGTAATGAAGTTACTTTGGGCAAATTGCCCAAGGCCTAGTCTAGCTCAAATGTGAAAACTGTTTGGGCTGCTTGGTGGGAGAGACAGAGTTATTCCTTGTCTGTACTTTGTCAGAAGCCCTAGCCTAGATGAACTTCTGTACACAAATTCCATTAAACATGCTGTACCTCATAGAGGTAAAACATCCATAATGCATGGTGCTTGATAACATCTATCTTCACTTGAAACAGGAGGTACTAACAGGATAACTTGTTAATGGCTGTGCCGTGGTTGAGTTATTGCTTCTCTCCACACCCATGAACATAAATATCATCACTGAGATCTTCTGTTTTGTGCTCTTTATTTTCATGGGATAATTTCCATGCCTCAGACTGTTTCAGGGACAGTGTCTACATGACAGACATTCTGAATGGAAGTCTAGACAGTGAACAGACAGAAATAGTACTTGAGTTTGTTTTTCTCAAGGATTAGGGTTTCCTTAATTCTTAGCAGCCTTCAAAATTTGTAAACTTAATTTTTAGGGACAAAATAGGTCTCAATTTATTACTTAATTCAAAATCTAAGGAGTCTAGGGGTAGAGGTTTGAAGCAGATCAAGCAACAACATCACAATATGAATAGTAAATAATAATAATAATCGTGGAATCATTGTGGCTGGAAAGGACTTTCAGGATCATCAAGTCCAGCCCTCATCTCAACATCTCCCTAAGCCCTAGACCATGGCCTCAAGTGCTCTAGCTACTTGTTATTTAAATGACTCCAGGAATGGTGACTCTGCCACCTCCCTGAGCAGCCTATTCCAGTGCCCAACCACTCCCTCAGTAAAGAATTTCTTCCTAATATCCAGTCCAAACCTCCCCTGATACAACTTGAGGCCATGTCCTCTCTTCCTATCATTAGTAATTTGGACCAGCTCCAGCCTCGCTACAACCTCCTTTTAAGTAGTTGTAGAGAACAACTCAACCTCCTCTTCTGTAGAATAAATAGTCCCAGTTCCCTCAGCTGCTCTTCCTGGGGACTGTTTTCAAGACCTATCCCCAGCCTCGTTGCCCTTCTGTGGGTCTGCTCCACATGTTAGTAATTTGAGTGTCAAAGCAGCCAGTACTGCAAAAGCTACTGTGAGCTGTTTAGAGTGTTACTCTGAAGGCTCGATTTTATGCAGGTAGACCAAGTATTTGTTTCCACACGTGGTTTCCTTAGCGGTTACTGACAGAAGATACAGAAACCATGGAAGTGTTCTCATTATCCACTTGTTGTGCTGGCTGCTCCAGTGATGGCAGCAATGGTCTGGGCTGTAGGATAATGGCTTTAACTGAGCAGGTGTTCCACAGCAATTTAGCAACTTTGTGATCTCACACCAAGGTTTTTGTGCAGACTTCAATAATTTTCACTTTCATTATTGGAATGTCTCTGAGAAGCAACATAACTTACTTGAAAACACTTTTTGCTGTCTGCAAGTAGTTTCTAAAGTGCTTTCTGCTGTCCTTCGCACGATGAATCCATTTTGGCTTGCTTCAGGGGATTTGCCTTGCAGAATTCCAGCAAGCAAGAGCTAGAGATGCATTCTGAGACACATTTAATGGCTGTGTGTCAAGTGCACTGACTGGGAAAATCAATGACTTCTGGTTGGGTGCAGGGCTGTTCATTATGCGAAGGCCACTGCTTACTGCTGAATTAAATATTCTCAGTCTGTTTCCAAATGTGAAAATGCAGGTGTTGGTTTGAAGTGCTGGCAGTACTTTTCATTGTTACTTTACGTAATCAGGGCAAGCAATATGAAGAATCATAGAATCGTTTAGGTTGGAAAAGACCTTCAAGATCCATGAGTTCAGTCATTAGCTTAATAGTAAGAAGCCCTCTCCTAATACCATGTCCCTAAGTTCCATATCTACATGAATTTTATGCACATCCAGGGATGATCATCCAACTACCTCCTTCAGCAGCCTGTGCCAACATCTGTTGACCCTTTCAATAAAGAAGTTTTTCCTAATGCCTGATCTAAACTTCCACTGGTGCAACTTGAGGTCATTTCCTCTTGTCCTATCACTCATTATTTCTGAGAAGAGACCAAACTCCACCTCTATACAACCTTCTTTCAGGTGGAAGTAGACATCAGTAAGATCTCCCCTCAGCCTCCTTTTCTTGAGACTAAACTGCCCCAGCATCTTCAGTTGGTCCTCCTAAGGCTTGTTCTCCAAGAGATAAATGGCTGGGTCTTTGAAAAGGGGCCAAAAGATTTAATGTATTTTATTTCTAGAGTCTCATTTGAACTAGCATGAATGCTTGTCATTCTTATCCTACATGCAGCCCAAATGTAAATTAATCTTCTCGAGATTGAAAGAGAGGTTTTGCAAGTGTCCACAAATACACAGTATTGCAAGTTTAATAAACTGAGGTACCTGTTTAAGAGTAGCCATCAGCTCCTATTCTTTGAATATTTCTTTTGCCTTCCTAATGCATTTAGGGCATTACAGAGCTCTTGAGATTTCTTTTTACTTTCTAATATGCTTGCCTTATTTTTTCCTCTATCCTGTATCTTTTAATTGTTGCCATAAGAGGTGTTGGTTTGCCTCACGTGTGCAAGATCTTGATTCCTGCTTGATCACATTAGTCTGCAAAGATACTCTCAAATTGTTTGGTTCTCCTAAGATTCAGCAGGTCTTTTCAAAGAAGTCTTCAGATGACATTTTTCACGAGATGTGCTTTTTTGGGCAGCCACCCACCAGTAACTAGAGAATAGTTTTGCTTGTCAGAAGAATTCTTTCATGTTATGGATGACTGCATAAATTCTCTTAACTGTTTCTCATTGCTGAACTAATAATACACTTTATTTCCACCTTTGAGTCAGTTTCCAAGTAGGAGTAGTTGAAGCATGGCTTAATTTTGTCAGGATATGATAGTTTCAATTACATTAACTTTCAAGGGAACAAAGTTCATCTCAATTTACATTATATTACAGGTGCAGTAACTTCAAAGAAATATTCAGTAAGAGATGAAAATAAAGAAGAGGGGAGAAATCTAGTTCAAAAGTGCTGATACTGGGTATTCAATATTGGGTAGTGTTACATTGAAGCTGGGCTGCAGCTTTTGTTATTTCAGGTTAAAATGGTGCTGTTTTGAAGGCAGAGTTTTTGGTGAGCTTTGATTTTCAGGTAAATTGAGTTCAAACATCAGTGTCTTAGAAAATTTCCTGAAGGCAAAAAATAATGAAACAGAAAAAAGCTAAAGTAGGGTTTATATAGAGGATTTCCTCAATAGTTCTAAGGTAAACTTTGACTTTACATTTAAAGTCAGGGGAACATTTCAAAATATTGGTATTTCACCTTTTACTACATTTTTGAGGAAGTAAGATGTAGATCTTGCATTCCTGTTTTATATCAAAGGTAACTGCCATCTAGAAGATAGATCCATGGCAGAAAAAAATACAAACATGTAATTCAAAACAAACACACATTTGCTTTCCTGTAGGTAAGCTGATAGCATTCACTGCTTTCTTCAATAAACATTGCACCAGACTGCAGTATGAAATACCTCACTCATATGAGTCTCTCCCTAACAGTATGACTCTTCCCTCTCTACATAGAGAAAATGAATTAAATATGGCAGCCATATTAAATCCAAGTTTTACGAGATGTATGTTGCAGAACTTTTCTTCGATCGTGTGTAGTGTTAGATATATTTCACTCCCTCTGCTTGTACAAATAGAGCTTGCTTTCTTATATGTAAAAATCAATACAGTTAAAAAGAAATGCAGTCAAGCCTTCAATAAACATCTTAAAACCCCTTTTTCAGTCACACATCGCTAAGATCAAAGCTGCAGTCTTAAGTACACTGTATGGAAATCGAGTTACCTCATCATCTTTTATCATTTCAGTGCAGCTCCTCACTTTTATCAGAAGAATTTTTTATTACTCAAGCCTTGTGCTGTCCATTTGCACAGGGGTGAGCTTTATACCCTACATGTACTTTGATATGATTTTTGCATAATGTCAGCTCTTTAAGGGTATTTGTACCGAATATTCCACTCCCAGCGCACAGGTGACTCTTGAATAGTTGGGTCCAGCAGTTCTTTCCTGCTCTGTGGTATGGGAATGCCTTTTGTGTGCTTCCAGTGTGCACAGCGATGAAGTTGAGCATCATTCTTTACAAGTGATTTCCTTCTACATGGATAGCAAATTTAGGCTTTGGCTAAGTGTGTGGTCTGGAATTCCTGTACATCCCTCTTCTGCACAATCAGGTACCAATAATCTGTGAAGCTATAAAAAGTGGGTTTACCGTTGTCTTTGGTTTATCTGGGATGGAGCTGATCCTCCCCATGGTATCTCTCACTGTGCTGTGTTTGTGGTGGTAGCTGGAGGGATGTTGATAACACACCAGTGTTTTCACTGATACTGAGTGGGGCTCACACAGGATAGTCTTTATTATTTGCCTTTGCTTCCAGATTTTGCTTCTGCTTTATGGGCATCTGGCTGGCTCAGTTGGTAGAGCACAGGACTCTGAATCTCAGGGTTCATGGGTTTGAGCTGTATGTAGGACAGCATGTCTTCAGACAGTCTGGGTATACCAGGTACTGAAGGCTTACCCTGCTCCAGCAGGAGGGGTTGGACTTTGATGATCTGTCGATGTCCGTCCCAACCTACAACATTCTGTGATTAAAAAGCAGAAGCTTGTTGTCTTGACCCTATAGCCTCTTTATTTTTCTCTCCGCTGTCCATCTAAGAAGGGCAGAGTGACAGTGTGGCTTCGGCGGGTACCTGGCCCACAACCAGAGGCCAAGCCACCACAACCGTTCAGTTCCTTTACCTCTTTGAGACAAATGTATTCCATCTCTCCCTAGCAGGCTATAGTTATCGTAGAATGTCCCACTGTCATAGAAAGCCTTCATGATGGCTCCTTTCAGGTACTGAAAGTTGCTTTAAGTTGCTCCAGGGCCTTCTCTTCTCCAGGCTGAACAGGCCCAGTGCCTCACAGGAGAGGTGCTCCAGCCCTCTGATCATCCCTGTGGCCCTCCTCTGGACTCACTCCAACAGCTCTGTGTGCTTTTTGTATTGGAGGCTCCAGAACTGGATGAAGTACACCAGGTGAGGTATGACAAGAGCAGAGTATACTGGGAGAATCACCTCCCTTGATCTGCTGTTGTGGCCGCGCTCACACATTGTAGGTAGCTGTTGAGCTTCTTGACTACCAACACTCCAAGTACTTCTCAATCTGTTCACCACCCACTAAGTATTTGTATTTGGGCTTACCCTGACCCAGGTGTAGGACCTTGCACTTGGACTTGATGAACCTCACGCAGTTTGCATTGGTCCAGTTCTTAAGACTGTCAAGGTCCCTCCAGATGGCCTCCCTTCCCTCCAGCTTGTCATCTACACCACTGAGAATCACAGTACATTAGGGATTGGAAGGGACCTTGAAAGATCATCTAGTCCAATCCCTCTGCCAAAGCAGGATTACCTAGACCAAGTCAAAAGTATCAGACAGAAATACCACCCTAGCTGCCCTTCACACAGCATGAGGATGGCACAAATGTGTCTAAACCAGCTTAACTGGGACACAAGAGGACCAGGCTCAGAACTGGAACTTACAAAATACATCAGTAAGAAGTAATAATAGTTTTCTGCCATGGTTTGTTTTTGTGAGCTTCAGGGCAGAGGCATTTTCATATGTTTTCAGCATCTACGACAAGCCTACCGCACAGAGATGTAACGTCTCTACAGCTATCTGAAAGGACATCACAGAGATGTTGGTCTCCTCCTACAGGCAGTCAGTGACAGCTTGGTGTCACCGGCAAACCTGCTGAGAGTGCATCAGTGCCGCTCTCTATCCTAATGCCATGCCACCAAAGTACCCTAAACACACCAATCCTGTTTCTAATGAAGTCAGATCATGCCCAGTGTTCAAATAGCTTGTAATGGAAGAGATAAAGAATCTCTAACTATTGCATTTGTAATAGTATCACCTGTTTGTGAGGAAATGAGGTGTGAACAGAATGTGTGAATGTGCTCTGCTTTCTGCACTGTGATTTCAGTATCTATTCTGCAGTAACAGTCCCAGCTATTCTAAACAAAATATTCTGAGCTATTTTACCAGCATTTCTTTGGCAAATCTTTCTGCCTTGGTATAGAAATAAGCAGATGGTGGTTGTTCCAAAGCCAATGACCTGTCATTTCAGGGTGCTGAAAACTTCAGCAACTCAAGTTGTTAAGAAGGGCTAAACTAACAGCTTGTCTTCTGATATTATAATGGTTTCAAAAGACATTTGAAATTAATTTCTTAAAATATTTTCTTCTCTCTAGAAAATGCGAAGGATATACTCGTGATAAATGAACAAGAAGCAGAAGAGTGGGCTCTGTATTTAAAATCTCTGTTTGGACACATAGTGAACGAAGGAGGAATCTTACTCTGCAATCTGGAGACTTCATCTTTCCAGCACCAGGAACTGTTCTTCTTATCCTTTTATAAGTGTAAACTCCTGATACTGTCGTGTGGACTTCTTAAGTGCCTGAATCAAAAGAGAAGTTATTTTCTTGAGCAAGTTCTAAGACCTTCTCATAATGTGGTGATTCTGCTTTGTGGGATGGAGAACTCAAAGACTCTTTATGAAATGCTGACCTTAGATGGAGGCAGCAAAAGATTTCCGCTGATCAGGAACCTGAGGAATATCTCTCTGTCATTACTGGAATTATTCAACCAGGTAATATAAATATGCAAATGTTGTGTGATTACTAGAAGAGTTTTCTTAGCTGTATTGATATAAGTAAGATCTATCTGGAGAAATTCTCTCCCTTGGTTTGGTCCAACAGTTTTAGTTCAATGATTTGTTTCCCACTAGAGTGTGATAAGTGGCGTACTCTTAGCCCAGCTTCATTTCACAGGGATGCAGCTTTGGGAAGTCTAAAAGCTGCAGCTAGCACCTGGGAGCTTGCCATCGCTAATTCATTGTAAGAGCTGGAGCACACTTTTTTTCTCCATTTCCTGAGTTTACACATCTCAGAAACTGTACAAAACTATGGGTGTCTCTTCAGGCAAATCTGACAGAGTGGAAAATAACTACTGAGTAAGACCCCATTTCACAGATAACATCATTTCTTGACACCAAAAGCATTTACTGTAAGCACAGTGGTCTCCTTCCTGCTTTTTCCAGCCCAAACAATAAGTCTGTACTGGAAGGACTACGACTGTTGTTTGCTGTGGCAGGGGGATTGAACTAGATGATCTTTCGAGGTCCCTTCCAATCCCTTATGATTCTATGTGTTTACACATCCATGAGGACTATAAATAACATGAGTGTAAAACTTAGCACTACTAGAAGGTAAGAAAAAACTCTTTCCTGAGAGTGACAGGTACTAAGGTGGCAAAGTCTGTGCACATGGTTTAGACTAATCCAAAGTTTAACTTTGCCAGGCTGCAAAAGTGAAACCACGAAATACCTGTACCAACAGAGATGCATAAGCCACTTTGGAAAGGTGGTGTAGTTGTGCAGAGGTTTCAGGTAGATGGCTGTGTGTTTTCCTTTGACAGCACATTTCCTACTGCTTCTTTGTAGTTAGAGACTACCTCCTCTCATTGTTTTCTAGCTTATTATGCTTTTTTTTCTGCTAGCGGAAGAAAACGGTGCTTCTGTCTTTGTTACCTGCAAGGTGCCATTTGACTGGCATGGGAGCTTGTGCTTCAGAAAAACATCCTGCAGTTCAGGAGTTTTACTCAGAAATCAACCTGGTTTGGGATGTGGATGAACAACCAAGACTACTTTTTGAACACAGGGGTAAAGAGATTCCTGCTGAGACAGTCTCTGCTGCCTCGTGCTTGAGCAGATAAGCTTAAGCTTACTATAAGACTTTCCAAAACAAGTTCAGACCCTTCCTTCCCAGCCATCTCCCGTTCTAACATTTCTGGCTGTTCAGTATTCATTAACCTTTTCCTCAGAATAACTTTTTCTGAGCATCTCTCAGACTACGTTTTGTGGTTAATGATGATTGCCTGGTTTGATTTCAGGAGGTAATGTAGCTTCAGACTGCAGTTCGTTGGCATCTTTTTGGTGGCATGAAAAGAGTGGGTCTGCACTGTGTGAATGTAGAGGAAGGAACTGTGCCCAGAGACAGTTGACTTAAGCACAAGAAATTGCAAACTTTCCTGCAGGGATGAAACACTTTCCTAGAAGGCATATGATGGTTTGCTTAGGTCTGTGCTTTCAAAAGTATTCATTGCATCTGCCTTTGGGTTTTTATTTACATTGTAATGCCAAGTGATTAACAGGTAACCAAATAATCTTTTCTTTGGCAGTGGCTGATCAGCAACTTCAGAGATGAATGCAAAGCTGAACTAATCAATAGCTGATGAACGCCTTCATCTCAGTGTGTACTTCCTTACCAGGGATGTTGCAGGGTCTGAGATCAGATGAGTTCAATTCACTGAACTAGATCCAGGACTGGGAGTAATGTTGTTGCCAGGTGCTTCAGGCTTGTAAGCCCTCTTCCACAGGTGTAGCTAAGAACTAATCTGACCCTGTTTTTCCCCTACTGTCCACCAAACAGGCCGTCTCAGATCAGTGCTTGCCAGGAGCCCCACCGCACTGCTCTCTGTTACACAGTGAAAGTATTGCAAGTGGGAGATTTGCTGTTGTGTGGGTGTTGATTTAAGCCCTGAGGACTGAAGATTTACATGTCTTCTCATTATTTACCTTTTCTTAAAAGCACTGGTGAGTGTTGGCAGTGTCTATGATGTTCTTTAGTAGAGTTCTGTTAAGCTTTTAGCCTTTGTGATACCTGTGGCACGGATTAGAACAGATTATACATTGGGGGAAAAGATTTTTGCCTTGTATTTAAAATGGTTTACAAAGGGATTATTAACTATACTTGGGTTTTTTTTCCTTTGAAGCAGTTTTTTAATGCCTTTCTCCAGGACTATGCATTGACAACATTTCCTACAGGTCATCACCTTCTGTCACTTCTAATCATTTTCAGTGCATATCCCTTGTCCTTTATATTCCTTCTTCTGCGGATAGCAATGAAAATGCTTTTGTGTATGTTCTTCATACTTTTCTGTTACCTTTATCCCTTGTTATGGGTTAATTCCTGACTCTTTGATGTGGCACTTAGGGAACAAACCAGATTCCATTGCATGACCTAGGAAAGAACCAGTGGAGATTCCCCCTTCCATGGCACTAGAGATGGCTCATGGGAAGGCTGAATTTTGTCTTTCCTCCTTGAATCATGCTGCAGATGGCTGCTTTGCCAGAGGTTTACATGTGGTTTTTTCCTTCCCTTTTTCTGTTTTGTGTTCTTTGTTAAAACTTTGTTGCCCTTTTTCTGTGCCGTAATATTGTCCTCAGTTTTATTGTGTTTTGAAGAACCTGGGAAATCAACACAAGGACATGCACCTGAACTGTTCATTTCTGTTCAGTTGTTCCTCCATGTGTTCATACCTTCTTATTTTCTCAGTATTAACAAGGGCTATCACTCTACTGAAGTCTAAAAACGTAGTGATATGTTTTAATTACAGTTATTACATGTCACCATGCTGTTGTGCACCACTGCATCTCAATTCTGCTAATAATTTAGGACAGTGGAGCATTGATGTCCTAGGTCTAATTGGTGTCAGTGCTCAGGAGAGGTTTTTGGGTAGTTAGAACAACTGAAGACAGATGCTAAATCAGTCACGTAGAGACTGCCTCACAGTCACGAAGAGTATTAATAACAGTGTGGTTTAGGTGCTAGGCATCACCATCCTTCCACTACGGCTTTGTTTATGCTCTGCAAAGTTCTTCAGCAAGATAAATTCTCAATCTGTTTTCCCCTAGATGCTGTTCTCTTTGCACTATCACTACAGTCTGAGATGGAAATAGTTCAATATTAATCTAATTTTAGATAACCCTCAATTATTTTGCTAAAATCTGTCACCTACCAGATGGTGCCAGTTTTGTTGGCAGAATGTTGGAGCAGGTAAGGCTCTTATCTGTTAAAACTACCTTCTACGTCTAAAGTAATAAGCCAAAAATTCTAGGCAGAAGAAATGCCATCTAAAATGCTCAGTAAAGCTAAGTAAAATGGAAGATGCAGGGGGTTTTGTACCCAGCAGAGAGCCTGTTTGCCTGTAATGTGATTCAAATACAAAAATCTTAAGGGTTTGTCATTCCTGTTTGAACATTTCTTGGAGGAGTAAAGCAAGAACGGAGACAGGGAAAGTGGCCTAATATATATTTCATGGATGATGACACATTTTATTATATTATATGAAGATCACTGCGAATGGAATCATAAAGTCATAGAATAATTTCAGCTGGAAGAGACCTTTAAGATCATGAAGTCCAACCTTTTCCTAACCCTATCATCACCACTAACCCACGTCCCACAACACAACATCTACTTTCCTCTTAAACACATCCAGGGATGCTGACTCAACAACTTCCCGGGGCAGGCTGTTGCAAAGGCTGTTGTAAAAACTGATTCCTCTAGCAGTAGTTATTCACAAAATACTTCAGTGTTGGAAATTACAACATTCACATTTAGAGTTGGCTTTGAATTTTATGCAAGGGCCTGTTGTCATTAGAAAAGATAAGGAGTAGAACACTCAGAAATTTTATTATTCTATGCTGACATCTAAGATGCCCCAGTGAGGGTAATTCCAGAATTCTGACTCTTCATGAAAAACTTTCCCTAATACTGCTGAAGGTAAAATCAGGAGACAGGTTTGCATCTGTCTTTTTCCTTTACCTATGTCTTTCTCCGGTTTCTCCTTGGGCTGCTGAACTAGGTACCCCTTTTTATATTAAATTGACATCATTTCAATGTACTAATTCAGTGCCCTAGGGGGTTTTAGCCTAGCTGTAAGGAGGGGTTTTATGTAGTCCTGAAACATTTCCATTCAAATTCAGGCTAGCCATATGTTTAAGTAGGGGATTTATAGGTACAGCTGTGTATTTGAAACTGGAGGTAGTTACTTGAGAGTACCAACAGCATCCTGGGGTGGATCAGAAAGGGGGTGGTTAGCAGATGGAGAGAGGTATCAGAAGGAACTTCTTCACAGTGAGGGTGGCAGAGCACTGGAACAGGCTGACCAGGGAGGTTGTAGTGTCTCCTTCTCTGGAGAGGTTTAAAACCTGCCTGGATGTGTTCCTGTGTGACTTGGTCTAGGTGATCCTGCTGTGGAAGGGGTATTGGACTAGATGATCTTTCGAGGTCCCTTCCGTTCCCGCATAATTCCAATCTGTAGTGATTCTATGATTCTGTTACTCTATGATTCTATGTCCTGCATACCTTTGGTAGCTGTTTGTGGCTCGGTACTGGTGATGCAAACAGAGAACAAGTCTTATTTAAACAAATAATTTTCTGCGACAGTGTTTCTAATGTGTGCTGACACGTTTATGAGACTTTCTGGTGGGACTTCTCAGTATGGCTCAGGAGTCGTAAGCATCCATTAGCCTCCTTGCTGGTTTATTAGATTGCATTGTTTACTGAGCAGCAAAGCAACTCTTGTCATTTCTACTTCCAGCATTTTCTCTAAATAGTGGTACACTTTTTTTTTTTGGCCAAAATATGTCAACAATCTATAAAATTTCATAGCTGAGAAGCTCTCAACAAACCTGCGTGCATCCACTCGTTATTTGCTATTGTATTAACAAGTGAGGAGAGGTCCATAGGTAACAGAACCTACCTAGAGAGCTGTATCCACAGTCCTTGACAGCTCAGGATCGATTCTCAGAATTATTATGTAACTTCTGAGACAGCAGTATGTCATTCCTTTCTGATTGTTGTCTAAAAAGTATTCACTGTATCTGCACACAATCCCAATCACGAAGAAGACTAATGTTAGTATGGTGTGGATCTGGAATAATGAAATACTAGCTTTGAGTGTGTGTCTCTAATAAGTAGATGTAGAGCAAACAAGCTGGGATCTTGAAATAGGACTTAAAGTTGCTTGTTCCCCTATAAAATCCTCTTCACATTGGTACTCAAGAGTAATTGATGATGACATGTTTTCTTAGGTTGTTAGCAAGAGCTATGCTGATGAGCTTACTGTAGTAAAGTTCCCACCTTACTTGTCTTAGTAGGCAAGTGTTTCACCTAGATTTTGACACTTGGAATCAGTGAAGAAATGAAGCTAAAGCTTCAAAGAACCAAAAGCTGACAAGGAAACAAAATCATTAGATCTTTTGGGTTTGCTTGTGAATACTGAATGCAACATGGGTTTGTGTGCATGTGTGAACTGAACTAGTAAGAGAAGAAATGGCCTCAGGTTGCACCAGGGGATGTTTATACTGCATATTAGGAAGAATTTCTCCACTGAAAAGGTTATCAAGCATTGTAATGGGCTGCCTAGGGAGGCGGAGTCATCAACCCTGGACATAATCAAAAGATGTCTAGACATAGTGCTGAGGGACATGATTAAAATCAGTGGTGACCTGGCAATGCTGGTCTAGTGGTTGGACTTGATTATCTGAAAGGTCTCTTCTAACCAATAGAGTTCTGTGATTCTGTAAAGTCTTGGTGGTAGAGACTTCTCACGTGAACACAGAAGACTGAGTAAGCAGGGGGAAGTTGGTGGGTGGTTCTAGCCTTGTTCACTGTTGGGGAGTTTGCTGTAGCTGAGACCACACAGCAGTGCTTCCCTTTCTTCCTTCCCTGATGTATTCACATTCAGACAGTGCATACCAGTGTTGATGCTTTAAGACAGTGAGTTCATCTGCTTACTGAGGAGCACCTGAAGTGCCAATTAAACTTTTTTATTAAATGGAAAGTAATCTGTATGAATTTATCACAATCAGAAGGGCATTTTGTTACCTGAAGGATACTAGGGTACAGTCTTCATTTCGTATTACCCTGCCAATGAGTCTTTGAACTGCTCTGCAGGGACTGCTGCTAAGATCACCAGATTAATAAATCTTCCTGAGATGTAGTGTTTCTCCATCTCCACACAAAATGATGGTTGCTGGGATGCCAGTACAGTGATGGTAATTTGTAATGAGAATGATTGTCAGCAAAAAAAAGTGGTTAGTGTCAGTAATGTGGTTCATGTCGCATGTGTTGCTGGCTCTTTCAAACCAAAAGAGAGGCTGGAGTGGCAGCTTGGGGGTGGCAACTGTGGACAGGATATTGAGGCTGCCATCCCACAGGAGCTTATGTTTTGATCTATCTAGTCATGATGACCCATACCCTCAGATTCTGAAGTACATGTCATATATGTGATGTTTTTTACCCTTGCTTTTGACACTAATTGGATGAAAGCTGCTTATGCCTGGAAAACGGAATGCACCAACATCTTAAAGCGAATGTGTTTTAACAGCCTTTAGGACAAGCTCATAAAGAGTTTCATCAATAATAAGAGTCGAGTGGGTAGAACATAAGCATTACTGCAATAGCATGTGCTGAGTTAAATTAGGGTACTATGATTTTCTGTTGTTTATTTAGGTTATGAATATTTTTTAAATGAGTTAATGGATTTATCATCATTAGTCTGCTTTGTCAAGGTTGCATGTGGACACCATCCACATTTAGGTCTTGTTTGTGGCACAACAGTCGTCAGTCAGTATTAAGTTGCAGCTGAGAGGCTATTTCTGAAGCTTACAAATGAGTTTAATATTTCAAGCAGGCATTTCACAACCAGACATGTAAAATACCTGTGTGAATCTTTACTCTTACGTGTGCTCTATATAACATATTATTGACGCCTGTAGAGTTTCGCACTGTGGTTACCAATCACAGCTACTGAAAAGTTATTATCGAAAGGTGTCTAGGGAAGTCCTCTGGAAATGTGTTCTTTGTGCGTTTTGGTGTTATAACAAAATTGCTATTTGTAGTTTCACCACCGTGTATTTCTATTAAGTTAGTGTTATCTTCTCTAAAATAGAAAGAAATAAGAGCTGTGGTGTTTTCTAGATAAAAAAAAAAAGTAGCACGTGTCCCTGAAAAAATTAAGTCTATACTAAAAAAAATCAGGACAGCAAAAGAACAACTTGCTTGTAGTAGAACCATGTTTTAGTCTTTAGTCTTGGTAGGATCTCTCAGTACTTAAAAAATTACAAGGAAGGAACTTGGTCCAGAAAATGTTATTGCAATTACAAAGTCAGGTGTTCAAAAGTAAAAACACTACAGGTAGGAAGTAGCCCATTAAGCTTCAGGTATGACCCTTGTACCTAACATTGATTCCCCTTTAATTAAGGAAGAGCATTCTCATTCTGCTGCCCCATCCCACTGAGAACCTGCCTTGATTAGCACACAGTGGGCAGTTAATTAGCAGTTATTTGATACTTTGTTTTCTGTGTGTTTGCAACTGCATTATTGATGTGTTGAATGCCATTGAAAACCCATTGCAAACAAGTACTTTCCTGTAGATCTCCTTTCTGTATTATCAGCACTTTACATACTAGTTTGTAGCAGGAATGGGATGAAGCATTTGTTCCTCCTCAGACACCATTTTATGATACTACTTTTCATACCACTTGCCAGTATACAGGATGCTTCACAACCATATTCCACCTCTTTTTAATTTCACATGTGTTTGTGACTGCTCAGATGTCTGCAGGTCAGCTGTAAGGTCTTTCACAGAAAGTGCAATACAAAACTAATGAATAGCAAGTTTTATTTTCTGAAAAGCAGGTTTTAAAAGCTTTCTGCCTTTTTGCCTCAGGATGGGAACCTGAGATTACCTAAATCCTCTAGAGAAGCAGTCAGCTATTATCCCTGTTCCTACTCTTGCTGACATCCTCTCCTTGTTCACTGGACTCACTGAGAACTCTGTAGCCAGCACATCCCTGCATCAATGTCTCACTTTCCAAACCCCAATGTCTGCATTTGTTTTCTATTTATCACTTTCCAGCAGATGATTGTACTTTCCTTTTGCCCAACTCCTCTCCCATTGTTTTAAATATCAACTTTCAGGGAAACTTCTCCCTTGTGCCCACATTTCTTACCTCCTGTTTATATAAATTAAAACATCAGTCACAGGGATGCTCACTGAAAAGGAATCAGTATAATTCTATCCAAAGATCTCTCTCTAGGTTTCTTTTCACTAACCCTTGGACCTTTTTTTTAATCCACAGACCTAAATAGCTCTATCTTACATCTAAAATAACAGAGTTTCATCTAAAAACAGAATGTGGAAATCAGTGTCATGGTATTTTCTTATTTGTGAAGTTTTAGTCTGCTTGTCCTTATTAAGTTAATAAACCATTTGGTTTATTAAGTGCACTTCATTAAGTGCTCCCCTGTGGGGTCACAAGTCCTGACAGCAAACCTGCTCCAATGTGGCCCCCTCTCTACCAGCTCCTACCAGGAACTTGCTGCAGTGCAGGCTTCCCTTGGAGTCTCAGCCTCCTCTAGGTGCAGACACCTGCTCCAATGAGGGATCCTCCACGGACTGCAAGTGGTCATTTTCTCTGCCATTCGCTTCAGTGGGCAGCAGGAAGCCAGCCTGCCATCTCACCCCAAACTGCCCAGGAGTGTCTGCTCCAGTGCACTTCACCCCTTCCTTCTTCACTGAGCTTGGTGTCTGCATAGTTGTTTCTCTGCTGCACATTTTGCCACTATTTCTTTTATTTCCCCTTCTTAAACATGTTATCAGAGGCAGTGCCACCATTGCTGATTGGCTTGCCCTTGGCCAGCGGTGGATCTGAACTGGAGGCTTCTAGCAGCTTCTCATGGGAGCCATCCCTGTAAGCACACAAACCCAACACAGGTATAAAGAGCAGCAAGACCGTGACAGGACATATAAAAAGCCCAACGAAGCAACCCAAACTGTCCAGTGAAACAAAGATAGATGGGGAATGAGCAAGTGCTAACAATCGATAAGAAGTGATTGACTAAAGTGAATTATGCACAGCCGTGAGGGAAAGGTCAGACACACTACACTGAAAAATGGAAGAACAATATGATCACTGAGATCCTTTGGGGAAACAGAGCTACAAGCAGATGTAAAAACAATTGATTTGCTAGTGAGTGATGGAAAAGATCCAGTTGTGGAATGCTAATCATCATAATATGAATGAGCACTGATTACTGTAGGCAATGACAGAAGTCAGCTCTCCAGCCACTCACAAATGGTGTTATGTGCATACTTTATTTCTGGTTTCTATATAGGAAAAGTAGACTTATTTTTATTACTAGAGAGCCATATTTGGAAACATTCCCTTGTGGTTTCTGAGGAAATTTTCTGCTCCCCAAAGAATCGTTAGCTATAATTTGTATTAGGGTTGGAAAAGTGCAGGAATTGTAGTAGGATTTGGATTATACAGCATTGTAATCACACACATAAAATGTGAGTGCCTTGTTGTGGAGCTGCATTCATTATTCAACTTGCAAAATAGAGCTAACCTCAGATTTAGGTACCCATTAGGTGATATTGAGCTTCCAAAAAGGCTGTTCACCTTCTGTGAAACAGCTTTGTCTTTTCAAACATTTGCCATTAAGGTTTGTATCCTAGTGCTAATTAACTGAACCAATTAGGGATGGGCAAGCAGAGCACAGTAAGATAGTTTTAAACTGTAATAGCTGTCTGCCTGTCCAGTTTAACAGCAGACATCTTTTGGTGCTGCTCAAAGGTCTCATCAAAGTAATGTCTGTGTGCATACTGTGTCACCTGTATCCTTCACCAAACTCAACTGGAAAAGTCCAGCACTTTAACAAAATAGATTGCATCCCTTCTGTAGATAAGTAAGAGCTATGAGAGCACCTCTGCTATGCTGTTCTTCTCTGTAATGCTACTGAAATCCTGTTTTAGCAAATGTACCTGTTTTGGCCACTCAGTGTTGGATGAAAGGGCATTGGCATAGATGGTAAAGACCTTCGATTGCTTTCCTATTCATAACTTTAACAAGAAGATATTGGGAGTTAGAAAGCAGCATGGTTTTCACATATGTCTGAAACATCACTCTTGGTTCTGTTCCTGAGAAAGCAGTGTAGCTTTTAGCTCACTGTCAGGGCAAATAGATCTTAGCTATTTTGAACTAAAGATGGGAGTAAATTGCAAAGCAGCTTGTCCCCTAGTGAGTCACTCTTGCTGATAACTCACTTTTTAAATCTTCTTTAATACCAGATGTGTCTGGTGTGAGTCTTTCTGCAGACAGCAGCCGTGGCAGCACAGCACAGGGAGACATGGTCTCTTAGATAGACAAGTCCTGTGTAATTTAGACTTGTACGGATCAAAACCAGCACCATAAATTTCATACAGCCATTGATAGGAGTCCTGTGCAGGTATTGGAACTCTGCTGTCATACTTGGACTAAGATATACTGCTTGGTAAATGAGCTGCTGCAGTCTAGGCTAGCTTCTGTTACTAGATTGATTTGAAGGGTGCTATTACCTGGAATATATTGTCTTGTGTCAGTAAAAGTTTGGATGTTATTAATTAAATGCATCCTGTTCTCAACTTCCCATCCTGTCATTTTTTGATTGTTGATGACTGTAAAGAATATTCTTCAGCTTGAAATGTGGCCAAGAGGGGGAAAGTTTGGCTATTCACAAGAAATTCCTTGAGAATGGTATCTGTAAAAATTTATACTCAGCTTGAAATCCAACTTTTGGCCTGCCTGCCAAGTGTACTTCCCTGAAATGTAGCTGGATTCTAAAATGCTCCTCTCTCACTGTGTTCTTTGCTATGTTTGTAATTCAGACTGTAGCCATGTGCCAATTCTGTGTCCAAGCACAGCATGCAATTTGTGCCAGGCCAGTTGTAAGAGGCTTGAATTGCAGTGTAGAGATAATAGAGCCACTAGGCAGCTGCAGCAAGTCCCTGTGGAATAATAAGAAAGTTGAAGAACCATTTTGTCAGATGAACAAGTTCTGGAGGTCTGCTCACAACCTTGGATGCCACCACTATCAGTCCTTTTGTCTTCACTGGTGATTTGGACTAGCAGCAGGAGGATAACCTACCTCAGTTGGAACAGCACATCTCTGAATTGGGGCAGTGCTTAGTGCTGTGTAATCCTTCATGAAACAGAGGTGATATATATGTGTCTGTTGATACCACAGAGAAATGGAACGAAAATGCCCGAGTGTTCTTACTGTGGTAGAACTCCAGTAACTCTGAAGTGGATAGATGGGCTCTTTAATAAAGCATCAGGCTTTAATAACTGAGAACTGCTGGTGCACACACAGGGGCAGACTTCAGTTTGTGTCTCCCTGGAGAAGAGGCAGGATGAAAGTATGCAGAAAGTAGAAACTGGAAATAATGAGCTTGGGCTCTGTCAACAGTTCTGTCAGTACCTAAGTGACCTCAGGCAGGTAATTTTCATTTCCAAGAGAATCAGTGTGCCAAATAGTTTAAAAACTCTTTGGGACAGTCTGTGTCTAAAGCTCAGTAGATTGGCTGTATAATCAGTGATAAAATCCTAGATTTGATTGCAGTAAAAGTAACAGCATGAATCAATATATAGTAAAAGATAAACTTAGTCTCCAAAAGCCTCTAAATGTGTGTGTCCTCAACAAAGCACTGACTGCTGAGTTTAAGTGAAACCTTTATTAGTTTCTTTCAGTAGGACCTACTAGCTAGTTGTCATAGCCTCACATTACATATGATTATGCAGTTAAAATCATATAAAATTAAATATATGAAGAAACACAATTGCATGCAAGCTGTTTCTTAAAGATTATTGATAAATTCATGGTAAATTGCTTTTTGCTGTTTTGGGCTTATTTGAAGGCATGATTTTTGGGTTAATCTGAGATCCAGTATGACTACACATAATAGGACTTCTGTGTTGTGTTTAGATGCTTTCATGATGACTCCAGTAGGCTACAGTTATATTAAAATCATAATTCATATACAAAAACATACACAAATGTATTCAAGACATTCAATTGTATCCAAAATATACACAATATTGTATTCAATAACAGGTTGTGGAGAGGTGAGGGTTGGGCTCTTCTCCCAGGTAACTAGGACGAGAGAGCAGGGCCTGAAGCTGCACCAGAGGAGGGTTAGGTTGGATGTTAGGAAGTACTTCCTCATAGAAAGGGTGGTCAGATGCTGGAATGAACTGCCCAGGGTGGTGGTGGAGATCTCGTCCCTGGAGGTGTTTAAGGACAGACTGAATGTCTAGCTGATGTGGTGATGTTAGGTCATAGGCTGGACTTTATGATCTTAGAGGTCTTTTCCAGCCTCAGTAACTCTGTGATTCTGCATACAGCTTCGCCATCAAATCAGTGTTTTCCAACATGTATATAGCAATGCATAAAACAGTAGATGGGGGCGGTGCTTGGGGCTTCAGGCATTGCTCGGTTTCAGGAGAGAAACAGATGTGAATGAAAATTGCAGCACCATCGATTGCTAAGGTGACGTCAACACCGACTCCAAACATTCAGAAAAGGCAAAACTGCTCCTCATAGCTTATAAAGGAACTGTCAGCTTGATGCTTATTTGCAAGAAGAATTGTTCACCATAAATAAAGTCATAGAAGCATTTTGGACACAGGGGCAAAATAGGCCAAATTGCAGAAAGCTGCTTTATTTTCGACAGAACTCAACTACGCAGGAGAAACTGGGACAGAGAATCCTTCAGAGAAAACCAAAGACAGCCGACACTGTATTTGGCAAGATAGATGATTCAGCATAGAGAGAAACATTATTAAAAGGTTGTTCTATAATTAATATGTTTACCTGGGTGTGGAATTTATGCATTATAGAAAATGAAAGAAATGAAGTTTTAAGTTAGATGTTTGTGTATTTAGTAGTTTTCTGTGATTTTTAGAAATCCTCCATGCCAAAGCCCTCTCTTACCACCATTACAACTTTTCAACAGAGCAGAAAAGAGGATTTGCTTTGAAATTGTGTCTTAGAAAGGGCTTATGGTAAAAATTACTACATGTAGTGGCTATAGTGGCTTTGGGTTGACAATTGGACTTGATGATCTTACAGGTCTCTTCCAATCTTAATGATCCTATGATTCTGTGATCAGTAGGTGTCGGCAAAACATTTAATGTTTGCATACGCAAAAAATGCGTACTGTAGCTTGTGACTGATTTTACTGTAATATCCCAGTTTCCAGAAATGGTGTAGCTGCTTGTTTTAGCTCATAAAATACTTGATGTGCAAGTTATCCCTCAAAGATTGGAGGGAGTTGTGGAACCTCCGTCTCTCCCGCCTGGACATATTCCTGTGCAACTTGATCTAGTTGATCCTGCTCTGGCAGGGAAATCAGACTTGATGATCTTTTGAGGTCCCTTCCAATCCCTAACATTCTGTGATTCCATGTTCAGTCTGAGGAGAACAGGCTCACTGACTGATGCCCAGTTTAGTGGATGTTTCCTGCATTGGTCTGGCTCACCACCCTTCTTGGGTTATTTGTAAAGCAATTTATGTGGTTAGAGGCTGCCTTTCCAATCCCGCCCCCTGCACTCTCTGCGAGTTCAAACAGCATTTATAAGCATCCATACTTGAAGACCGTTAGTTTTCATGAATGTCTATGGTAAGCTTACGGTGAATTGCAGGAAGAATATGTGCAAGGCTTGTTTTCCTGCTTTTTCACATTCCAGAAAGTTATTTGTTGGTAGTGTGGTAGGTTTTTTTCTGAATGGCTCTACTTTTATCCACATTTCTGCAGATTACTCACACAAGTTTGACTTTAGGCTTTTGAATTGCAGAAAAGTCATTTATCACCTTTGTGGTTATAGTCAAAGTCAAACTCAAAGCACCTTTGTGGTTATACCTCACAGAACCCGACACTGGAACACCGTGTCTTTCATATGGCAAGCTGGCCACGTGTGCTTAATTACCTTTCCATTCCTTGTCATCTGCCTGACCTCATATGCCCATGATTCTCATCCTTTTGTGTGTTTTGTGATCTGGGGAGAAACGACGACCTTTTGTGTAATGGGCTTTCAGTTCATCAGCTAGTACTGCTTTAGTGAAGCTTGAAGGAGAAGTGAAATTTGTAAAGCTAGCAGGCATTTTGCTGTTATAAAAGCGACTGAGTTTTGGCTGTGAGATTCATTCCATGGGTATCCTTAGAGAACACATTAATCTTTCATAAGTTTATACTTTCTGCTATTTTTAATACCCCAAATCTGTCACGTACATTATTGTTGACACCAAACATGTAGCAACTACCAGGTAATCAAAGACACAGACAGTTTATAATCCTCATGTAGACTGTAAGATTGTATTTGAAAAGTTAGAACTTGGGAGTGGGGAGGAGGTTGGATGTGGTGTGAAAGTGTTTCAGAATCCACAGTGAGGTGTGAATTCTGGAGTCCACAAGACTGTTTCTCAGTTATAGAATCATAGAATCATTAAGGAATGGAAGGGACCTTGAAAGATCATCTAGTCCAATCCCCCTGACACAGCAGGATCACCTAGACCAAGTTGCCCAGGAACATGTCCAACCAGGTGTTAAACGTCTCCAGAGAAGGAGACTCCACAACCCCCCTGGGCAGCCTTTTCCAATGCTCCGTTACCCTCACTGGGAAGAAGTTCCTTCTGATATTTATATGGAACCTCCTATGTTCCAGCTCACACCCCTTGCCCCTTGTCCTATGGCTGGATGACACTGAGAAGAGCCTGGCTCCATCCTCCTGACAACCGCCCCTCACATATTTATAGACATAATGAGGTCACCCCTCAGTCCCCTCTTCTCTAAGCTAAATGCAAAGGGATACAGTTTCAGAGTAATTTAATGAGTTAAAAATGTTAAATAGGAAGCAGTAATGCATTCCAAAAGGTTTTGTGCAAAATACACTAAATTGATGTATTGAATTTACATGAATTAAGAGAGAACTTGTACTAAAACTGAAACATCAGCACTGTGCCCAATTAAGTGAATAACTGTGACAGTAAATGTGTGCAATATTGTATTATTTAAATATAAACTTAAATTTAAGATAAGCCCTTTCAGTGTGACCATCAGCTGTAGATATTTGTCAGAAGTAAACCAACGAAAGTTAGCTGATGGAAATGAAGCATTACTCTATATTATAGACTATAATTCCCTGTAGGATTGCCCTGAATACTCGAGGGGAGATCATCATAGTTTTTTTTATTTTTTTTAGCTTCTAGCTCATAGTGCTTTCTAAGCATCATTAGATAATAATTAATAATTTCTTATAATTTGATTGTACAAGAAAGAGTCCCATTTTATTCATCCATAATTTTAGTTGTTACTCCTATACTCTAAGAGCCTCACAGATAGCTCAGGATTATATAATGTTAGAACACATTCATCAAGCAGCAAATACACTTTATTAAATCCTCTCTCGGATATTTCAGCATTATAATGATGTTCCTTTATGTGTCTTTTAAGTTAATCTTCACCTACAGTTGTAAAGTTTTAAGTGATAGTTTTTCTGTAAGCCTTATCAATTAGTGGAGCTCCCTAGCCATTGCTTTCAGGTTGAAAGCAAGATTGTAAAAAGGATTCACAGTGAAGACATAAAAAAGACCTGTACATGAGACAACATCTTCTGCCCACGTTAAAAAATACTGTCCTTACATTGCTCCTTCCATTTGTGTTACCAGAATCTGATGGCTGTAGTATTAAACCTTTATGAGCTGCATTATTTTAGGTAATGTCACTAAGCCAAAGCTTGCTTAATTTGCAAATTGCACTTGTGTCGTGTTTCACATTTGAGGGTAGATCCTGCGTAACAGCTGGCAGGAATCTGAATTCTGCAGATGGTGGCTCAGAAGTTTGGTTATTGAATGCGTAGTAGTGATAATACAGATCTCTGTTACTCATGGAGTGCTGTGTATGGCTGTACATGGCTTTCACTGATTGTCAGGTAGACCTGAAAGAGGTCTGGTTTGATGGTATTTAGGTAATAAATTGCTAACCATTTTTGTAGTTAGGATGGGAATCCTTTGTTCTCTTACATATCCAAGTCTGGTTTAAACGCCACATTTCTTAACAATTTATCTAAATTCTAGGGCTGTGCATTCCCAATACTGACTGGGCTGAAGTCCTGAATCTGATATGACGGTATGCATAATAAAATATTAAAATGGAATTAATGTGGGAGGAAGATGTCCTCATTTAAACCAACTTATTAGCACTAGCATTGACCTTCTCGGTAGATGAATTACAGTGGGCATTTAAAAGGTGGAAGTAACTAGTGTTGTCTCTTGTAAGTAGAGTGCAGACTGTATAGGTAAAGCTGTCATGAACATCACATAAAATAGAATGCATCCACACAATCCTTGAAGAAAGATTACTGACAGAAAGCTGGCATCTGGGAATCCAGGACTTTCCAGATTGATTATTTGGGCCTTTTATCTATTAGTCAATCTGATAATGAAGTGTTTGTCTTTGCAAGACCCCTTTGCCTAAATTGGCAGGAAAAAAAAAATCAGAGGCAGCATGCATCCCCTATGAGTTGTGTTCTGAAGTAAATTCTGTGTGCTTAAGTATAGGATTTATGAGTGACTTAAAATATGAACACATAATATTCCCAAAGTAGATACTGTGGGCATACAGTGTCCTTTGTTCCATGTAGCCTATTTTATTTTCTAAATAAATTAATGCAGATGGATTTAAAACTATATATGTTAATATTCTACATCCATTTAAGAGGAAAAGATGTGTCTGAAAACTTGAATGTAATTGACTATGAGTGTTCCATAATTTACAGTAATACAAGATATTGTTAATGCCTCTCAGGATATTTTCTCTCCAGCCAGTCAAGTTTCTGTAACTCTGAGCTGCTTGGAACAGTACCATTAATCTGCTGAGGTGACTGCAGTGTGCTGGGTAGTGCTGTGTGATGAAGAGTTGCTGCAGTCCTCTGAGATGGGTGGCAATAGTGTTTTGTACAGGGTGATAGAGTGTCTGGAAAGGAGTAGCAATGATGTAGCTGAACAGTAACAGGTGAGAGGAATTGCTTTCCTGAAGCACAGCTTTAGTCAGAGCTCTGCAGATGCAGTTTTCAGTTCTTTTATATTTTCTCATTAAAATGCTGTTATTTGGTGATGGATACACTATCACTCCTGGGTCTTTACTGGTACAGCAAAACAGAGAAAAAAATGGTTGCAAGCTGTGTGTATGACCGGCACAGTCATTTCCAAACCCAGAGCCCCCTTACAAAAATCATAGAATGTTTGGGATTGAAAGGGACCTTGAAAAATCGTCCAGTCCAATCCCTTTGCAGGATCACCTAGATCAAGTCGCCCAGGAACGTGTCCAGCTTGGTTTTAAACTTCTCCGGAGAAGGACACTCCACAACCTCCTTGGACAGCTTGTTCCGGTGCTTTGTCACCTTCACTATGAAGAAGTTCCTTCTCATTTTTATGTGGAGCCTCCAGTGTTCCAGTTTACACCCATTGCCCCTTGTCCTATCATTGGATGACACTGATTCGTCAATGAAAGAAGGCTAGGGCTATGGAGACCAGGGAAATCTGTGTCTGCTGTCGTAGTGACCTGGTCACGGGTGTCACGGCACTCAGATAAATCCTTCCTGTAGCCAGGTGTGCTGATGGTGTAAATGTGTAGAATATCCTTGTTTGCATATTGGAAAAGCAAGAGTGGTAAGAACATCCTAGTTTAGCTAAGTGGTTGAGAGTTGTTCTGAGACTGCAAAACTGGCTCATCACTGACATCACTGGTCACAATGACTTGGGTCTGAAGGCTGTCTCTTTTGACTTTAGTAAGATGAAGTGTATAGACAAGACCTGTTTGTAGAAGTAAAGGATGCAAGCTCAGAACTTTTGAGGCAAGCTCTTTATCAAAGAGGGAAATCTCACCACATTCCTCACATAAAAAGGAACCTTGCCAGGCTTTCATGCAGTGCCCTTAATGTGACTCCAAATGGTGTGTGAGTAATATGTTGGAAACCACATCTTTAGGCTGTTTTCTTGGTCTGGCACTAAGAATGATGTCCTCATTCTGTGTTCTTTATTTCAGATTACCTGACTAGCTCTGACGTTAACTTGTCAGGTGTCAGGGGAGCATCAGAAAAAACAGACCCTGGTAGCAGAACACTGGTGTTTTCTAAAATGTTAGAAACCGACAAGGAGTCGGTATTGGTGCTTCTGAGAAGAATGTCATGTGAGGTAAGGTTTTTGGATGCTAAAGTCTTTGGGATAACAGTCAATGCTCTTCTCTCCTTGCTGCAATCTCATTCATTCAATAACAGTTTCAAAAACAAATCTCAGATAAGGGGCCAAAATGACAGTGCGCCGACATTGCAGTGGACTTTATTCTGCCTTTGTGGCACGTCCACACTGCGGCCAAAAGATTCACAAAAAGACAGTCTGAGTGATTTTCTCTCTTTTAGAATCTTTGGACAACTTGGGTAGATACATCACTGTGACGTGGGCACTGTAGTTTAGAGGGAGCATGTAGTCACACACTTCCTGAGACGCAGGCGAGAGAGTCTGTGATGTGTCCATACCATGGGCTGAACAAGTGCCTGTGTAAGCGTGTGCCTTGTCAGAAGTATTTGTATGTTCGCATCTGCATGCGTATCCGATGGATGCAAACGTGCCTGTGTGTTTGTTTTCATCAGAGTTGCTGTGAGAAAATACATGACAACATAAGCAGAGGAAGTACCACATTCCTTTATGTAAGCAAGTGGCCACGATCAGATGTGGAATGTCCCAGGTTTTGCTTGCTAACCATCTTTCAAAGATGATGCATGTATTTTCATGAAAATATTAACTTTTTTTCAGTGGTGAGATAAGTACAGATCTAAGGGAGTAACATTCCCTCTGGTCTGGGAGATGTTGTCTCACATTACCTGCTGCTTCTGTCTTTACTGCCAATTCACTGTAAGACCTTGAGTCTCAAGCATTTTAGGCTCTTCTTAGTAGGCTGAATATCATTCTTCCAGACTACAAAGGAGAGTTGTCTTAAAAGATGTATCAGTTCACCTACATATGCAATTAAAGTATTGGTTTTAAATACTGTTATGTAAGCTGAATTGAAAATAATGGAATTTCTTCACAGTGAGGGTGACAGAGCACTGGAACAGGCTGCCTGGGAGGGTTGTGGAGTCCCCTTCGCTGGAGATGTTTAAAGTCTGCCTGGATGTGTTCCTCTGTGACTTGGTCTAGGTGATCCTGCTGTGGTGGGGGAATTGGACTAGATGACCTTTCGAGATCCCTTCCCATCCCTAATGATTCTATGATTCTATGCTTTATGCCATAAAATACTAAAGAGCAACACCAAGAGGGCATTGTATTTTGATACTACGATCTTTGTTCTCTGAAGCTGTCTGTAAAGGGACTTTCCTTACAACTTACATTTTCATTTGTATTTTTCACTTCCTGTATAGTTTTCTGAGGACTAACTGGAACATGTTTTAATTTTATAGAACCCTGGTGAAATATTCATTTTGCTAAAAGATGAAATGATGAAAATGTACGAATAGAGTTCATAGCAGATAATAAACGAATTAGGATACAGCCAGACTCCTGGAGTAAGAAGGTCAAGTACATGAAAGCCTTAGGTAAGAGAAACATTCTTTCCCTTTAAGTAAACAGAAAACTTTTGAATCTTTTTCTGAGAAGCAGTTTGACTTCCCACTGTTTTGTAGGTGTTTCCTGTACTTGCGTTTCATGCATAGAACATGTATTAATAATGCAGAGAAGCGAGGCCTTGTGATTTGTAGGAAACTATGTTATTTTAGATTGTTTTTGTGTTGTTAAATGGCAGGTGGCAGTCTTAAAATGTCACCTATTAGTCACAGATTAACATTCATCAAAATCACTGCCATTAAATGCAAGGCTAATACTCTTTTCTTATTACTCTATTACTAACATGTTTCATTTTATTTTTAATGCAGTAAATTTGATTATACCTCTCTCTATAATTCTTCCTGACACAGGAAACAATTTCTTTTTCTTCTGCTCATTTCCATGCCACTTCTTTGTATCACTCAGCTCTGCTCATTTCTAATGATTTTTTTTCAACTTCTCCATCTGTTGCAGTTGCCAACAGTTTCAACTATTTAACAATTTCTCCTAGGGGATCTGTGCAGATTTAAGGGCCACATCTATCCCCACTCACTTGATGTGGGTTAAGAATTAAAACCAAATTCACCTAATTGTGCAGAATGTAGCTTTCTACCAAGCTGCATGCTGTGAATTCCCAGAGGTACTTATGTAATATTTTATTCTAAAATCATTGCTACACAGCATTAGATAGGAAGAATTATATATATATAGATTGCAATTCTTAACAGTGACTACCTGAGGGTATGGGTAATTCTGTGGCCTTATTTTCCTCCTGAACACTGTCCTGAGATGACTTTGCACTGTGATGGTGCAGTTTGTTTTTAGAGAACTAATCTGGAAGGACATGTACAACAAGAACTTCCAGAGAGTGAAAGCTGAAATCCTAACTTGCAGATCGTGGAAGGTTCTCTACCAGAATTACTCTGTGAGAAATCTGTTGACCACAGGAAGGTTTCTGTAGTGGATGAAGAAATAAAATATGAACAATAAGTGAAATATTATGAAAAATGTGTAGGTTTCTTGGCCCTACTTCTGTTCTCCACTTTCAGAGTTGCCTAGTTTTATTGTTTTTCTGTGGGCAGAGTTACAATGTTAAGACAATTGTGCTAGTGCTGCTATGTTACAGTGGGATGCCTGGCACAGTGTGTACTAATGACTATAAAACTTACTCATTAAGAAGGCTCATGCTGCAGGCACAGAGCAAGCCATACCAGACTGTACAAATGCCTCTTTCCTTTGCTCTTACTAGGTAAACAACTGGAATGGAAGTAATTATACCCCAATTTTTGCAGCCTGGTTCAAATCCAATTTTGAGACCATTGCCTGCAATTAAGAAAAGTGCTTCAAAAGATGACTAGCAATTCCAATGTTTGTAGTAAATGAATTTGCCCTTCATTTTTAGCCATAAGTGACCTGATTATAGGTCTTCGGTCTATCAAAAGCAAGTTGGAAATTTGAACTGTACTTTGTTCATCTCCTTTCTAATGTGAAACAGCACAACAGCTTTGTTTCATACAGGTTTACAGACATATATTTCCTTTGTCAGCTGTACCATGATAGACTTGAAGAACTAGATAAACTGGCCTGAGACTGTACAATATTTTCAGCTACTGTTCTGGTTTGTGTTTTACAAGATTTTCCTGATGGCCCTGTGTATGTAAATGTCTACTGTGGGGAAGTCATTAAGACTACAGCACACGTTGAGTACTACACTGCACTAGAGGAGATTGAGCACATTTTGAAGAAAGTGGCTGACCCAGTAGCTTTCATTTGTGAGGTAAGTTGACTTCTGCACTTAAAATAAATTTTAAAAGAATATAAGCTTAAATGGGCTAAGAGATGATACATGATCTTTTGATTGCAATGTAGTGAGTAATGGCTCAAGAGTGGGCTCAGGATTACAGAAGCCTGGCTTCGAGGTGTTTAGTTGCAAGCCAGGCAAGTAAAAATAATTAACAGATCTCTTGTTTTTTGGTTTGTTGGTTTTTTTTTGTTTAGAGAGCGATACAAACATATGCTGTATATGCCCATCCTGCGTTACAGAGGACGAAAATAATAACAAATGGTAGTGATGTCCCTCTCCATTTAGATTGCTTTCTAAAACCAATAGAAGCAAGTAATCACATTGTGTTTGGAGGATTATTATTCATTCACCAGTAAACGGGATTTTTCTGGCATAGCTTGTATGGAAGACAGTAGGTGGCTATTCTTATAGAGTCCATTTACAGCTGCTGAATTATCATTCATGTGGTTTGCTGGTTGCCATGCAGATTCTTTGCGTATATTTAGAAGAAATAAGGTTTTGAGCTGGGTTTCAAATCAGCACAGCAGGCTGCAGCGCTCTGCAGCATGTCCTTTGCCAATGGCACATACAAAATAATAAGAGAAAGCATCTATTAAGAAAGGATGAAATCTCAAGTATCATTTGTTGAATGGTAGGTAGCCCAAGCAGTCTTGTCCTGATGTCTGTATTATAATTGCAAAGCCAGAACAAAAATAATAGTGTTTCCAGTGCAGACAGTCTCATTTTCCTGTGACAAATCTACCTTATCTAGCACCTAAGGCGTTACACTCATAAAGAAAGGATTAATAAAAAATGATGTATTGCATTATTAGTATTCTATTAAGGACCAGAGTAGAACCCTTCCAAGTACAAGTTACTTCTAAGAAAACGAGCTATTGCACAAGAAAAATAGTGCAACTGTCAGTACAAGCGCGTTCTCAAAATCACAGACAGAATCATGGAATGTACTGGGTTGGAAAGGACTTGTAAAGGTCACCTGGTGCAACCCTTTCCGCCTCAAATCTTTAGATTATCCATCATTCCTTAGCCTGTATTTTGAAGGACATCAAATAAAGTTTCTAGCAGGTTTAATTTAAAATCTTGTGCATAAGAAGTGTGTGATAGTGATTAAAACAATAGAATTAAGATGGTAACATGGAGATCTACAACACACCTGGTATCGCCACTGGAGAATGATTTGTGTCACTCACAAGTTTGACTCTTTATTTAGCTAGCGTGATTAATATTTAGGAAGACACGTGTGATCCTGCTCTGGCAGGGGGATTGGACTAATGATCTTTTGAAGTCACTTCCAATCCCTAATGTTCTGTGATTCTGTGAATCCAAATTGTATTCAAATGCAAAAATAAACCTCCACAGAGCAGCTTTGCACACCAGGAAGTACAGCTGTAGTGTTATGACTATCAAGCGTGTTTAGCAACATCTTCACCTTTACTCATCTGAGTAAAAGCAAGGGTTTAAATGAGGAGATGCTGCTTGCCTCTTGTTATTTTTATTGTTTTGGCAAATGGAAAATTAATGCGAAGAAAACTTTTATAATCAGGTTAGTTTTACACTCCACACAATCTCATGGCTGCTCTGTGGGAAATCACACTAATGGCAATACTCTTGTAAGTTTACATTAGCGTTGGAAGATTATTCATCGTATTTCATGGCACCCACTGGGCCACAAAGTGAGGTACACTAACTAGATAGGTAGCTAAAATATTTCCCAAGGCTTTTTAAATACTTTAAAGTCTTGTGTAAACGTGATTTAATGGCAATAACATACATTTTCGAGATACAATTTGCAGAACATGATTTAAGCTAATCTTTAGAAATATGTTCACACAGGAAGAAGCAAAATGGACTTGGTTATAATGAGTTTCCATTGAGTAGCAGGAGTAGTAGTAACTTTTATTTAATCAGGATAATTAAAACATTTGAGACTATCAGCTTATTTGCAGAAGTGTCCTGGGGCAATGGTAGTTTATCTGTGCAAAGCAAGAATCAAACACAATGGAGAACAAAGTTTAAATAAAATAGAAGAGCTCACCACAGTTATTGATCAAAGCAGTATCTCTCAGAGAGTCAAAGAAAAGTTCAAGATTTTCAGGGATGCTTTCAATAACACAATCCAAAGGCACAACGCTCTGGTAAAGTGCTGTCACTGTATTGTCACTGCATTGCCAACCCTTCAAGCTACTTCTCTGGTCTTCTGCGGGGATTATTGTCGTCATCCCCTCTTTGTCCCCCAGTAAAGCAATACAGATGAACAGAACTCCACAGACTAGCTTACACCTATCCATTTTTTTTACTGATGGTTACGTGAGTTCATTTATCTTGGAGACCAGCAAAGTATGGTACTGCTCCTCTTATGAAATCCTCTTTTAGGAGAGGGATTAAAGACTAACACGAGCCATAGTTTAACTTAAACTTATCCTAACATTTTTACAAATCACATTTTTGTATTGAATGAGTTGCCACATCTGACAGATCATCATTTTCTATGTTCCAAATTTGTTTTAGTTTTAAAAACATTTGCCAATGTTAGAGAGACATGTTAAATAACTGATTAAATATTTGCAAGTAAGGAAATTTAAATAACAGTGAAAAATGAGAAAATTTCTTTGCTCAAAGTGTCAAAAGACCTGACATTTTATTGTAAAGTAGGAAGTGTTGGCATTATAACAAATGAATCATAATGAATCATAGAATCACCAGGTTTGTAAAAGGTCTTCATGATCATCAAGTCCAAACGTCTGCCCTGCAGCCCCTAACCGCTAAAATGCAGAATGAGCTTGCTCTAGCAACAGATGAGGGTGAGTGTTGACTAAAGGCTGTGAATTGTTTTTTCTTCTCTCATTTTCATATAAATCAACACTAAAGAAATACTCTTGGGGAGCTGTAACTGTTCACCCAGTGTCAAGAGGCTGATTTTAAGGTTCTTGTAATTCATGATTATACTTTTCCATATTCCATTTTTTACTTTTCATCAACTTCCCATTTCAGCATCCTGTGAGATGTATGTGCTGTATTGATTTTTCTCTGACTTTCCACCAGATGCATCTATTGATTCAATTACTTAGTGGTGAGGTTTCCTGGTACAAATTTCTCAGGTTTTCAACAAAAACAGTGAGACTAAGGTTACGTCCTTATTACTGAAAATGATAGGTTAGTGTTAGTTTGAGTAACTTTGAGTATCTAGAGGGATCAAGGAAATCTTTATGATGAACTTTGGTTAAATAATAGTCCTATGATTTTGAGAGCCATGGTCTCTTAAAGAATGTTTTTATCGTCATTATCAAACAGGATCCCAGTTACTGTGTATATCGAAAAAGAAGAATGAAAATAAACTGCAGCCTTTTTCAGTGAAATCTGTGTGATTTATGTGGTGATGTTATGTAGTCACCTTTACCCGATCCCCAGAGATACTTCCTCTTAGACTGTTTTTAGTATTTTTTTAGACAGCAGCTGTTACTTTAAAGCGTTTTTTTTTGCTTTTAAGTATGAAGTCACTGGCAAAAATTGTGAGAGATGTCTAAGTGGTTTTTA
This sequence comes from Rhinopomastus cyanomelas, assembly GCA_013400115.1. Lineage (NCBI taxonomy): Eukaryota > Metazoa > Chordata > Aves > Bucerotiformes > Rhinopomastidae > Rhinopomastus > Rhinopomastus cyanomelas. Next base: position 110,630 of record VXBP01002536.1, read on the forward strand.
AGCCGAGCCCATTCTCTTTGTCCGGAGTAATCTAAGCAATGAAGTGTGTATAAAGTAGTGTTTGATACATAAGGACTATTGAAAAAGTTCATGTTCATGTAAATGTTACCTTGTTAGTACTGCTAAAGCCAAGGAGAAATGCATTACACTAATGTCCTGGCTGCAGATGCCAGTGGCACACACTCAGTGCTTTAGAATGTAGGTCGTCTGATCACAGAACATCAGGGATTGGAAGGGACCTTGAAAGATCATCTAGTCTAATCCCCCCACCAGAGCAGGAACACCTAGACCAAGTCACACAGGAACATATCGACGCAGGTTTTAAATGTCTCCAGAGAAGGAGACTCCACAGCTCCCCTGGGCAGCCTATTCCAGTGCTCTGTGCTCTGTCACCCTCACTGTGAAGAAATTCCTTCTCATATTTATGTGGAACCTCCTATGTTCCAGCTTATACCCACTGCCCCTTGTCCTATCACTAGATGACATTGAGCAGAGCCTGGCTCCATCCTCCTGACATCCACCTCTCACATATTCATAGACTTTAATGAGGTCACCCCTCGGTCTCCTCCAAGCTAAAGAGACCCAGCTACTTCAACCTTCCTTCATAACAGAGGTGTTCTACTTCCCTCATCATCCTTGTTGTTCTATGCTGGATTCCCTCCAGCAGCTCCACATCCCTCTTGAACTGAGGGGCCCAGAACTGGACACAACAGTTCAGATGTGGTCTCACCAGGGCAGAGTTGAGGGGGAGAAGAAACTCTCTCGATTTGCTAACCACTCCCCTTCTGACTGACGCCGGGATGCTGTTGGCCCTCTTGGCCACAAGAGCACATTGCTGGCCCATGTTAATTTGGTTGTCTGACTGCCAGGTAAGACCTATACACTCTGAAGGTGCTCTTCCCCCAGGCTTGTCCCTGAATAAAAGGGAAAAGGAAGCTTTGTAGGCAGGATTACCCCAAGTGCTTACTGGAAAGTCTGCAAAGTGTTTATTTGGGCTTTGATGAACCAGAGAGTCTGAATGGATCTCTCTGAAGTTGCTCCTTGGGCATTTCAGGATAGGGGACAAGCGACAAGTGTTTTTAGAGTGGGTTCTTTTTTTTTTAACAAGGAGGAGCAAAATTTGTGAGGGATGTCCTTGCCAATTTGTATGCAAATTAAAAATGTGACTTTAGTTTGTCCAGAAGCCTGTCTGTATGTTTGTTCCCTATATAGTGAAATTTCTGCTACGCAATTTCTTCAGTCAGTTCTGATGGCTTTGAGCCTCTTTCACTTTGTCCCAATAGCTGCATATAGACTGCTGAGCTGGTTACTGTCATGTTGCTTCTTTTGGTTCTACTCTCGTGCTACTTTACTAGAGTTCAATCTAGTGGTGATTACCATATCTAAGAAGACCTACTTGGGGAAGAGAGAACAGTATGGTTTCTCCTCACTGAATTTTAATATGATTATTATTAATAATTTTAAAATATAATGGGGTTATTCTTGTTAGTTGCAAAGGAATGAGATATTTGGAATGTTTTGAATATCCTTTCACAATTCATGCTGTAGGTCATCCTCAGATTAGATTTTTATTCTAGAACTAGCTTTAAAGAGCATTTTTTCCTAGGTGCAGTGTTGGTTTGTTTTCTTTAAATGCTTATTGCTTTGGGTGGAAGTCTCAATTACATAATCATAATTAGTAAATAACAAATACAGAGACTATAAGGTTACAGTACAGAAGGGATTAATTATGGAATGAAACAGATCACAAGTTACTAAATATAATGGATTTTATGTATTGCAATCAATAATGGAAGAACCAGTATTCATTATGGAGACAATAACAATATTGTATTACTGTTAACTCTGTGTCTGCTCAAAGCTGTCTTCAAATTTTGGGTAGGACTCAGGAAAAAAAATTGTATCTTGCCTGTTTACTCAACATTTTCTGATGTTATCATCCTTATTTTCCTATTCACTTTTAAAAGCCTTGGGGATCAAACTTCAGGTGTCACCAGTTGACCTCTCTGTCGTTTTCTCCTCAGTATGTCAGTCTGAGTTTCTTTGAAAGTTTATATGCTGCAGTGTTCCTGCAGATACTTCCTGTTAGTGCTCCCAGGATTATCTCAACCAGAAACAGCTGAGCTATGGGAAGGCAAACAGTTCTGCTGACATCTGAGCAGGATAACCCAACTTGTCCTGATCATTTCTTTGCTATAGCTCAGCTCCTTTTGGTACCCAGTGCAGCTCAGACTGGGCTACTGGTCTAGTGCTGTGGTACTTGGTGTAAAATACCTTTACTGTTCAAGTATCTGTAGCCATGCTTCTCTTACCACTCCAAAGAAGCAATTATAGCTACCTGGAGAGTCACTAGGAATAGATCCTGAGCTTGTCTTGAGAAAGAGGCCATCAGTGAAAGATATCATGGCAGTCAGTGAGGATCTACCTTGTCTTACTGTGCTTAGTAGGAAGCCAATCTAGTTAATTATCAGTTGCTTAATCTCTCAGCCACGTTGGCTGATGGAACTGAATCTGTTGTGTACCTAGCAAAGCGTGCAACCTTAAAGTAAAGATGCTGGTAACAAAGAACTGCTATAAAACTTTAATCTCATCCCAAATTACTGCTGTAGTAAGACCTGCAGTTTATTGGCACTTTACATCTGTCAGAACAGTTCCTGGTTATTATGCTGTAGTGCTGTAGCTAAATCCAGGGCTGATAAACACAAATCTTTCTGTCCTGCACTCTCATACAAATGTTTAAAAACATGATTGAACATTGTAAGTTACTGTCTGAGTCTGTAACTGGGGCTAAAGTATAGCAGTTGCTCTATCACCTAGTGGTCCCTCTCCGGCCAAGAAGAGGACTCGGAAAAGGAGAGGAGATACATAGTTTGAAATGAAAACAGATTTAATGAAACATCCAAAATAAAGACAATATAAGGTGTAGAGTTACACTCAGCCCAGCAAATGTACAGTGGGTACAACAAATGGGAGAGCAGTCCTCTGGAGAAGCAAGAGCAGAAGAGCCCAGCTCCTCAGCAGACTTCCTCATAATGAGTGGGGTGCTTATGTTGTTGGATAAGGCAGCTCAGGTCAGCTGCCCTGGCTGACTCCAAACTGCTGATGGCTTGCAAACCATGGCAGCCCTATCGTTCTGACCCAGCAAAAACAGGAACAGTTATAATACCTGTTTTCCTTCAATTGGACCATGTTTTCATGATCATTGCATACTAGAATATCACTTCTGTAGCTTTTAAGACCTGTGCTGCTGCTTCTAAAGAGAGTTTGTAATAATAATACTGTTCAGACTATTAGGATTAGTCAGTGCTCTGAGGATAAAGTCTAAAATATAACAAATACACTTTTCCTTGTAAACAGGCTTTTAAATTTTCTTGTGTAGACAAGCTGGACAATGTTCTGACTTTGTTATTGAAGAGCAAATTATCTGCTTATGGGTTCAGCCCATTCCAAAATGAAGAAGAGCACCATCAACAAGCTAGTGAGTCATTTCTTGTATGCATTGATTTTTTATTACTGATGGTTATTGCTTATAAATGTTAATAAGACTGTCTTTAAGTATTTAAAGCCACCAGAAAAATGGAGGAGTCCATAATAAAAACAATGTAGCTAGGAGAAATCAGAAAAAGAAGTCTGTAAGTTACTACTTTGTGTTTCAGTATTGTGCATTTATACTTGTCTGGATGTCTGATCAGCTTTGGATTAACTGCAAATTGACTGTTTTACAGATGAGCGAATTTTTACTTATGGAGAAAACTGGCAGTAAGAGACATGAGGAGATGCCTGTACGTGGCATATTTTTTACTAATTGCTCTTCTGTAATAAAATTTAGAACTCCTCTTGCTCAAAGATTGGTGACATCAAAATAAAATGAAAAAGATTTATCTTTCTGAAGATAATAGATGGTATTTGAACTTGGAACAGCACTAAACTCCGTTCACTTTCATATATATACATTTAATAGTTTCTATTACTTCTGCCTAGAAGATAATTCATATTCTTTTCTATTTAATACAAATAAGTTATCCCTGTGAGTTAGAATGCTATTTGTAATGTAGGCACACTGTGTGCATGATTCAGTAGTCAACAGAAGCTCCTGCTTAGTACCAATTGGAGTGTCCTGGTTTAATTAATTAACCACTTATTAAAAATTCAAATTTGTTTGCAATAAATTGAGAGTGTGATTATGTAGATTGTATTTTGGATGCATCATTATGTGCAGACGCATTCAGAATGGGAGGCCTAAGCTCTGATTCGCTTTCTGCCTGAAAGCTATGTAAATCCTTTTTCTTGACTCCCTGTAAGAGCATCCCAATGAGGCATTAGATGTGCAAGGTCTAACACAAGACTAGGATCTCCTACTTCAGCCATTTTTATAGTTTTTTATTCCAAGCACCATTTTTCCTTCCAAAGAGAAAATGCCAAAGAATGAAAACTGATTGAATACTTCTGGAAAGGAAACGAAACGAATCCATCAGAAGAGAAGTTCTTTAGCACTAAGGTGACTTATCTTGTATCTCCGAACAGCCAGATGAATTCAGCCCTGACTTCATGGTTGTGCACAACAGCTTCATGGCTATGCTGTTCTACCCTAGCAGTTTTTTCCCCTGAATATTCTAAATGTAGATGCGCTCCTTGGAAGCTAGATTCTTCCAAAGTTACGATGCACTCCTTTCAAAGTCAATGCTAAAAAGTGTTTAAATCTTTTTAAACATTATCCTTTGGAGATTGTTCCGTGACTCCAGTCATTAGCATGACTACAGGACGTCAGTCTTGGCAGCATGAGTAGAGATAAATTGAACTTTTCTCAGTATATTTTTACCTTGATGCTTTGTTCTAGCTTTATAACTAGCACATCAGGATACAGCTGGTAAACTGCTGTACCTGAGTCTTCTCTAGAAGAACAAATAATGAAAAAACTCATGCTTAATTTTATTGGATAAGTAATGAATTGTATGGTTTGACTTCCCATGAGGTATACAGCTGGGTGATCATAAACTAAGGAGTGTAAAACTAAATATACAATCTAATAAGAAAAATGCACATGATGTCCTCAATGTGGTGCTTGCCTGTGTTAACAGTGGGTTAGATCACGACATCACCAGATGCCTGATATTTCAAGAACCGCTCCCTTTCCCAGCAGGGCTGTTGAACAGTTTTTAGTATGATGAATGCTGTACTTGAGAGAGGTCAATCGTCACTGTCTTTTTGTATGCAGAATCTCCACTAGAAATGCTTTGTCATCATTCAGGGTGGTAAGAAAGGAGGTATATACCTGATACTACTATAGCTGTCACTGTCTGTTTCCTATCAAGCACATATATCATAGAATCATAGAATGATTAGGGATAGGAAGGGACCTCAAATCATCTAGTCCAATCCCCCTGCCACAGCAGGATCACCCAGAGCAAGCCACACAGGAACTGACTAAGATATGATTATAGTATTTTTGTCTCACTAACCCTGAGGGTATTTACTTGTTTCTATTTATGTAAGTTGGAGGCTTTAAGCACTTGATGACAGGCCTTAGGTGTAGGTCCTCGTTTAATATAATCTCTTCTGAGTGACTGGTGTGATACACACAAATCCTGGGTGTAGAGCACCACAAGTGCTTCAGCATGTATGTGACACTCTTTCTCTGTGGCATCTTATTTGCTAGACTACGTAGAGAATGGAAGTTGCACCTCAGCATCATCAATTCCTCCAGTCAAGCTATATCTTTACTTTTTTACTTTGCTGTTAGACTGTCTCTTAAGTATTATCCAAAAGAAATTGATTTCTAAAAGGCAGCAACTGATTCTATGATGATTCCATGAATTGGAAATGTTAGAAATTTGTACTGATTTGTTCTACAAACTATGGTTTCTAGTGATAGCCAGAGGAATATATTTTGGTATCTGTTAGATGTGATTCCATTGCTTGCTTTTGTTGAAGTATCCTATTGTGAAACTTACTATAGTAACATAAAAGTGAATCAAGACTCTCCACTAGAAGAATATTGTTGGACCTGCTATGTATGTAAAAGCTTGCCAGAAAATTCACCCTTCAGACCTGAAGTGTGTCTGTTGTTCTTCTAATTGTTTTTTGTTTGTCTTATGGTTTTGGTTTGTGTAGTTCTAAAGACCATAGAAGTATCTGAACGTTGTTAAAATGTGCTTTTTAATGCACAGTTATTACTTACTAGTAGTATAAAATAATTAAGGCCCAAACTTTTATTCAGTTTACCAAAGAGAAGAATGTTCTAGTAAGAAGTGGTATTCAGGGATTATTCTGCAGTCTCTGAATGAAGATACTGGGTGTCAGGCTAGCTGAAAAAGCTAAATGCAGATTAAATAGGAGGGGAAACACAGTGTTTAACAACAGCAGTAACTGAAAGACAGAGCCAAGACATGTCTGTGGCTTTTACTGGTGGGCTCCTCCATCCCTTGTCGAGACATGTAATTAAATCTGGAGGTACTGTCCTGAATATTGTACATCCTGTACCAAACAGATTTCAGGATACCATGTGTGCACATTATTCCTTTATTATGGTAAAAGAATCCAGTCAAAACGTACCAACAAATCCATATTCATTTTGAAAATCTTTCCTTGAGATAGGAAAGCTCTGATTCTTCTCTTGAGTAGTTGTTTCCAAATTACTGGTGCATTGGTTCTTGTGGAAGAGAGAGTGATTTACTTGAGGAAAGCCTATTTCTTTTTCCACTATGAATGAATTTTCCTTCTTGTTGCAAGTTCAGAAGTTTAATCAGAGTTTCTCTGATTAAACTCAAACATCAACACTTATGAGAAGACCTGAATTTATTGTTTCTGTAGAAAATACTGCTTTTTGTCACATAACACTGCTAGCAACATAACAAGTCGTATTCTGATTTCTGTAATGCTTTCAGGCTGAAGTATCTATCCCATAAGACAAATAGAATCTTGTTTTTCAGCTGCTAGCTGAAATACAGGTGATAAGATAGACTCGGGGAGAAGAAATTGATGGGATGGCATTTTAAGAATATTTTTGATTTAACTGCTACTGCAGAATTCATTTTAAGTGTCTATTTGAATTGCTGAAAAGAAGTGATCTCTTGTATCAATAATTTGGGAAATAAAAGGAAGATGTTTTACAAGATCTGCAGAAATATCCTGTAGGCTGTTCTGTTTGCTTACTGCAATTTTATTAAGATTCCCGCAGGCTGAGAGAGTGCCACAGTACCGTAATATTAGATTTCATGCCTTGTTTTATAGCTGAGGTGTTCTAGAATGCTCTGCAGAGAAGGGCAAAGGGATTATGACAGGAAAAACATACTAAACTGCAATTCCCTCTTAACATTGTCAACTAAAACTTTAATTAAAGGCAAACACTGGCCTCAAAGTTAGTTGAGAAGTTTAAGAAGCAACCTTAGTGCACTTAAAAACATGCTGCTTGGGCACTTAATCTTCAGCCTTTCCTGTGTGCTTATGATCGCTGGCTAACGAGTCCTTAGTGCCTTGCTTGGATTTTTGTTTGCCTCATGGAAATCAGGAAACACTCAATTTGTTTAAAAAAATAATTGGTGGCTGCTAACATTCTGACTAAAATGTATGACTAAAATGTAGCCCACTCAAATTTAGATGATTGAAAGAACGTTGGAGTGGGATAGTGATGGAATATTCTTTGTCCAAAATATGGACAAGAATTGTCCTAACAATTTTTCTAGTCGGTCAGTACTTCGTTGTGCCTCCTCCAAGAACAGTTCTCATTCCTTGAATCCTTGTATCTGATGGTGGGGTGAGATTTTATTCTCCCCAGTACTAACATTCTGTAGGAGCCACAAGGAAAGGAGTGCACCGGGGGTATGTTCACTGCTGAGCCAAATTTTAATGTGTGGAAGAGAGGTAAAACAAAAGTGTGTTAAAGACTGATAGCTGAGAATTTTGAAAGGAGTCGTAACTATTCCAAGTCTTTAAGCATGCAAAGAGCTGAAAATGTGCTCACTAGCCTGTAGAACAACTGATAACTGGGATATAGAAGAGAATTCAAGGTGAGGGTTGGATTTAGATGATCTTTTGAGGTCCCTTTCAGCCTCTGTGAAACTCTAAGAGCCAGAAGAAACTGTAGATTCCAAAGCTGTAGTTGTGGTTGGACTGCAAAGAGACTGCCTGGCCCTGAAGGAACATGAAGAAATAGTAAAAATGGGCAGGTTGAGCACAACTAACCAGGACTAACTGGTATTTCTTTAAGAGGTCTGGAAATATACAAATAAAATAGCTGGATTTCTATCAGTCATGTGCAGTTTTTCAGCTCTGTAGTACTAGGGGGTGTAACTGTGATGTCCGAATCCAAATTTTCTGGGGAACTGGAGAACTATAAGCAGGCCAATGTGTTGTCTCTACCAGACAAATGAATAGAAGTTGTCATTTTGTGTAATTTTGTTTTACAGATTTCTTTTAGCTTTTTGTGAGAGTCAGCACACCTGATCAAGCCAGTAATTGATGGGACATGGCTACACAACTGGCCAAAGCCAGGAGGCAGGCAGTTGCAGAAAGCTTATGTTAGTGATGCTAAGTACTCAGGGTACTTAGAAAGAGGGCCAATTGGGGGAAAAAAGTGGGAGAAAGTCTGTATCAGATTTAGTAATTCTGCAGTTAAATGGCAGATGATAGGTAAAAAAAAAGTTGTGCAAGTGGAAAAAGCAGTCCTGTGTTGTCACACAAAACAAGAGGCTTCAAGCAGGCTATTAGCACTGGAGAGTAAGACCACGCAGTTCCATGATAATATCAGCTTGTTGCTAGGCAACAGATCAAAAAGCAAATGAAATACCAGGAATTATTAGAAAAGAAATGGAGAACAAAACAGGACGTAATTATGACAACACGTAAATTGCATGGTTCACCAACAAGTTGAGTATCGTGTGCAGTTCTTCTGCTGTCATCTCAGAATAGCTGTGTTAAAGCTGGAATAGGTTCAGAAAAAAGTAGTGGGGGTGGTGGGGTTGATTCTCTGTAAGACACAGCTAAGTAGACTGGAACTCTTCAAGAAAAAACATTCCGAGGATGAGTAAATCACAAGAAGTGCAGAAAGGGCAGACAGGAATGGAAAATAGGATTAATTAAGGACGATCAGTTGAATTTAGTGAGAGCCACGTTCAAAACAGGCTACAGGAAGCGTTCTTCACACAGTGGGTAGTAAAGACGCTGTGGAAATACCGTGAATGTGTAGGAAGCTGATGGTGCCTGGAGCAGGCTGGGTGCATACATGGGAAAGAGAGGCACTGTGTGGTGGTGCTTTGACAAATCACTGTGTAACAATCCACGGTGATTAGAAGGAGTGGGAAGGCAGAGACAACTATTGATTTTTCCTGATCTCTTTATTATTTGTTTTGTTGTTGTATGTAACCCGTGGTCTCTCACAGTTATAATACAGGATTATGCTGATGCTGAAATGGTAATCTTTCTTCAGTTTAGCTTTGTCCCTGTCCCTCAAGGTGGAAATGTCATTAAGTGTGACATAAATTAATGTCAAGCTAGTTCATGTACATCCTAAAATGTGTTATCTGATATATTCATCTTTAAATTGCCAAGTTTTTTTCCATCACATGTATAAGCAAACTTTTGCACATCTCTGTGGTACAAAAAAGATTTCAGAAATGTTTTTTAATATGAAAACAAAGGCATCCCATAAAAATGTCTCAAATTAAAAATATTCTTGAAGAATTAATGTGCACCTAAGCAAACATGTCTTTGCTGTAGACTTTTCTTCTCCTTGCATGAAAACTCATTGCTTGTTAGAACTAGAGTGCTTTGAAACCCCTCTATCATGGTTGGGGGAAAAAAAGGTGTTTTTTCAGTTATGTTAACAGCTTCTTTATTAAAATGTGAATTGTCCATGTGAATTGTGAACTCCGTTGGTATAATTGTTCATTGGATGCCAGTTCTTTATTCATGGTTTGATAACTGTGGTTCTGTAGCGGGAATTGAAAGAATTTTTCAGAAGAAGGTGGGAGGTGTTCTGTAAAATCAAAACTGGTCTTTATGAAGCCTTTGTTTCCATGTGCAGGTAGCCATTGGGATGAATTTCCCACTCTTTGACACTGTGCAGCCAGGTTTGGGTTAAAGAACCTTGCAACATATCTGCTCAATTGTCCTGAAGCCACCTGGGCTTGCAGAATAACCAACAAATGTGGAGATAATCCAGCAAGTATTGCTGAGAAGCACGGGCACAGGGAACTCAGAAAATTAATCCAAGAATTCTCAGTAAGTCCATGTGCTTTTTCATGTCTTTTATAACCAGAGGACTGAGACCCCATAATGTCACATCATGGAAACCTAATGTGTTGTAGTCCTGCCTAAAAATATTACAATTTTCCTCCTGTCTCAGAAACAGAAGTCAAAATAGGGTACAGATACTACTTTTCTACACTGTCATAATGCAGATCAGAGTTTCTGCTCCACTTGAAATGCAGAGATGTAGTAGTGAATTGAGTGCACTGCATGTGGCCTAGCTGCACTGGTGCTTTCAGTGCACCATTAGGTGATACTGCAAGTAGTTCAGCCCAACTATTTTGAGAAGGGGGAAGTCATCCTTAAAAGTCACTTTCAAAGTGGCCCACAGGAAGAGTCCCCAACTGCACTGCCTGATGCCCTGAGGATGCCCTCAGTGGAGTGTGACCTGTGGTCATTCTGATTAGTTACCCGTAAACAGAACAACATGCTGGGGGCCCAGGTGGTGGGGCACCAAGGGAGACAAAACATGAACTACCACTCAAATGCGGTAGTTTGGTTGTGTCCATGTCTTTGTCAGGTCCTTGCAGAGGGGGTGGGGGCTGCACCTGCCACAGCTGGGACGGCCCTTCAGCTCCCCTGTTCTGTAGGTTTACTGGACAGGTGCTCAGAGCTCTGTTGGCAAAGGTGAGCTGTAGGAGCTGGCTGACTTGCACACTGGATCATCTGTATGGCACGAGTATGGAACACATTGCCCAGAGGCTGTGGCTGCCCCATCCCTTGAAGTGTTCAAGGCCAGGTAGGATAGAGCTCTGGGCAACCTGGTCTAGTGAGAGGTGGCTCTGCTTGTAGCAGTGGGGTTGGAACTACATGATCTCCAAGGTCTCTTCCATCCCAAACGGTTCTGTGATTCTATGAATCCCTGCCCTTCTTTAAAAGAAAAACCACTTTCCTGGAACCCAACACAGGCAGTGTTGATGTGAGGAGGGTTAGAGCTGATCTGATTTTTGTAGAAGCAAAGCACATAACGTGGCATGCTTCAGTTGATACAGGGGGGAAGAGATTTCTGCTTTTAGTGCTAGGATCATTAAATGCTAAAGGAAGGTCACTCCTCAAGAACCTGTGTAAATGTATGCTTCCACAAGTGGTAGTGTCTGCCTTCTGTGTCAGAAGCCCTGCATTCCAAACACCCCTTGATAATGTCTCAGTTGTGCTTGAGGGAACACTGCATGAGTTGATCCATTAGTGCTAAAGGTACCAAATTGATGAAGATGTCCTTAAAAGAGTCTTCAATGGGAGTTATGAGAATGCTTAGTTTCAAATGTGCCAGCATTTTATTAAGCAAATTGCCTTTTTTCTCTCATTTTAACACAAAAACACGTAAATGGACATTCATTTCCAATTCCTACATGTTTCATTATACTTTAATGAAGTAATTCCCTCTTCTATAGCATAAAGGAGGGATATTGCTTAACATTCCGTGATAACATTTTGAATTGCTACTTTGTCTTGTGACTTTATTCCTCTATAGAAACAAGTACTTGAATATTTTCCAAAATTGCTTTTAGGTTGAATTGTTTGAATCAAGAACATGAATTTAAAACTAGTGAAAGATATTTGGTAGGAATGATGATGAGGATCCTTGTCTTGGAGGTTCTGAACAGAGAAAATTATAAGCTTCTAAAGTTTAATAGATGCAGCTGATAGCTCAAATACCAGTAAGAAAGGTTGGGGTACTTCTGTTTTCCATTAGCCACAAGCTCAAAACACACCGGTCAGTTGTTACAGTAGAGTTGAGAGCACTGGAGTTGTTTAGCCTGAGGAAATGGAGTCTTAGGGGAAACCTTATTGTTCTCTACAACTACCTTGAAGTAGATTGTGTAGAAGTGGGGATTGGTTTAGTCAACCGAGTGACAGGCCATGAGGAAATGGCCTCAAGTTGTTAGAAGCAGGTTTAGGTTGGATGTTAGGAAGAATTCGTAATTCAGTGTTAGCCCTGAATTGGATTGAGTTGCTTAGGGCTATGGTGGTGTCCCTTTCCAGGAGGTATTGGAGAGTTGTGTGGGCATAATGTTTAGGGATTAGTGGAGGGCTTGTCTGTTTTGGGTTATGGTTGGACTAGAGTATCTTGAAGGTATTTTCCAACCTAGGTGATTGTGTTATAGGTAATACCTTGTTAAATCACAATACTTTGCTTTTTTGGTTTTTGTCTTCTGCAGATGCTTTCTCTGTGAAAGCTGCCTTGACAGTAACTTCTTATTTTTGTTGCCAGCTGTGGTCTTCTAAGCCTATATAATATTTCCATCTCCAGAAAATAACAAAATCACTTAAATTGTTATCCAACACACTAGAGAAGACTTAAAAATACAAATGAGAGAACATTTCTAAGCATTGAGTGACTAATGAGAGCATACTGGCAGCCAGTTCAGGCATTTATGCTTTGGTATGAGCATAATTCTTTGTCCTACACTTTGGGTTGCTAATTTCTCCATTCTTTTACAAAGAACTATGCTGTTGAATGTGTTATACATAATCCTCAAGGACCATCTAGTCCAACCTATAAAGCTTAAAAGAGTTTACATGACATGACCCAGCAGCCTGTCAAGCTGGGTCATAAAACTGACCAATGTAGGACCATGAATCATTAGGCTCTGAATTTGTTTGAACATGTGAAACAGGTTTGGCTGAGCTATTTATGTTAATGAAAAGTGCAAATGCAGTACTTCATGACAGTGAGAGGGGGAAAAAAATGACCATATTGCTGTAGAAGTCACTGGCATGCCCATATGAAACCTGGCCTCTGCATCTTTATTGTGTAGAAATAAGTAAGTTCAGGTAGATAAAGACTCTGTGCTAGCCTGAGGAGGTGGTGTAAGTTATGTGGTGAAGATGTCTGGTGTAACAAGTGTTTCTGAAGTAAATGAACCGCTTCTGCACAGCCTTTCTCGTGGTAAGTAAAGGAACATGTTTAACATGAATTACTATTCTGTGTAAGATGCAGTTTCCTTATTCAGTCAGTTAAGATGCTGCTGAAGCCAAGAGGCATAGGCAGGATTCAACAGACTAATAGAGATTTTTGGGGATGTTGAGAACTTTCAGTCGGTATCAAGTGTGTTATTTTCATGTCCTCTGCATGAATTGCAAACCAGTTGAATTAGCTGAAGGAAGAAGTTTTCTCAGGGAGAAGCTCTCTCATAGTTGTCTGTTGGAAAAAAACTATTCCTTGCAGCTTTCCATCAACTTTCCTGTGCTGTTACAATAACTGTTGTAAGGTGAGATGTTTGCCTTTTTGTTTCTATTTCACGGAATGCAGACATCACAGAGACCCTTATAATGTGGCCTTGCAGAGGGGTACCTGGGAGTACTGGTTGACAACTAGCTGACCAACCAGTGAGTGTGCGCAGGTGGCACGAAAGGCAAATGGTATCCTGGCTTGTATCAGCAGTAGTGTGGCCAGCAGGACTAGGGACATAATTCTCCCCCTGTAATGGGCACTGGGGAGGCCTTCTCTCAAGTCCTGGGGGCAGTTCTAGACCCCTCACTTCAAGAAAGAGATTGAGGTGCTAGAGCAGGTCCAAAGGAACAAGGAGGCTGGGGAAGGGACTGCAGGGAAAGCCTGAAGAGGAGAGGCTGAGGCAGCTAAGGGATGTTTAGCCTGGAGAAGAGGCGGCCTTGGGGGATTTTATCACTCTCTGTAACTAACTGAAGGGAGGTTGTAGACAGGTGGGATCTGATCTTCTCCCAAGCAACTAGCAAGAGGGCAGGGCCTGAAGCTGCATCAGGGGAGGGTGAGATTGGATGTTACGAAGCCCTTCCTCACAGAAAGGGTGATCAGACACTGGAATGGACTGCCCAGGGTGGTGGTGGAGTCCTCAACCCTGGAGGTTTTTAAGGACAGACTGGCTATGACACTTAGTGCCCTGGTCTGGCTGATGTATTGATGTTAGGTCATAGGCTTTTTGAGGTCTTTTCCAGCCTCAATAATTCTGTGATTCTGTATGATCTGATTCTGAAAATGTGGAATATCATAGCTTCATGTTTACTACAAAAGAGAAGATTGTTGGGGCACTCCAACAGAAAGCCTAGAAGCACGTATTAGATCTTGCCTCTGTTACTTGGAGAAATTTGAAAGTATGTGCAAAACTGCCCAAAAGCAGGTTTCTCTCCATATAGTATCTGCAGTCAGTGAGAACAGCTGGTGTGTGCCCTTTGGCTGCCTCCTAGTGATCTGGAAGGAATCAAATGTCTGCTGTATCTTAAAAGCTGTTGAGTGGAAAGAAAGACACCATATTGACACCACCTTTCTCCAGCCCCTGAGAAGGGAAGAAAACAAACATAAAAACCCCACAGAGCAGAACTAATAAAGAGTTTTCAGCTTCATGGGGGAAAATGAAGGAAAATTGGGAGGGAAAAGGAGCTGTTATTGTGGTAGGTGGAATCCATGAGCCAAATCCACCTACATTTTGAAAGGCACTGTGAGATGTGAAGTGAGCCTTTTGATGTCAAAGCCCTCAGAAAACAAGGGGTAGAGGCAAGCACTAATGAGTAAAGTTAGGTAAGAGGCTTGCAATGTCCTTAGCAAACTGGAGATTCAGAGCTCTGCACAGATCTAATAGTGACTTACCAGACTTCCCTAAGATGTAATTTATTGCTTAATTAGAAAAATTGTCTTTAGGCTTTACATCAATAGAATGGCCATTAGGGAAAGGCATTTCTCAGAGCTACCAAGCCCATTACATGGAAACTGCTTAAGAAAATCCATTTCTGCTCTGCATAGTGTTAGTTCTGTTTAATACAGCCATGCCCAGTCTCCATTTATAATTCTGTCTGAGACCCTGCGCAGAAGGCGCACTCTTTATTTTGCCTTTTATTCTTCCTGCCCTTATGTATCATTGTGCAATAAATGATGCAGTATTTCACTGATGGGACTATAGGGTGTCTAGCAATAATAATTTCCCTTTCTTATGCTTAATGTGAACTTAAAAATTGATTCTGAATTCCCATGTTCTACCAGACCGAGACGAACATGCAGCCATTGACACGTGTGCGCTCGCTGTCATGAACAAAGCCAGTGCTAACAGATTGCTTTGTAATACACGTTCAGTAACCATCACGGTCACTGTAATTGGAATTGTATGCTGTGTCTAACAGATATGGGCAGCCTTCCTCAACCCCATGACCTATGTGTGCTGCCATGCTCAAGTGGCTGGCAGCAGCAGCGTTGATCTGTCAGAGGTCTGATTAAGTGTTCTCAGGCAGAAGTTCTCTACAGAGCTTTCAGTGAGCATGAGGCTTTTACCTCAGTCTTGGCACTCTCTGGTGATGCCAATCTTACAAGACACATTGGCTTGATTTTGTTTGCTCCTGGGATTTGAGGGAATTTTGCTGCTCTTGTATTGTCTTGTAGTGGCCTGAGAGCCAACCTTGAATAGAGACCTCCTGAAGACCTGTAGTTGGCCACAAGAATGAAAGGAAGCAGGAAATACTCCTGCCATGTGGAAGACAGTAGCTAGTTTCCATCAAGGTACCTAGGAAAACACAGACATCAGCATCTGTAGCAGGCATGGAACTAAAACAATAATTCTAAATGGGATCGTTTAAACCTTCAGTGATCATTTTGGAGAGATTTTTTTTTCATTTCTTTAAATTGCTGCCAGTTGATAGCATATACTCTCTTAAATAAATGGGTTGGATGATTGAGCAAAAGTTTCCATGGGGATTTTGTATGATTCCAAGGCGCTTTCCAAAGAATTTGTTCTTGGGGAACTGCGTCTAATTCCCTAAGATTTTGTTGCTTTTTCCACCAGCAACTGAAGATGACTGGGGTGAAAATACACATGGAACGATGTATGTTGATCTAAGCAGAGATAGAAAAGCTAAAATTGATCACTAAATTGTCTGGAATTCTGAGGTGCTGTGACTGTGATCATGTTCTGGGAACATGAGGACACATTATGTTCTGATAACACATGGTCAAACTTTGGTGCTTGTGGCTTATGTAACATGGTCACTAGGAAAACGAAATGCCATCTTACCAAGCAAACGAGAGGTTTAGCAGGATTCCTAGAATTTTAAAGATTGATCTACCTTTGAAAAGCTTGTATTGAATGAAGTAGATCATAAACAGCTGTGTTACTGTTGCTTAAGTCTGTGAGGACTCGGGGGAAGGCTGGTTATAGATTGATGGTGTGAACACTCTACATGGCAGTCTGGTTATAAAGAAAAATTTAAAAGTATGTGTTGGATTTTGAGAAAGTGAGCTTTGTGGTCTGCTGCAGGATAGTAATGATGACAGTAACACAAAGGAACAGAGCTTACACGTTCCCAGTTACTGTAATGAGAAGGTTTTCTGCTTTATAGGTTGGATTTCTTTCTGGTGGGTGAGGCTGTACGATTTCATACTGGTTTTGAGTCAATACATTATAAAGGATACAAAAGAATATGAATGCAGACATCTACGGCAGGCATTGCAGGGATATTTTACACTTTGATTGAATGAACTGTATGGTTGGAGACACAACGAAGACTTCTTGTCTGTGCCAAAAATACAGGCCAGTGAATGTGAAAGGATTCGTTGTCCATAGCTTATGGAGAACTGACTCTCTAGAGAAAAGCAGACATGGGTTGTTCATATTTTCGAGAGCATGGGGAATCACAATCTGTACATTTTTGTCTTAATTTCCTTAAGAAAGCTTCAAAAGATCTTTCAATAGCTCTCACAGCCAATGTAGATAAACTAGTTAGTGACTGGATATATCAAATCTTGATTTTGCTGGATAGCACTATGCTTCAGCTAATAATATATGAAAATTGACCATGTTTTTGTGGGCAAGAGTGAAAGGCTTTCCAGTTAGATACAGGTTTAAAATGTGAACCCTACTATTCATTGTTTTCACTCTTAACAGGGTAGTGAAAAATGCTACTAAAAGGGTAGCTTTATGCTAACAGGCAGTTGAGTTATACTTGCAATCTGGCAGAATAATGCCAATGAATAATGGATTGTCATTTTCTGTAGCCAAAAAGGTTATGCTCCTGGTAGCAGAAGGCAGTTGCTGTCACTGTGAAGGGCTACAGCAACAGAAATCAGTCAGAGCCCATGTGAATTTGTGACCTAGCAGCTCTTTACACCAGCCTGTATTTAGAGTGGGCTCAGTGATTGTAGATTTTAGTGTTTTTGCAGAAAAAAAAATAGTGGGCTATTTTGCAGATTAACAGGAGAATTGTCTTAAAGAGCTGAGGCATCAGAACTGCAGGATCCAACATATCCACATGAAAAAAAAAGGGGTTTTGCCACCTGACAGTAGCAATGTTGATGTATTTTAGATTATTTGGAAGTCTAATCACATTTACAAGAAATCATGTGAACTGTTTGAATAATACTAGTTTGTTAATAAGCTGATTGTAAGAAAAGTAATTGCCAATAAGCCTGGCTTTGTGATGCTTGTTTCATACGTTTCCCCCTGATATTTTGTGTTTGTCATAGCCTTGATGTTTGTGATATTCAGAATTGCAATTTGACCTTTTTTTTTCATTTCTCTAGTTACAGAGATTTCCATTTCTGATGCTTCATAGATGGGAAATTTCATTGTGTTCATTGTAATTCACTTAGCAGTGAAATGTTAATTGAATGCTGCTAGTTTGTTTAGATAATAGCTCTAGATGAATTTGCAGATCTTTCTGATTGGAGGAAGCTTTGTGTTAGATGGGTACACCAATTATTATAATGATCTATAAGCTGTTATTGACTCTATTGGTATTACACCAGGCTCATAGCATATTAGTATGTAGGATAGGGTTGTGATTAAGAATTGTTCCTGGGTGATTTGGGGAGTAAATGCTTCCATGGTTACTGAATTCTTCAATTTTTTGGTCTCAGCTTTGAGAGGAAACATACATGAACATCTCTATCTCTGAATGAGCATCAATAGTGTGATTTAACAAAATTAGTCTTTGGCTTGTAAAATGTTTGTAATTCTATACTTTTATTGAAATACTTTGAACGTTTGAAGGTATTCCTGATACTGTTCAGGTGCTTTTTTAGATCTACTTTTCCAGAGTCAGTGTTACTTGTATGTAAAAGTACGTGGTGATTTTTTTTCTAGAGCTCAGACACGTGAAACACAATACATTGAAATGTGATGTTATGAATAACAACGAGCGTTATCTCACAGTACAAAAAGCTGTTAGTATTTGTCATCCTATGTATCAGTGGTTACCAAACTCTCTCCTGAATTTTTCTCCCAGCTCCCACATGTTTTCAGCATCACATGCTCAGAACATGCTAACATTTTTTTCAACAAGTAAAGTATGAAGTTTGTTTGGTAAATACATGTAATATACAGATCAAACACCCTCCATTCCAGTCAGCTTGAATGATCTGGAAACATGACCAGGGGAGATGATGTTGAAAGCTTTGCTGAAGTCAGGGTAGACAACATCTGCTGCGTGCCTTCATCCATCCATCAAGTTACACCTTCAGAAAAGCTTGTCAGGTTGGTCAGCAGGATACATGGGGTTTTTATGCATGTGATGAGCTTTCTGTTTAGTGCTGCCTGAATTATATATGCTATTAAAATTATGGTGCTTGTATGAGATACTTCTGTATAAATTAATTATGGCACATTGATGTGTTAGGAAGATATAAAGCTATTTTAGTCTAGTGTTAATTTTCCCTGACCTAGCAGAGCGCTAACTGGTGGACTTGGAGCACGACAGAGCTATTATTCAGCCTTACATGTTCTTGTTGCGCAAGGAGAAATGTTTCACATCTTTGCATGGGAAGGGTCTCTTTTTTATTTTGAGGTGCAGGTCTCGGGCCTCTCATTTGCCACACTAATTGCCCTCAATGGGGTTCACACTGGACATGAATGATGATACCCCTGGGGAGTACTCCTGGAACTAGGAAAAAGGCAGTAAGTCTGCCTCTTGAAGCCTCTTGAAATTACTCGGTACCCTGGCCAGTACTGTTGCATTGCTTACCAGCATAGGAGAGATGAAGAGCAGAGGTTTGAGCATCCCCTGTCATCTGCAGTGATGGCAAGGTGCAGTGATGTGCTACAAAGAGAGTAGCTTTATTTCTGTCTGTTTTCCACCCTCTGAAGAATATTAAGGCATCCTAGCTTTTGATGTTCAGACCCACCAACACAGGAAACTTGACTGAGGCAGTTATCTAATTGGAGGGCAGTGCGGGTTAGAGCACTGGTTCTGAAGAGAAGGGATTTGTCTGTCTCTCTGTGAAGAGGAAAATCAGATAATGCTCTAAGAAAATCATGGGTCTAGATTAGAAGCAAAGACAAGTAGAGATCCTGAGGTGGATGGTGATGGACACAGACGGATAAGAGCATTTTGCAGCAGTTTTGTATGCCAGTGTGGGAATTGTTAAAAATCTTGCAAGCGCATGCATCCTCCAGGCAGATGAATGCGTTCTATAAGAAAACTACTGGAAGGATTAACCACATTCATACAAAAGGAGACATGACTGCTAAATTCAGAATTTAAATTCAACTACAGCTTGTTTTACTGTGAACTTGGGAAAAAAAGATCTCTTTCTCAGAGATTCTTGGTCCTTGTTTACAGATTTGCACTTCTTTACCCATGCTGATGTTCTGGGTGAAACAGATTATTCTCTAGGCGATCAGTAGCTGTCCCACATATAGGTTTTGCTGTTAACCTTCTGTGTCTTCAAATCCTGACTTAGCTGAATAAACAGTATCCTCATCACAGATGGCAGTGCAAGGTATTCCCATACACGTAACTGGCATGTGTCCTTTAAAACCTCAAACACTTACATGACACACTAGAAAATTAATTCTAAGTACTACAGATAAATCTGCAATTTTAAAAGCTTGCAGGCAGCAAGACATTATTTGACAATCAGAGGTTTTTAAGTGTTTCCAAATCTTAGTTCTGCTGTAAGTCTAGTAGTAGAGTGGAGATGAACAGCCAGATGCCAATACAGCTAAAATGCTTCTGTAAACCTCTTGCTTGCAGATCAAACACTATAAAATATTAATGTGCAGGTGGGCACAGAGAGATTGAGAGCTTAAACCTTTGAAGAAAAAAAAGCTTTTTTTACTGAGGTAAAATTTGTTTTTAAACTGAGGGAAAGTCACAACAGACTTGTGTTTGCTTACTGTGTTTTGCCTGGTGATTTCTTCGTGCTTTTCCCTCACACGACCCCTGTGTACATATAAGTGGGTTCAAATCCTATAGAAGGAGATGCTACTGTGCGTTGCAGGGATAGTTTGAAAACATTTTAGAGTATGCAGTCACAATATTCAGAGCCATACCCCAGTGACAACTAAGACATGTTATCCGTTTGTTTTTACTTGGGTAATTCCATGTAAATTCTGTAATTTGACAAATGTTTATCTAACAGCAAAGAATAGATAGCAAAGAACAGCAGCAACCTATTGGGGAAAAAAAAAGGAAACGAGCAGGACAAATGTCAGAAGGAAACTGTCCAGAACAACTCTAGCGCTGGAAGCTGTGTTTGACATCTAGTAGGAAAGGCAAGAGTAGGATCCCGCTTGATTTTTGTGCAGTGATGACCAGTACTCCAAGAAGGTAGTGAAAGGTTTGCTCTTTTTCTCGGCTTGTGAGTCATGTCCAAAAATGGTTGGTATGTGCTATTTTGCCTTTTGTTTTCATAAGGCTGTTTTTTAGAAAACAGGGGGAAGTGGCCGGTGTGTTTTACCACCTACGCCATGGGATGGCAAGGAGAAGCCAGGCTGCGTGTAAGGAGCTATCACTCTGCAGTCTCCATGCTATAGAAGAGCACAAGAATTAAGGCAAAGGAAAGGAGATGCTTTCCTTGCCACTTTATATGTCTTTCCCCTCCTTTCCTCCTTTTCTGGATGATTTTGAAGGATCCAGAGAGCAGCAGATTGTGCAAGCCTGAGGACAGTCTATTTCTGTGTTTGCAGTTCCCAAAACTTGCAGGATTACCAAGATGTTTTGATTGGGGCTTTCTAAATGGTGTTTACTGTCTCTGATGAATCATTCACAGCTGTTTCAGTAACTGTTACTGTATCATTTATACATTTTCTGTAAAACAGACCAATTAAGTTTGGCAGGAAATCCTGCAGTAGGAGCTCAAGATCAGTAGCTGGTACAGGAGCCCTGTCTCTTTGGTGAAGCTGTCAGTTAAGGAAGGAGCTTTGAATTAAAGAATAATTTTTATTTTAATATCTGATGTTGTGGATCTGCCACGTCTCCTATGAATGGAGCAATGGAGAGAGGAGCCTCCCTGTGCTTTCCTGTTCGAGTGTGAGGGGACAACCGTGCTGTTGATCTATGCACAGTTGTCCTATGCAGGTTGCCTTAAGTTGTAATGCACATTTGGAACCTCTTCCTGCTTTTGGGGTGATTGTAAAAGTTGAGGATATAAACATTGAGAGAAATTTAAGGGAGCTGTCATATAAAAGTAGTAAAAAATAATTTGGCAGAAAATAAATTCCCTTGCATTCCAGCTTATCAGTAAATCAGATTGCAGAGGGGCTAGGGTGGCTAGGTTTAAATCCTCAGTGATATCCAGGTCAGTGCTGTAAGAACTACCATGGTTATGGAGGCACAAATAGCTCACTATACCTTCAGTCTAGTTGTGCTCCAGGGGCAGTGAGTACACACTGGAACAGAGGAGGTTCCACATCAATATGAGAAGAAACTTCTACACAGTGAAGGTAACAGACCACTGGAACAGGCTGCCCTGGGGGGTTGTGGAGTCTCCTTCTCTGGAGACATTTAAAACCCACCTGGACGTGTTTCTGGGTGACTTGATCTAGGGGATCCTGCTCTGGCAGGTCCCTTGCAGTCCCTAATGTTCTGTGATTCTGTGACTCACATGCCCAGACCCTAAAGGATTTGATGTCTAGCTCCATGAATAGTTCACTTCGTTAAAGCAACAGTAATACAAGGTCTTTTACACAGCCGGTGATAATTTGGTGTCTGCAGAAGCACACGAAAACCTCAGCGTTACAAGTGGTACAGCCTGGCCACAGATACAGGAAGCTGAACTCTACTGAGATTCCCAAGGTTTCCCCAAGGAATCTCTAGGTATAGTTTAGACCTTACCCAAGGTTGTCCATATTGGGGGGTAATTTTCAGTTGAGAAACTTCACTTCTGTGCCTCACATTTGTTTAATTAACTACAAATGAACAATATTTATTTGTCCTAAGCTTTGAGCAAAACCACGCATGGCTTCAAGAAAACAAACACAAAGATCAAGGTGCCCTTGTGAGGAATAGGCAAGCTATCAGAGAGCTTGGGGGTGATTATAAAACCATTAAGCATTTTTAAATACTCCTAATTATAGCACTCTTAATGATCAGAGCACATTTTTCTCATTGGCGGTTCTGTGTGTGTTTTACGTGTCTAAAATGCTGTGTTAGCTGTGATTTTGAATCCTGCTTCAGTGAAACATATTTTGTGTTGACTGTCAAAATACTGCCGGGGAATAGAGTCAGATTTCATGGGTCTGGATGATGTTTTCTAAGCAGATGTGTCCAGTTTTTATAAAACTACTGATTTTAGTCCTTACAACACTGGTGCAAATGTGTTTAGGTGGCATATGTATGTGGGAAGTGGTTTTGTCAGAACTTCTCAAGCGTGATTGTTCTAGAGATGTGTCTGACACCAGGTCACTACTTTGCCATCAGTATTCGTGGCTGAACTGTATTTTAGAGCACAGATTTAATCTGACTTGACATATGGCAGAAGACATCTGTCATCTTGTTTTTATCACTACCCCTAGTTGTATAATATTTAAAATAATGAAAAATAGGGAAAAATGTATGTGAATTATTCTACAATAAAATACATATTATACAATACATATTATAATATATAGTTCTACAATTATTATAATATATTATTCTACAATAAAATTTATTTTACAATAAAATATATTCTACATAATTATAGTAATAATCTATATAATTTCATATTCCATGTAAAATATATTCTACACTAAAATATATATTATTCTACAGTAAAATGTCATTTTAGCTCTAGCTTCATGATGATTCACAGAACTTTAAACTTCTTAAAATTTATTTCTTTTTAATGTTATTTTTAAAACTTGTTGAAAATAATTGGTTCCTTTTTGCTCCTCAACCATTGATTAATTCGATCCTAATTAGTGGAACTAATGCTGGTAATGCAGTTCTTTTTAGTCCATTCTCCAGGCCAGAAGATCATCATTTTTTGCATTCTTTTTTATTGTTTCAGTAAAGCAGTGCAGTTGTTACCTTTCTCCTATTTTTAGATCTACAAGGATTGCATAGAAACTTTCAACATTAGCTGAAGGGATTTTTCATTTGGAGATGGTGAAGTTCCTGACCTGGGTCAGAAGTTATCTGAATAATAAGATAGTTTCCTCTCGCCTCTGCAGAAGTTGCAGTATAAAAAACCCCCAAATTTTCACAGTTCTAGTACATCTGTAATACAGTAGTGGAAGGCAGATAGAATCTTATCCTGCTGTCCAAGCTTCATCTCATTAAACGGCACCCTGCTCATATATGAGTATCTAAGGATTTCTAATAAATATTCTCTGTGCATGGGTGAGGAGATACTCTTGTTCATGACTGCTCTCTGCTTGTTCCCATAATTCTGTATACAGCAGTGCATACCATCGGAGAGAAATAAGTTGTACAGCAACTTACATCTTTTTTTTCTGCTACAAGCATAGCAAAAGATTAGGTAGGGAGTCTGTTTCTTGAAAAAACAGTTTACTCTGGTGGCATTGGAATCGAGTTGTGAGTAAAGGGCCAGTGAGAGCTCTGCAACACCCAGCATCAAAGACAGAAGATAGAGTTTCTTTGTCTGACATCCAGGGCACGCACACTAACGCCAGCTTCTCCTTGCAGTCCATACACCCTCCCACTGCGGACTGTTGCTCATTCGTGTTCATGTTGCTCATCCATCACCCATCATTAAGCAGCGGCTTAATGATGGGTGATGGGGCAAGCTGATGAAGACTCATAAATGTGTTTGACTTTAGACCCACCACGCCTTCCTTTGACCAGGTGAAGAGGATTAATTTTAGCCCTAAATTTTCAGAGAGCGGACAAAGGACAATCTGTGCATTTCAGAAGTAACCATCCAGGTTTCTTGGAGTGTGATTGGTAGTTCAAGGATCTTTAAAACTTTCTTTTTCTGTGTGTGGTTTGTCCTTGAGCTGACAGGGTATGTGTCTGGCGGAAGCCTGCAGGATCTTGCTTATACATCCTCTCTTCTGATGCTGATTAGAGTAGATTGCTGTAATCCTAAGTGTGCGTCGTGCATATGAACCATCACTGGCCTGAGCCTGCTGATGGCGGCAGGTACGGGTGGTGACAAGAGCTGTCTCTAAAAAATGGTGGTGTGGGAAAGAGGAGAAGAGATGTTTATGTGCTGTTCATGGGTGTTGTTTGGACTGCTCTGTGGGTGTGGCATCAGTCAGAGAGGTCATAATACCATTCTGTGATGTCATCTAATGCGATATCATCAGTCTGTGAGGTTCACAATGCTGGACTGTGACATCATAAGTCCTGATTGTGATGTCATCTCATTGTGACATTAAAAGTGCTCATTGTAGTGTTATCTGATTCTGACGTCATCAGTTTGTGGTATAGTCCTGACTTTGTCATCAGTCTGTGACATCATAATTCCATACTGTGACATCATATGTCCTGGCTGTACTGTAATCTGACTTTGACATCATGAGCCCCAAATCTGATGTCATGTGACTGGTAATCCATTGGACTGTCATATCGTAATTGTGGACTGTGGTGTCACATGTAGTGGCTTTGATGTCATCAGACTCTGATGTCATAAGACTTGACTGTGATGGCATTAGTCTGAGATGACATTACAGTCCAATATTATAACATCTTCTGTGACATCATCAATCTGCATTGTTATAAAACTGGACTGTGACGTCCTGATTGAAATGTCATCTCTCTAAGATGTCATAAAATGAGACTGTGATGTCATCCACTGTGATGTAATCAGTCTGTAACGTCATGATTGTGAACTGTGGTGTCATTGCATCCCAACTTGTGCTGCCATCTAACTGTAACGTACTAAGTCCTGATCGTGATGTCATCTGAGTATGACTTGATCAGACTGTGACATCATAATTCTGCAGTGTGGCAACACTGGACAGTGATGTCTTCTGACTGTTAGGCCATCAGTTCTGATTGTTTATATTACTGTGATGTCATATGGTCCCAACCATGGAATAATCTGAAAGTGATGTCATAAGTCTCAGCTGTGTCAGAATGGAAATCCTATAGAATCAGAAGATACAGCGGGCAAAGGATGGGACAGAAGCATCGTATCTGCTTTGGATATTTTCAGTTTTATTCTTCTGAAGTCTGAAAAGAGATGCTGGCATGAGGTTTCTCACTTGTTTTTGAGTTTGTAGGTGGAGAAGGAATAGGTGATGGATAGCAGCAGCTCAAATGTCTGTAGTAGCTGAGTTGTACAGTACAGTGCTGGGCACTCATCATCAGTGTTGACAGCAGCAGAGATGGGGGTGGACAGATGATTACTAGAGTAACATCTATATCACCACAAGAATGTAGTCCCTGAAATCTGGGAGCTGTTCCTGCATTTTGAGACGCTATCCAACTCTTTACTTATAATCAAGATTGGCTGTGTAGTACCGAAGGGGTTAAACTGCTCTGTGTTCCAGCCATCCTTTTCTGATACTGTTAGGAGAGTAATATCTGGAAGGTATTTAATTTCCTTGCCTAATTAAACTAGAAGGAAAGCAAGTGCAGTTGTACAAACAGTAAATACCTCAGTGATTTACCTCTTGTTAGGTAGATTTATGTAGAAACTCTGCTTTGTTGTTTGGTTCCTGTCTGCAGTGCCATCTGTCTGGATGAGCCATCTAGATCCAGCCCATGTCAGCGGAGACCGAAAGGTGGCACCTAAAATTTAATTTAGTTCTTGTTCTTTGCCTCACTCTTGCAGAGTACTATCACCACTGTGCTTACTTGATGTCTTTGTTGGACACCTCAGTGGATGCCCTCTTGGATGATGGATTTCCAAGACAGGGTTTGTAGACAGAGCAGGTTGGGAAATCAGTTTCCAGTTTCTCTCTCCTAGCTAAGAAAACAAACTGATAAATCAGCCTTGGAGTGATAATTTGCCATCTTTATGAGAAACACCCTGGATGTTTTTAAAATGTGAAAAGCATTAAGCATACAACTCTTTCATCTGAAAGCCATGCAGACATTGGAATACTTGAATAGATGATAAGCAAAGCTACATTGGCAGTAGTTAATTCTTATTAACACAAGTATAATTTAGAGTTTAGAGCAGATTTTCACAATATTAATTGCCTGGCAACTTGACTGAAAGAAAAAAATCTAGTCATACTGCAGAGCTGTAGGGAAAGGCAAAAGGCAGCACTGACATGATGAAATAACTCTTCGAACTTAAGGACTGAAGAGCACAGAAATGTTTTTAGTCTGTGATGGCATGTAGCACACTAAGAGCTCTTCAGGTCCATGACAAAGGCTTTTCAGTGATGCATGGCATCCTGGCTTGTATCAGCAATAGTGTGGCCAGCAAGACTAGGGATGTAATTCTCCCCCTGTCCTGGGCACTGGTGAGGCCCCTCCTTGAGTACTGGGGGCAGTTCTGGGCCACTCACTTCAAGAAAGATGTAGAGGGGCTGGAGTGCGTCCAGAGGAGCAATGGGGCTGGAGAAGGGATTGGAGGAAAAGTCTGATGAAGAGAGGCTGAGGGAGCTGGGTGTGTTTAGCCTGGAGAAGAGGAGACACAGTGTGGGACCTTATTTTTCTTTGTGACTATCAGAAGGGAAGTTGTAGATGGGGAGGGGGTCAGGCTCTTCTTCCAGGCAACTAGTGGCATGGCCTGAAGCTGCACCAGGGAAGCTTTAGGTTGGATGTTAGGAAGCCCTTCCTCAGGGAAAGTGTGGTCAGACACTGGAGTGGACTGCCCAGGGCAGTGGTGGAGTCCCCATCCCTGGAGGTATTTAATAAAAGACTGGATGAGGCACTTAGTGCCCTGGTCTAGGTGATTGTGGTGATGTTAGGTCATGGGCTGGGCTTGGTGATCTTAGAGGTCTTTTCCAGTGTCAATAGTTGTGTGATTCTATGTGAAAGACGGTCTACAGAGGCACTCTTGCTTTTGCATATAAGTGTTTTTTGGATATATTAAGGAAGGAATCATAAATACAAATGACTAGAACTTGTCCCTAAATGGAATTATGTTTACTAAACCAAAATAGAAAGCAACAATTTAATGCAGTTTGTGGGCAGGGAAAGTAAACCAGAATTCTGTACCTACGTGGTTATCAACGCATGCCGGAAGAGGGAGACCGTGATACGTCCAAGCACAGCCTTGCTGCTAAGTAGCCAGTGGCGTCAAAGGAGAAATCAATGGCGTCAAGATGTAGACTGAAGCCTGTGGTCAGAGGAGTGTGCTGCTACTTGAGGACCGTAATGAGATGACTCCAGTACAGAGTATGAGACTGTTTCAGCAGGCAGTCCCTATCAATTATTCCAATAAGATTAAGTAGAAAACTTCATTAGAAGAATCCTTCCTCGAAGACCCCTGTGGGTGCCCAAATAAAGTAACAGCACCTGAAAGGCACTTGTGTACTTATCTGGTCTAGATGGAGGCAACTGGATGAACTAGTTCCAGTGAACGTTGATGTAGTTGTGGTTCAGAGCTTACTTGGTGCTGTAGAGCAATCAAAATCAAATGAAGAGACTCGTATTACCTCCATCTATTAGGTAAGTGAAAAACTAACCCATAGAGCTGCTGTGTGTCTAAGACTTTCAGGATGAAGCTGGATGCATTTCACTTGGCTCTCACTGAGATTTAAAAGTCAAGTTTGTCTTTAATATTCTCTTCCATGTATTTGGAAGGCTTTTAGGCATTGATTTTACACACAAGCACTAACTGATAAAGTAGCTGCTAGAATCTGACCGTTCCTGTTGTTCTTGCCCACTGACCACCAAACTCTCAGTATGTCGTAGCTCTGTGTATGCGTTAGGGCTTGATTATATTGATTTCTTTTTTCTCCCAGTTTACCATTGTGTATTTCAGTCTGTATTCTGTACTTCAGCTGAACTAGCAACCTGCTAACAGTAAAAATATGAAGTTGACTGTGTAAACAACTCTAGCTATCTTAATGAATCCCAGTACTGGCATTTTACTGCTATCCAAAAAGTAATGAGGAAAAGGAAGAAAAAGTAAAACTAATAGAAAGTTCTTCCCATTTTCTGCTCTGTGCAGAAAAGTGTAGGTTTGGCTTCTGAGCTTGGACCTTTGCTCCCTGCATGCTGTTTCTTTGTCTAGGATGATAATTACCCATATGGTGGTTTAGAACAAGGTATGTATTGTAAAAAGAAGAATCTATGAATATGTATGAGTATGGGTAATATGAGTTCACCATTTGTCATTTATCCTTTTTTTTTAGATATCTTTTGCAAGTTATGTTCTACAGGATAAAGCAAAGCACTTCTAGTCCTAGTTAAACAAATTGAGAATAAACTTAGCTCTTCAACCACTGATAGAGCACAGACAGTCTTTTCTTATTGTCTGTGTCAAGGGCTCATGCAGGATCATCCTAGAGACCAGACATCCTTTTTCTTGATGTAGATAGGTAATTATTTTGGCCTATGTGCTACAGTAAAGGATCTGTGAATGGAAAGAGATTATTTCCTCCTGGATTTCTATTTTGAATACTACATTGTGATTTTTATTTGTTGTCCTTTGAAAGCTGTTTTTGCTGAGTATTGATGTGGAGGTGAGCATATTTGATGAGCAGTCTGCCTCCTGCATTCTCTAGAAGAATGTGAGGTTGATATTTGTCCAATGATAAACTGCATTCTTTATGTTTTTACCTTTGTCTTACTGAGGACTGATAGACCTTCCAAGTAAAAAGCCTGTAGAATTTAGCTGAAAGCTGTGTGGAAAACAACCAGATAGCTAACCCACATGTATGTCATTGACACAGTCCTCCCTTTGTTTTGCCTAGTGTGATCTAGTAGTATCTCTACTAGTGTTTAACTGCATTTTTATAAGTCCTTGAGGTACCAAAACGTTTTAAATGAGACATATTTGAAAGATGTGAACAAGATTTGGGCATTCAGTGTCTTTCTCCCCCATAACCTCCAAATACTTGCTTAGTTTTCAGTGGACCCAGCTTCCAGTGTCAGGTGCTTACAGATCGTAGCTGCATGGCTTACTTGGGATCTGAAAGACAGGGAATTAAAATCTTGGGAGGTTCAAAGCAATGTTTTTAATGACATCATCCCGAGAGCATTTATTGTACAATAATAGCAAAGACTTGGAGATCACAAGTAAAACAGCATCTGTGCATCTATAGATTCTAAACCGCTTCTGTGGTGTTAAATAAACTAAAAGCACAATGACGTCTTATGTGTCTTACACTTGTTTGGCAAGCAGTTCCATTGTACAGTACTTTGGAGAAGACCAAATCCATCTTGAGCTTTTGGCACCACAAGAACAAGTTAAAAATGAGACCATCTTTAGGACTTCTGTAAGGAACTTAGACATTGGAGGAAAAATGCTCTCCCTTAAGCAAAGTAGAATTGCATCTTTCTTTTTAATATGCCTGAGGTGCCAGCATTATAAATTCATTTCTTCCACAGTGAGCAGAGTTGTACTTTTCCATGTCAGAATAAATCCTAAAAGCCAGGCCTGCAGAAGGAGTCACTGTGTTGTCATGTCTCTGTGCTGAGCCGCTTGGAAGAGTGTTGCAGCGCACGTAAGCAGTTGTGGCAGGAGAGAGCTAATGTGGCATGCATTACTCGCCTTGAGAGTGTGAAGTGCTTTTTCCTTTCATAAAATCCAAAGCTGAAGAAATATGGCAAATGACCTGCCACTAAAACCACACTTTCCTGCAGAGAGGACTTGCATTCTGCATTGTTATTGCCTAATACAACGACATTTAAGGCATCATGTTGG
This sequence comes from Rhinopomastus cyanomelas, assembly GCA_013400115.1. Taxonomy (NCBI): domain Eukaryota; kingdom Metazoa; phylum Chordata; class Aves; order Bucerotiformes; family Rhinopomastidae; genus Rhinopomastus; species Rhinopomastus cyanomelas. The sequence goes on from VXBP01002536.1 coordinate 140,772, forward strand.
AGAAAGAATTTTAAGAGCTGAGTTGTGCGATAGCTCAGGTGTTTGTGGAGGTAGCGTAGTGAGAATTTAGTGTTCCTGGTTGGTGTTAGTCATGATACCGTAACGTAGTACCAGGGAGTATCACTTTCAGGTATCTTAACTGCATTCACCTAGAAACACACAGTGGATTAAAACCACTTTTATTGTGTTCTCTATATTTCTTAATGGTTTTCCGATGTTCAGTGTAAAAGCCATTTTTCTGATCGATTTCAATAGTTTACGCAGAGGTTTTGGTAAACTGCAGTGTCTTTACTGTGAGGGTAACACTGGAATGGCTGCTCAGAGAGGTTGTGGAGTCTTCTCTGGAGACATTCAGAGCTCATCTGGACGTGTTCCTGTGCACAGGATGTGGAACAAGGCTATGCAGTGTCTCCATATGATAACTCCAGCATTGTGCACCTTAAAATTTTTCAGTGAGTCAAAACCTATCTTCAAAAGTAAGATTAAACAAATGCTGGACCTGATTGGTAGCGGTTTAAATAGTAAATTGAACTGTTAGTTAGATCTGGCTTGGTCAGAAACATGTTCAAGATGAGGGTGGTATCACTAGAACTGATTTTGCACCTCATGCATGTGTGTGCAAAATAAGTGTCTCAGATGGGGACTGAAACTTGAAAATCTAAATAGTAACGTTACCAGTATGAAAAAGCTAAGTTGATGTAGGATCAAGTTTGCGGTTGTAATGTTTCTGAAGTCATCTCCTGTGTGACCTGGGTGACTGAAAAATTAGAGAAAAGTCAAATATTGACATTTTCAGGGCAAAGATTCATTCAGATGACCAAATCGATCAGGTGGTGTGATCACAGTCACCGTGTATGTTGTCAGCCTGACATGATTTTTCTAGCTTTAGACTGTTAAGTCTTTCAGAAAATTGTGAAACAACTGGAAAGCTTTGAATAGTCTGCTCCCGATTCATACACAGATGCCTTATGGATTTGATAGCCTAGGAAATGGGAAAGGTTAATAGAACATAATGTGTAATGCTTTGTGACTAACATTCAGAATCATCACCATGTTCATGCCATACAGTTAAGAGATTTTTTTTTTATTGCACTCTTTTCCTGAGAATGCACCACTCCAAAGCCATACACTCATCCTTTTAGGTGCAAGAATAAAGGTGGTTGTCAAAGATTAAAAGTAACATAAAATCATAGAATCATTTAGGTTGGAAAAGACCTTTAAGTGTGTAAAATCCAGCCACTAACCTAACTCTACCAAAGCATTCCTGTTTTAAATGGGAACTGGCTCTGAACACCTATTTGTTCTTCCCACTCCTCACAGTACTTCTCCTCACCTGCCTTAGGCTGATTTCTGAATTCATTGTATTACACAGTGCTGGCCTTTATTGCAGGATGAGAAAAACTGAAGCTTCTGTTTTTCAATTGATTCAGGTTGCTTCTAGCCATGAAATCCATTTGCTGATTGTTCCGGCTTCCTGGGCCAAAATGCAGTAAATGAATTCGTGCTGGGTGTGATTTTGCCACAAAATGCTAAGCTAATGCAGTGCTCTTTTTTAGTGGAACGATACTTCATACTGTTTTGTGTTCTTCAGGAGAGAACTGAACAGGAAACACGCTAGCACCAAACTACAGCTGCCTTGTCCATGGTGGGTTTTAATAACAGAACTCACTGGCCTTGACTGCGTGTCCCAGCAGCCCTCACTGTGGCAGGTGTTTGGTGAGGCTGGTATCAGAAGGTGTAGACAGTGCTGTGAGAAAGTGAAAACGTGACTTCACCAGCTTTCCCTGAGCTCATTTGCAACCTTTTGACTGTCAGGCATATTTTAGTGTCTTGCTCTCAAAAACTGATAGGATGCAGGAAGCAGTTGGGCACCTTAATGTTTCATAACTTTCTGTTACATGTGGAACAAGATAAGTTGTGTCAGTGTAAATGAAGTTATGGTACCTTTCTTACTGGCAGCTCTGAAAGTATTTGCTCCTGCAGAACGATGAGCCCTGATTCAGCGAAGAGTCTCTGTCTTGAGTTCATTGCAGCACTGACTGCTGAAATTGAACCCAAAGCATGCAAAATTCATAAACTCCTGCCTAGCTGAATGCAGTGGATTTGCAAAAGGCTCTACAACTCCAAAAATGGTGAGCTGTTCTGATAGAAGTTGGAGACCTAAGTTCTTTGTACAACAGTGGTTTTTAAAAGCTTTCACTGATTCAATCACTGCAGCTCATCTGTAACCTTCCTGTTCTTTTAACTGCTACACTGCTGTAAAAGGGAAATCAGAAAGAATTTGTTTTGCCTTAGAAGTTACTTGTGGAATTTGAGAGTGGAGTTTAGAGGAGAAGTCCATGGATTCTAATACACAATGATGGTGGTTGTGGTGCTGATATTCCTGATGTATTTAATTCTAGTTTATAAGGAAAATCAAGTCTAGAGAATGCGCTACATTTTCTGTCCTTTTGAAGATGAGGAAGCAGGAGCCAATGCAGCATGACAGCTCAGCAATGTGAATCGTTAGTGACTGGTGCTGATTTCATTACAACTCCTTGGTCTACAGTGGAATTGCTTCTGACTTACACTGCGTATAAATCAGCAGCCAGTTCAGCTGAAAGAGCACAGACAAGGTAAAGCCACAGGTTTTGCTCGATAATATAAGCAAGCGCGGTCTAACAGGGTATTTGCAGAGAAACATCGCAATGGTGGTTTGAGCCCTGTGAGTAATGCCAAGCACCCTACAAAGGCTTTCTTTTTGGGGTTTGAAACCCTGAGTTTCACTACTGCCGTGGAAATACTAAGATCCAGATTCCAAGGAGGGGCTGAGAGAATAAAACAACCAACATAATTTTGTGTTTGGTTACCCCACATAACCATTTTAATTTGAGTTTTCTAAGAGATGTGTGGCATATCACAGTTGTGCTGTGCATAAGAAGAAAATATTCAGTTAGGGGAATTTCAGTGGCCAAAGACTGTTTTGTTGACAAAAGTTACTCTATTGTGTTAGAAAAAGTAGCTTTATAATCCCAGTTCCAGAAAAATACTTTATTACAGCTTTTGATCAAGAATTTTTAGTGTGGGTAGAGCTGAAGAATGTTGTTTTCATTTTTATATTTTATAAATCAGAAACAGCCAGAAGGACTTTTATGACACTTTTTGAAGTTCAGAGGAATAAAATACCATTCTTGAACTTAACAGGCTTTGGCAGTAGTAGAATTTTGAGAGATATTTGAGTTGCTTGATGCAATTTAGTTAGGAAAGGAGCAGGTCTCAGGGCATTTACATTAGTTAAAGGGCTGATAGTTTATTTTGGAAATGGAGATAATATTACATGAGCCCTGAGCCAGATCTTTTAACTAGTTTTTAATCACAGTAAAGACAGTGAATAAGTGTTAAAAAAAATCAGTGAGTATAGGTAAAATTGGGATTTCTTTTCAGTCTTATAGAAGAACTGATGCATATCTATCTGAGTGTATGCTTATGGAAGAACTTTTTATACTACAAATAGTATTCTTATAGTATAAGTAGTATTCTTCAGCAGGGCATTTGTAGGTAGGGAATATACAGGGAAAGGGATAGAGGCATCTTCAGGGGCCAGGGAGTGGGAAGGTAGACATCCCTCCATCAGTGTCTATTCTGTTGCAAGAGTTACAGAATGCTGGTAAGAGCTGAGTTCAAGAAAAATTACTTTTCACAGAGCAGGTAATAGACTGTTGGAAGTCATTGCCACAGGGTGCTGTGAATGCTCAGAGTGTAAAAGTGTGCCACTTAGGTCAAGGGGAGATTGGGTTAGTGCTTGGAAAAGAAAATAATGGTGAGTTATTAAGTAGAGGGAAACTGTATCTGACTCAGGAAAACTCTCGAGCTGACAATAGTTGATATGGAGAGTGCCAGGGGTGTTTTGTCCTGTGTCTGCTGTTGGGACTGGATTGACACAATAGATTTGGGCTTTTTTGTAGTGGAATCAGATTTTGTAAATCCCTGGGATCCTAGGTGAGTTAGTAAGTAGTAACAGTGACTAATATAGTAATGCTTTCTAGTGGAGCAGTGCATGGGGACCACATCAAGATGTTACAAACAGAACGTCCTGGAGCTGATACATAACCATTTCTAAACTAGACCTTGACTGATTTGTTGGATGGAAAAGGAAAGTGGGTTCAGACTCCTAATATTCTTTGTTTCACATGCTCTAAGAGGAGTTAGCCTGTCTCATTTTACTTTCATAAAGGTGATTGCTCAGTCCCAAAACTAAAAAGAAGCAAAACCACTGAACAGCTGTTACACCTCAAAGAGAAGAGCAGATTTGTGCCTTCTTTTGTTAGCTATCATTTCAGTATTTACAGCAGTATTTTTGGACAGTCATCCAGACACGAGTATTAGTATTTCATGAAAAACCACAACTACATTTCTAGTCCCCATGGTTAATCTTTCTGTTTTATTAAGGTGGCTATGTACAATCTGTAAATGGGCCAGTTTGCTGTGTCTTTTCAGTTCTGTGCCTCTTCGCGCTTGCACGCACACCAGAACAAGAAGCAGAAGGTAACTTCACAGGCAGCCAGTTTTTTGCTCAAGAAATTGTGGTGCAAAGCTCTGCTCACATTATTATCTTTCCAAAGGCATGGCTTATTAGGTATTGCCATTATTGTGATTGTAACATTGCCATTATTTCTTGTTGCCTGCTATTTTTTACAGAACTGTCAGGCTCTTGGATGAGAAAAGCCAATTTTATCAAGAATATACCTATTAATCTTCTTTTTGTTATTTGTTATATTGTTTCTTCTAATTTATCATGGAATCTATTGTTTGAGATCAGAAAACTCAATTTGAACTCTCATCTTTTAGTAGACGCCTGTCTGGTTAAGTTTGTATTAAAAATCATTCCCTCCTAAAAGAAATGCCTGCAAAAAATCATAAGCATGAAAGCAATTGAAATAATTGCAGAAGTCATCATTATCAGCAGATGACACAAGCTCTGCAGAATTCCATTTTGGGTCACTTTGTGTAAAGATGGAGATTTGCAGTTTAATGGTGAAAGCGTGAGGCACAGGCCCTGTAGCTGTTGGGCTGCTGTATAACAAAGGCTCCTTGTTCAGAGCACCGTGTTTTGTTTTCAGCAGCTGGTTGTAAAGCAGTGCAAGTCTGGCTTTCCAAAGCCAGGGTAAGTAGGTTTAATGTGTGCTTGACACGTACATGCACCTCTAAAGCTTTACTGTTTGCTTCAACTGTTTTCTTTAATAAAGCTGAATTTGATTATGGTGTGTCGAAACAACTTCGATTTAGTTGTGAGAGAAATGGAAAACACAGCTCACACTGCACATCAGAGTGGGCACAGAGGCAGCGAGCGGATTCTACAGAAAGGCACCCCGGGAGCTACAATTCCATTTCTTTTAACCTGAGATTGGGAGAATGGCTTTAAATTCCCACGTCTTCTTTTAACAGTCCCCACATTCTTCTCTGTAGGTTTCAGTCTTTTGATGCCTGTCTATACACTAGACTTCTAGAGCCTTTACCCTTTTACTGTTCTTTAGACTAACCATTTTAGGGAAGCAAGGCAAACCTCAAACCTCAGCCTGCGTTTGCATGGGAATATGTTTAGTCTTGCACTTCTGGTCACCAGCTGGACAGGAGAGCTCAGGGGCTACGTGATTTGTGGACTGTGCTGCATATAAGACCTCTAGTGTGCTGATTCAGATTTTCTGTCTAAGATTGATAGTCCTGTGCATATCTGTGGTTACATCACTTTGAGTTTGAAGATCTAAGTGGCCTTGTAGATAAATTGTAGACAAAAAAGGAGCATCTTAGTGTCTACTGTATCACGTGGGAGATATCTGCCTTTTCTTTGAATGTTAAGAGAGAAAAAGATACTACTGCTGCTCTCCTGCTTTAACTAAAATGCCACTTACTCTCCAGTGTACTGAGTTAATATATTGGTAAGAGGAGACTCTGAGGGTGTGATACAGCTGAATACAGAGACTGAATGCAAAAAAAATTCCAAGATCAGAAAAGAATGTTTCCAGGGTTTTGAAGCTACTTGATTTGGTCCAAACCTGTAAAAACTACACACATGAGCTTTGACTGGAGCTCTGAGACTGTCTGCCCCAGGAAGAGACATATACCAATCTTTCTGTATTATACTGTATTTATTTTCCTTAATAGAAACAGTAATTAATGATAGAGGTGTATTTTTTTACAGGGAAGAGAAAATTGTAGTGGCAATGTGAACATTACACCGCTGTGTCAGAATCAGCAGTCTCAGTGTATGTCTGTGTGTATCGGGGGAATTAATGGAACCAGTCAAGAAAATAATGATGCATTGGAACAGTGGGTTATGCAGCTGCTTGTAGAAGTTACATTATGCAGCACAGTATAAAAACAGTTAATAGAGCACACTGAACAGCATCACTAGTCATGGATATAGTCTGTTAAATCCCTTGAATAGTAATTGGATCTGTAGTCAAGAGGTAAATAAAAGCATCAGTATTCTCAGACTAATATAAGCTTCAGACTCTCATAAGGCAGCTCCTCAGCTGACAGAAATTGATTTCAGAACCCAAATTGCTATCTGAGGATCTGCCCCACAGAATACAATACAGTCAAGGGCTGTGTGCTCAGTCACAAATATTCAACATCTTTGAGCTGTAATTGTTGTTTAGAGAGAGCTTTCTACTTTAGGTTTATTACATTATCACTCCTTACTCTGTTATCTTCTAGTTTCAGTGCAAGAATTGATAACACTAGTAAGGTCCCTTGTGGAACTTCTGTCTGTTTTCAGTGAAAATATTGTTTTTTTTTTCTTATTTTAAAATTCTGTTTCAATTTTGTTATTGTTTCACACTGCTAAGGGGCATTGGATTTTGAGGGGTGGAAACACAGGTGCCGCAGACACATAATGCAGATATGTCAAATGCCACCGTAAATGCAGAAAGGAATTTGTTTGCTTTTGTAAGGAGAGAAAACTTCCTACTTAGCTTAAGCTGAGGTCACTGACAGTGGTCTAGACAGGTGTTCAGAACTGCTCTCCAGAATGTCCTCTAGGACCACAGTATTAAAACATTTCCTGTGTAAGCTTATTCTGCGTGCTTCCAGCTTTTTAGCTGCTGTGAGCTACTTTTGCGTCTCTTTATCAGCTTGGAGCCAGACTTTTCAAGCCTTTATTCACTGTCAGTAGTGCTTTATCTTGCAAGGTAGTGACTTGGGGAGGGACGCGTGTTCGGTGGTATCTCTGCAAGGTAAGCTGGCAGCATGTTAATGTCCAACTTACCACCACGAGCCAGAAAAAAGCCTTGAGGAATATCAAACCAAAGCAAACCAGCATTGTGTATTTCAGTTGTGAAATTCATGGCTGGTCATAGGGAGGAGTTGGAAAAACATTCTGTTTCCATCTGGAACCTTTAACAACCTTTCCCAAGCAACAGCAGTCTAGTGCTAATTAGATCTCATGCTGCAGACAGTTGCGTGCCTGCAGGAATCACAGTAGGGAAAAACTTCTGTCTCATTTTCTCTCAAGCCCTTGACTCATGGATGCTTAGGGAATTTAGAATAATTCAGCTGAGGTGGAGGGAATTAGTGTGGCTGACAACAACTAGGAAATAAAAGTCAGGCCTGTTAGCTGCAGATTCTGAGAAAAAAGGAGGTGTCATCTGGGGAGATTGCAAAGATGCTGTGTAAGAAGGTCAAATTGTAATGGATTTGAGCTTTGATGGAAACTGCAGAACACATTCATACATCACCTAGCAGCATGTTGTAAGTGGATTTCTGCACTCTGCAGCAAAATGCAGCCTGCAGATTGGCGCCTTGCGAAACAAAAGCATGTATTTTGAGCACGTTCTTGAGGTTGGGCACCTGCTGTTGAACTGTGGTGGTTTAGTTCAGGTTTCTACAGCTTGGGACATCTCTTGAGTGCTGGGAATGGAGTATGGGTCAAGCTACAAACCCCACTTTGGATATGGAGTTAGGTTTCTTTCTTAGTAGCCTCTGTTCCTATTTTGTTATACAATCTACCAGGGAGAAGAGGGACAGCAACTGCAGAGCCAGAAAGCAAAAATAACTGGTCATTTCAATTACAATGAACATGTGGTTAAATAAAGCAATATTTCACAAGTTGGATATTGCCCCAAACAGATCAGGTTTGAGTCTGAAACACAGAGGAGGAGTAACTAAGCAACAGATTGGCTGCTGGGACTTGGACTTCCTAAAGAAGCTGATGGAACAGTCCCCAGGTGAAGGAAATGAGGATGATAAAACAAAAGTGTTTGCAATAGGGAGGTTTGGAGAGGAGAAGAAAAGGAAAAAGAAAGAGGGGGCTGATTTCCTTTTCTGAAGAACCTCACACCTAGGCACAAGGAGTGCTGGCATGGGGTAAGGAATCTGAAGTATCATAGGATGTGTGAGCATCTGTTGTTTCACAAATACCTGTATTTTTAATGCCACTGCTTTAGGTACAGTGTGGAGTCATTGACAAATGTAGAGACTGTTTGAGCTTTAACTTGGCGCTGTACTGCCCTCCTGGGAAGACTGTACTACCCACCCTCTACCCAGCAAGAACACTAGAGAAGGGAAGAGTTTTTGCAGAAATCTAAAAGAAGTGGAATCAAACAGCTTAAGTATCATAGGACACCAAAGCAGATTATAATGAGGGGCATGCAGCACCTTGCGTAGATAGCCAAGAGCTCTAGCTTTCACAAAAGGAATGGAATTTTACAGCTTTTCTTTCTTTCTTTTAATAATTTCCAAATATGAGAGAAGTTGAAAAATCCATTCTGTGCCTGTATTTGCCAGAACATTTTTCTACAGCTCTGCTGTGACAAAACCACAGTAAGATGCTACCTGTTAGATGTTGCCTAAGCTTGAGTAGAGGATGACATGCTTTTCTTCACCACTGTAGAAATCATGCAATGCTAACTGTTGGGAATCGAAGAAGCTTAAGTGGTCATGTTTGTGGTTGACAGGAGGTAAAGTTGGCATTTGCTTCAGTGGCTGTTGGGTCACGGCTTGTGTATTTCTGTCTTGGCCAGAAGTTACCTCCCTGCCTATACACCACTATTTGATTTGTTGGTCAAGGAAGATAAGCTACCACCCGCTGCCACTCTTCCTTTGCAAGCACAGTATGGTTCTCCTACTGCTTGCTTACTGGAACCCCACGAAAGAAGCAGAAATGTCTGTTTCCAGGTAGGTCTGCTAAGTGTAAAAGCCTGTGACTGGCTGTGCTGCTCCACTGATGTTTAGGGAATAGCTGCGTGTAACTACTGGGTAGCAGAACTCTTCGCCCTCAGCCACAGAGGTGTATTCATAAATACCACGTGTGTGTTTGCACGTACAAACTCTCTTTTCATACAAGAAACAGTAACTAACTTATTTGCAAAATTTGAATTATGAGACTGACTTACCTCTTCTTCTGCCTGAGGAGGATGCGCACGGTACTCTGAGCTTTCTGTTGGAAAGCACCATAACTTGATTTAATGTTATTTTACCCTTTTTATTACTTTTTTCTCTTTCTTGCTCTACTTTTCTGTCTCTCCCTCATTTTTTCTCTTTGTGGTGGCTATATATCATTTCGTGATACATTCTTTGGAGGTTTGGGGAGGGTTCTCTTGTGTTATATATATTTCTAAATGCCTTTCAAGCACTGAATCCTGCACTGAAACATTGCGACAGCTGGTAACAGTGACACATTTACTACTGTAGATGGAAGGGAATTAGGCTGCTTAATTAATTTCTGCCTTGTAATTCACTGAAAGCCTGTTTATGTGAGCACCTTGCAAAGACTCCAGTGTGACTCAGGTCTTCACAGGTTATGCTGATGAACTACTGTAATTACATTGGATTGATACCATCTGCGTGTTATTTTAGGGTGTGCCTGAAGATGCACGGTATCTGGGCTCTGATATCTATGTTCACGTGATTTAACTGTAGAGAAAACTAGGTTGAAAAGCATAAGGTGTTTCAGAGACTGGCACCCTTTGTGAAACACAAGATTTACACAGAATTTCTCAATGCCTTTTTTTTTTTTTTTGGTGGCTTTAAAGGACATTGTGAAAATCTACTGGGCAGATAAATGATCTCTTGGTACGTTGATTACAGAAGAGAAAACTTGAAGGCATCAAATGTGAGAGAAGAGAGAGCTCATTCCCTAAAATTTTTCAGTGTTGGTCTTCATAGGCTCCATAAGTCTTCGTAGGTTTCTCCTAGTAACTTGCTTGCTTTTAAATGCAGTGTGTTTGTGCCTGACTTTGGGGATAGACATTCCTGGACTGAAACCTGTTAGGGTTTCTTTTATGCTTCCCAAGCTGTTTAGGCGAGTACCAAAGCATCCCCCTGAGCACTTTGTGTGCCAATACTTCAGGGTTCTGCAGAGCTCTAGTTTGTGTGGGTTTCTGCTTGGTTTCCTTACGCTAATAAAAACAATTTGAAACTTGCATATTTATTCTACGCTGGCCGTTTGCATCCCGAGCATTAGCAGTGTTTTATTCCGTAAGGCAATCAACAAGTTTAACTGGCAAAAAGAAGGGAAATTTAGATGTCTTGACAGGTTAAACAGCACAGTTTGCATGTTGCCTGTTTCACTAAATGGCAGTGAAAAGCCCTAATGGTTGTTTCAGTACGTGCAGATGGTTTGTGATGAAGAATACCCTAATATTGCCTTGAGGTAATCTCCTCACGTAACATTATTTTACATTTAAAATATAAGTCTTTTGTGTTACATGTGGTAATTCCTGTGATCTAGTACAAAGTAAAGCTACTAGCATTACCAGCAGTAAAACTCCCTCTTCCTAGAAACATCAATACCTTGTCATAGAAACAAGGGTGTCATTCATCTATTAAGATTTTAATTGAGTCAATAAATAAGCATCCTGAGTTTCTGCACTGGAGGACTGCTGAAGTATAAAACCTCACTGCAGTCTCTTGTGTTTAATCATTTGTTATTAGATGGTGGGTTTGGCAGAGTGTGTTCATCTGTTCTCTGATCCTTCTCTTAAACATTTTATTGCCTCTTCTCTGCTCACTACCTCAAAAATGAATCTAGGGCACAGAGGAAATGGCTTCCAAAAGTGTACAGCTTGCACAGGGGAGGTGCAGAGTTCTTATTTTGTTCCCTCCTTACTTTGTTTTCTCTGATGGGAAGGGAAAATGATGCAAGGTGTGTCCCTTGGGCCGAGGGATCTGATCCCATTATTCAGGATCTGATCCCATTATTCACTTTCTGGCAGCTTGTTTTGGAGTTATGAATCTTGCACAGATATTAGGAAAAAGATCTCAAAGAGAATCTGCTCATAGTTCAGTTATTTTATTTTTCTTGATGAGTCTCCTTCTCCGGAGACATTTAAAACCCACCTGGACATGTTCCTGTGTGACTTGCTCTAGGTGAGCCTGCTCTGGCAAGGGGATTGGATTAGATGATCTTTCGAGATCCCTTCAAATCCCAAATGTTATGCCAAACCACCATCATTGTTAATGAAATGGTTTTTAATGAAGTGTCCAAATTTAATTTATCTTTTAGCTAGAAAATGAGGGTAGTGTTTGCGTTCTTTTGGTATTTCTGTTGCATAAGTCATAAAAGCTCTTGTGCAACTGCAGAATCTGCTGTGCTGAAGGAGAAGCATCCTATTTGAATTGACACTAAAAAAATAACAACATAAAATCATAGAATCATTAGGGATTGGAAGGGACCTTGAAAGATCATCTAGTCCAATCCCCCTGCCACAGCAGGATCACCCAGACAAAGTCACGCAGGAACACATCCAGGTGGGTTTTAAATGTCTCCAGAGAAGGAGACTCCACAACCCCCCTGGGCAGTATATTCCAGCACTCGCCTAAGATCTGCTCAGTTGTGAGCTCATGAGCCCATGAAACCTGAGCTAATCTGAAGTAAACATGAATGCAGTAGTCTGCAACCACCCTATGCTGTGAAGCAAAAACAAGTTGCCCAGGGAACACTGAACTGCAGGCGTGACCGAGCATCAAAGCCGTGTAGATGATATCTGGTCCTGTGTAGGTTTTACTGCCTGCTGTTTCAGCTAGAGCCTGGTGCTCTACTGTAGTAAGTCAATGAATTCTTGACTCAAGCCTACAGGATCTTGTTCATCAGTCAGTCTCTTCTGTCAGATTATCCTGTTTACCTGGCTGCTGAAGTAAAGGTGGGCTGGAAATGGAGTAAAGTTACAAGCTTCATATTAATCTATCATGTTACAGGTTTTATTTCAGCAAAATTCTGGGTTAATTCTAAGCAGTTAAAGCTAGATATTTGTTCTATACCCCTCCTGCCTCTTAGGTATGTTGTTGAAGCTTTTTTTTTGTTATTCTTGAGTTCCTCAGCCTTCAGAAACAACAGTTCATCCAACACGCAGGGAAATCAGCCTTTCCAGAATTTTAGGCAGGAATGCAAACAACAATATGAAATACACTTGGGTTATGATATTTTTCATAATCTTTAAACTCTGATTCTCCTGTGGTAGCATTGACTCTTCTTTACTTCTCTGCTAAAGCTTTTGAATTCAGAAATATATTGAATTTTAAGGTTTGCTATTCACCCACTCCTCAACGAGGAAATTTATATCTCTCAATGCTCCACAATTGCCTGCGATGACAATAAACAATCTCTTTTCAGTATTAGATTAAAAATACTTCATCTTTTCTACCCTCAGCAATAAATCTGATTTCTGACAACCAGATGAACAGGAGTGGGCAGTGTGCTCAGGTGGCATGAAAGTCCAATGGTGTCTTGGCTTGTATCAGGAATAGTGTGGCCAGCAGGACTAGGGACATAATTCTACCCCTCTACTGGGCAGTGGTGAGGCCTCCCCTCAGGTACTGGAGGCAGTTCTGGGGCCCTCACTTCAAGAAAGAGGTGGTCCAGAGGAGCAGTGAGACTGGGGAAGAGACTGAAGAGAAAGTCTGATGAGTTGAGGCTGAGGGAGCTGGAGTTGTTTAGCCTGGAGAAGAGGAAAATCAAGGGGGGACCTAATCACTCTCTAACTACCTGAAGGGAGGTTGTAGATGCGGAGGGGAGTCAGGTTCTTCTCCCAGGCAGCTAGGAAGAGGATGAAAGGGCAGGGCCTGAATCTGTGCCAGAGGAGGTTTAGGTTGGATGTTAGGAGGCCGTTCCTGACAGGAAAGATGATCAGACGCTGGAATGGACTTCCCAGGGCAGCAGTGGAGTCCTCATCCCTGGAGGTGTTTACGGACAGACTGGCTGTGGCACTTAGTACCCTTGTCTAACTGATGTGGTGATGTTAGATCACAGAATGAACTTGATGATCTTACAGGATTATTCCAGCCTCAATAATTCTGTGATTCTCAGCATCACACACCGTTGTGTGAAGTTACACTGTCTGTGAGTTTATTCAGTGAAACGTGAAGATGAGAGATTTGGCATTTGCAGGAATTAGATTCAGGGTTTATATACATTATTAGAGTGCCTCAAAAGGAAATCTACAGCGAAAAAACAAAAAGACAAGGTTCCAGGACATGGTTTAGTGATGGGCTTGGTAGAATTAGGTTAATGGTTGGGCTTGATGACCTTAAAGGTCTTTTAAAACCTAAATGATTCAGCAGTCCGTTGAAAACTAATCCCAGAGTGCTATGGGTAACAGGTTGCACAGTGCCATCTCTGTCTTGCTTGTTTCTGTTCCTGCTTGCCAGGGTAACCATTTCTAGTGGGAGGTCAGCTGTGACAAGTGACCATGAACTGATAGTTGGTAGCAGTAACCCATTTGTCTGGAACTCTTTTCCCCTCACAGACCCATTTTTCTAGGCACACATTATAAACCTTTAGATTCAGACATTCTTCTTGCACTGCTACTCATTATTTAGACCAAAAGTAGCTTTAGAGTTTCATGTGAATTATTACAGTTCCTTTCTGGCTGGCATACATTTTGCCACCTGCCCCAAGAGTGTTACCCTGCAGATGCATGTTGCTGCAAAGTGTGTGCAGCGTGGCTGGCAAGGACCATGGGGGAGGGAGTAAAATGGGAATCATTGTGTAACCAGCTGCTACTGCTCTTCACATCTGCTGCTTTGGTTCTTCCAGCTCCTGAGTTCTTGTAAAACTACCCAGTCTTTACACTTGCTAGCTACTTTCTGTGTGTTGCTGACTGAGAGGAAGAAGGAAACAAATGAGTTAAAAATCATTCAGTGTTCTGCTGGGGATAAACAGAAACACTCTTTAAAAAGTGAAGTTAAAAGGTAGAATCTAAGTGTTTAGTAAGTCTTCTCTCCCTGCTTGCTTATATTGCTTTTCTGTTTTATAGTGCGGTATTATTGATAGTAGTGGCTACCAAGTGTCTGAGAGAAAGATGGGATCAGGAAAAAAACAATTCACTAATGTATGGACACAGGCAGCTGTGGTTCATTAGTATCTTGTCTTACTCTACTGCAGCAGGTATGTCTGCCAAATGCAAAACTTGGCCCACTGCATTACATCATAAATCTGAGCAACTGTAAATTAGAAAAATGTAAGAGACAGCAAAGGTAGTTGCAGGAGACTGGTGCTACTGGTATTAAATAAGAATGTGATGCTGTAGGAAGCCACTTGCTGAGTGTCAGCTATAAATTGTTTTCCCAGTGTTCTCCCTTGCTTTGTAATAGTCTCTTTCTGCCTTTGCTTATATTTTGTTCTTTACTCCTCCTTTTCGGTCTTGAGATTTGAAAGTGCTCACTGAAAAGGTAGAATTTGTGATCCGTATTCATATCAAGTTCTCCTCTAGTAGCAGCTGCCTTAAAAATGGCTGGGAAATACATATTTAGTAAGCTGAGCTTGCTAAGCAGTTTTTAACACTGATGTTGTTAGTGTACAAGAAGGCTGATTTCCCAAGTTTGATTGGTTTTCCCTTTAAGCTGAGAAGAAAAAATACTACTGAGGGGATTTTTTTAATAGAGCTTGCATAGATTGGTGTCTTAAAGTTGTAAGTTGTCTTTATGTCCCTCCAGCCCTCCTGAAGGAAGGTGGAGGGGCAGCATGTGTCATGCTCTCAGAAGTTGTTGTTTATTACTATTATGTTGGTCGGTTTGTACTTGGTTATACAGAATTCTGAATGGATACAGTGCCACAGATAACGTAGATTTAGATGCTTGTTGGGTTTCTATGGAAAACTGTTGCAGGTGGTGGCTGTGGTAAGGATGGGAAAAATTGCACCGCTGTCGATTGAGAAGGGTGTTCCTGTCTAGAGGCAACAACCACATCAGGGTTCATAGCAGGTCACTGAACCTCACTATCCATGTGGCTCCTGGTACAAGTGACATAGATCTACTCTCAAAAACACTATCAAAGCACAGATGACTGCTCACTCTTGGTGTTTTGCTGTTCATAGAACGCACAAGGCTAAGAGAACTTGATGAGGGTGTGAGTGCATGTCCTAGAGAAATGCCTGACGCAGCATTAGGACAAATAAACCTTTTCAGGTTTTTTCCAGTAGCTTATTCTGTGAACTTACATTCCGTGTTGTACAATTGTTTGGTCATTCATTGGCTGGACTTGATGATCCAAAGGGTCTTTTCCAACCTGAATGATTCCATGACTGGGAGTTTCTCTCCAAAGACGTAGTCTAATGTGATGTTACATAACAGACTGAAAGTTATCATCTCCATTTAACAAAAAAAAAAAGGGGGGGNAAAAAAAAAAAAAAAAGAAGGGGGGGGGGGATGATGAAGTCTGTAGTAAAGTAAAATTTACTTTCTTTTGTTTTGACTACAGTGTCACCATTCTTCGGGTGATACATGAGGCTGTGCCTGACCTAAAAGAACGATGCGGAACGCGCAGGGTACCAGCAACAAGTGTATAACACTTGAATCTGAAAGCCAGTGCACACACCAAGTTTGGTGGATCTGTTTAGCATTAAGCAAAAGCAAGGTAAGGACTTTGGCCTTTGAAAATTAAATTCTATAGAGGTTAATTATTTATCTGATTGACTTGGGGTGCAGTTTACACGATGCACGTTTCAGAGGGAAAATTGAGCGTTATACCTTTTTTCCTGGATTTCTTTCTCATAAAGTGCCTAACTTTGCCACATGCCATAGCAATGTTTTCTCCACAGAAGAAATGCTTTGCTAGATAATTTTTGCTGATTTGTATGCACACAGGCTCAGAAGCTTTTTAGTTGGCACAGCTGAGTGTGGTACAGGTAACTGCTGCCCTCATTCTTTGTCTTAACTGTGGTTTGGGAATTAGGTTCTCAAGCAGTTTTAGGTTTTAAGAACCTGGATAGAAAAACCTGTGTCTGAAAGCAGTGTTGATAGCACATGCATGTGGAATGTGTTCTAGAAATACCTCAGCATTTCACAGCTTCAGGTTCTTTATCCAAATACCCTTTGATTCAGTAGATTTTTCTTAAATGTTGGTTAGACAGTGCAAAACTTCTGCTGGTTTCTGTGACAGAAAAACTTCTTGGCATGCAGCAGAGTTAAAGGGAAAGGGCTGAATCTCAGAGGCCCCAAGGAGCTTAGGAACTTCTCTTGAAACAGCCTTCTCCCTTCTCAAAGGCCGAAAATTCTCTTGGAAACATCTCTGCTGTCACTGTCAGCATCTGAAAGTTCTCAGGGTGCAGAATACAGCATCTGCCTCACACATTCGAGTATCATTGTGCAGTGTGTGCACAATGTGGGGCAGAACATGAGGACTGGTGCTGGAGAGCTAGAGCCCACTCATAAAGGAATGGTCTGCCAGTAGAATATGTGCAGCTTTGACTCCATCCCAAAACATACTTTTAAGGAATGGGGAGCACAGGGCTTTGAAGCCCATCTTACTGAAAGACTGCCTGTTCTTCTCCTCAAACACACCATGTTTGTCTCATTACACTGGGAAGGGTTGAAAGACTTACAGGTTGTTTGATAGCTTTGATCATTATCTCTTCTATTCTGTTCATCCCAGGTAGAGTCTCTGATTATTTCAGTGGCCCAAAACCTTGCTAAATGCCATTTATTTACTTTTTTTTTATGCCTAAGCTGTTCAGTTGTGCTAATCTAAGTTTTCCACATATGTTTCTCCTCTGGTAGCTGATTGCCCTTTCAGATGGATTTCTATCCACCTGTTATTTAGCTGCTGTGTCCCAACAGTGTTCGAAACGTTCCACACCTTTAGATGATCTCGTATTCATCTAAAACTTAATTACACTTCACAAAGCCAGAGTTCTTACCTGTTCATATTATTATTGCTGTCTAAGGATTCTGTAGGGCTCTTCAGAGCTAATGAGCTTTTTGTCACTTTGGATAAAAGAAAAATGCTGTACGGTGTGCCATCCAGGAGACAACAAAAGCAGAAATAAATAGATATGAGGGCTAAAATTTTGCCTTATTCTTTGTTTATAAGGCACTGAAAACTCTGTCTTTAGCTGAGGAACCTCTAGCATTTTTGTTCTATTACCACGAACTTCAAAGGTGCTAGGGGGTCTAAATGAAGCAGTGTCAGAGCAGTTTTGAACAATTCTGTGACTCTTAAGGGCTGTATTGAACTGATGGGAAGAGACAATCACTGCATAGTAGGTGTTGCTGAAGTTAGCGTAGCCTGAAAAGCTTTAGAAATCAATGCTTTGCCATACATGTCCCTTTTATGGAGGTGTACTTACCTAATGTGGTCTGTTGACCATAGCCAGCAGCTAAGAACCCACACAACTGCTCAGTGGCCCTCTCTGCCCCACCCCCAGTGTGATGAGACACAGAATAGAAAGAGCAAAAGCAAGAAAACTCGTAGGTTGAGATAAATGTGGTTTAGTATGTGAAGGGAAGAGGAGGAAAAAAACAACTGAAGCAAAGGAAATCGTTCACCACCTCCCACATGCAGACTGATGCTCAGCCGGTCTTGAGATCCCTTCCAATCCCTAATGATTCTATGATTCTGTCATCTCCAAACAGCCATCTTGGAACACAGAAAAGCCCACCCTGTCCTTCATCCATTTTTATTGCTGAACATGGAATACCCACTCCCAGCCTCTCCCACCTTCTCACCCACTTCAGTCTTTTTGCTGGGAGGGGCACAGAGGAGGGAAAAGAGAAGGTCTGGAGGCTGTACAAGCACTCTTCAGGAGTAACCAAAACAGAGTTTGTCACCAATGCTGGTTTAATGACCATTGCACAACACAGTACCTGGAGACTGCTGTGCAGAAAGTTAACTCCACTCCAGCCAGACCCACTACATCTGTATTTATAGATAACTGTTCAGATTCCCACAGGGAATCCCTGTGGAAAGGTTTTTCATCCCACAGCTACACAAATCCTCGATGTTACTTAATGAGTCTTCCACCTCCTCTCTCTGCTACCAGTTGGTCTGCAGGAGCAGTAATTTGGTGACTGCACTGAAAGTTCAAACACTGCGGTTGTCATCACGTTGAAGGAGAAGCTTGCTAGGCAGTGGTTACCATTTTGGCCACAGAAAGAAAGCAAGAAAAGTTCTTATCCTGCTAGACTGACAAATGAACCTGTTGGTGAGATGGGAGTGCTTTTGTGGAGTGATTACCCAGGCTGCCAAACAGCAGCGAGGGTTTTGTTCAGTGGAATCAATACCCTACGAGATTTGAAAGTCTTTCAAAACCAAAGTCATGTGGGTGTGTGAAAAGTGGAGTAACAAGAACGGTTGTTAAAGGAGAAATGAGCTAAATTGAGTCTAAGGAGTAATTTTATGTTGGAATGTTTGGGCTGAAAAATCCCTTGGTACTCAGTAGTTAGGTTAGAGAACAGCACAAATGCTGCGAGGAGATACAGTTGAGCACAGGTTCTTCAAACAGAGACTGCACCGATTTGATTTAAAAAGCAAAACCAAAACCCACACATTTTTGTATATACCGGCAAGCTAAGTTCTGTGATTAGAAGTGTAGGGTTTTTTTTAATCTTGCAGTAATACTTCTCTCTTGAATCTGTTGTCATGAAGGCTGTATAATAAGGAATGCACCTCTACAATACAAAGAGATTATCGACACACTCAGCTTTTACTTAGTTCTATTTTTTGCTTCTTGCTTGTTTCTCTGCAGTGATGTATTTCTACAAAGGGCTTTCTTTCCAGAAATCAGTTAAAAGCAGGAGTTTAAAAATGTTGCAGAAAGTTGACTATGATTTTATAAGCAGGCACACAAAAAGTAAGCTTCAAGTTACACGAGTAATGATGCCATTAGGGATCAGTCCAGGGACGCTAACGGGCTAGTACACAGTGCAGTAAATCTGCTTGTAATGAAGTTAAAGGCAGACATGCAAATGAAATGGCTTTGTAAGAGACCCCAGAAGGAAATTACTTAAGATTACAATAGATTGTTTCAAATGAAACAATTCTTATTAAAATATCTGAGCCAGAAGCTGGTTTTTCATTGATGTTTTAATTTGTTTAGTATCTTAATATACTGCAGATCATCTGTTTCCATCATACGTTTTCTCCAGACTGATCCCACATTGATTAGATTTTGGCAGTGGAGTGTTTCACGTCTCTCTTTATATATTCTATGTAATCATCCATCTTTGCCAGTTGTGTGCATTTGTGTACCTCCTGTCACATTGACATGAGAATCCTAACACTTCTGCTCTCTTACAGTATTGCAGAAAATACAGTAGCTGTCGGGACTTCTGGCAAATTATATACAGAAGGAGTTTTTACCTGTCATTCCATGTCCTTGTTTGGTTTCCTGCTTAATTTAGTATTTGGGTGTTCCTAATTAGCTTAATCAGAACAGAAGTATGCTTGTCAGTTAGCTCATGAGATACTCTTGTTCTGAACTCTATGAACAAATAGAAACTGGCTGGTTAAACTGAAGCCCATACAGGTAAAGAAAGGAATTTTATGCATCTAAGACCCAAAAAGAGCTCTAGGAAAGATGATTCTGCAGTTTTACATGACAGGAAGGTGCCTTTGAAAGAAAATCATATGTATTGTTGAGGTAGATTCAGAGAATGGCTTGGATGCAAAGGGAATTTTAAAGATCAGCTAGGACAATGCCCCTGCCCAGCATCTTCCACTACGTGATGTTGCTCAAAGTCCCATCCAGCCTGGCCTTGAACACTTCCAAGCATTAAGAGTTTGAAAAATTAAACAGATGTGTGCTGAAGGCCCAGTGGCAGTTGGGATCACACTGTTAAGAAGCCACCACTCTGCTGTTTATTTCTTGCGGTGTAATCAGTCACCTAAGGAAACACAAAGGCATGAGGGGTGTGCAGAATGATTGCTGGCTACTCTGAGATGTCATTTTGAGTAGTGGAGCAGTCATTGCCTTTTATTCATAGAATGAACAGCATTTTAAAAACATACAGTAACTTGTCCGAAGTACCTGTTCTTGTTGTATTGGATCAGTTCTTTCTTGCTTGGCTGGCTAATGGATCATAATGGCACTGTGGATGCTGTCATCTTCTGTTGGTGATATCACAAGGCCTTGACAAGGCATGGAAAATGGAAAGAAAGTCATGGAAAACATAGCACTTCACAGTGTCAGTGGGAAAGATCCCAGGAACTTTTTAAGACTGCATTTTCCTGTAAGCAAGTAGCACACAGAAGCCTTTCTGGGCATTGGATGTGCTGATCTCTGTGGCTCAGCAGTGGTGCAGTGCAGCTCCCATGCACAGCCTGACTCTGTGTGAGTCAGAGGTGGAGCAGAGCTGAGGCACTGGAGCATGCATGCTCCCTTATGCATGGGGAAGCAGAGAACGGGGAAGCTGAGGGCCCACGTTGTACAGCAGCTTGAAATACATCAGGGATGGCTCAGCCAGGCTCGTTGAGATGGCAGAGAGTATTGTCCATCACAGAACCTGCTCTGACCCATGAGGAGCAGGCAGGCGAAGGCAGCAGTTCTGGCTGGCAGGTTGATATGTGTTTTCTCTTAAGGCAGGTCTTGCTTAGAAGAGCAGCTGAGGGAACTGGAGTTATTTAGTCTAGAGAAGAGGAGGCTGGGAGGAGACCTTATTGCTCTCTACAGCTACCTAAAAGGACATTGTAGGAGCGCTGGTACTCCCAAATTACTAATGATAGGATGAGAGGAAATGGCCTCAAGTTGTGTCAGGAGAGGTTTAGATTAGATCTTAGGAAGAAGTTCTTTACTGAGAGAGTGGCTGGCACTGGAACAGGCTGCCCAGGGAGGTGGTGGAGTCACCATCCTTGGAGAGGTTTAAAAAACAAGTAGATAGAGCACTTGAGGCCATGGTCTAGGAGTTGGGAGATGTTAAGATGAGGGCTGGACTTGATGATCCTGGAGGTTCTTTTCATCCATGATGATTCTACGATTCTGTTCTATTCTGTGATCAGGTCAGGAGGACAACAAAGTTCAAGCATTTCAAGGGTTGGGCCCAGCCACTGGGCTACTCAGTTCACACTGTTATAAAATGTTCTGTTTCAGTATTTCTTAGCAGAACATACACAGCAAAACTTCACACTCTCTCTTCCCACCTCTCTGGCTTTAAAACCAGGTTAGATTCCTAACCTGGAATTTTTTTGTCTTTGCTGTGTCACACTGCTTTAAAGAAATCTGAGTTTTCTCATCTGTTTTTTTCCAAGCATTAGTTATCCAGCAAGATAATAGTGTAGTGGAAGTGCTTAACATTAATAAAACTAATGAACAGCAGCCTTGGATCTGGCCTCATGCATGCAATCAATTTTATGAGGCTGACTTCTTCAGTCATTTCTCCAGGTGCTCGTACAGGGCCCTGGGAATAATGAGTAATGAATACTTAAACACTTCCAATACTTTGATGAATATTTTACACTGTAGAATATGTGACTATTAGTAACATTAATGCGGACTCAAGAGTTAGAAAAATTCTTATAACAAGAATGGCCAGTCACTGGGCTGCAGCTCGGGGATACAGGTGGGACTGCGTGCAAGACCTGTCTTATGAAGAAAGGCTGAGAAAGCTGGCTTCAGCCTTGAGAAGAGAAGGCTCAGGAGGGACTTGTGTAAGAGTACCTAAAGGGTAGCTACCAAGAAGATGCTGACTTTCTACAAGGAGTCATATGGAAAAGACAAGGGGTGATGAGTATAAGTTACTCCCGGGGAGATTTTGATTTCTTCACCATTAGAGCAGTTAAATATCAGAATGGTCTCCCAAGGGAAGTGATTGATTGCCCTACATTGGACAGTTTTAAGACCCAGCTTGACAGGCTGCTGGGACATCTAATTTAAACTCTGTTTTTAGCTAGATAGGTTGGGCTATGTGATCCTTGAGGTCCCTTCCAGTCTGGTTGTCTGTGAGTCTATGAATCTGTGAATTGTCTGCTTGCATTACTGAAAGTGTTTCCTGGAGTATATCTAGTTCTCATCTCTGCATTTGGGAAGGCTCTAGCAGGCCCAGTAACAAAAGGTATAGTGTACCTTAGACCGTAGCAAAGGTGAGACAAAAGGAGTGAAAACTGAAGATAGATGTCACATGGCATTATATTAGAAGTTCCTTCTGCTTTGATTGCTGCAGCTAAGGGTCTAAGCAGACAGTGCTCTTAGGTCTGAGGAGTGGTACAAGCTAGGATCTGGGACTAGAAAGATGTCCAACTACTGTGTTTCAATCCAGTTTCTGCCTGAGGCAGGGAAATCCAGGAAATGCCCAGCGTGTGAAGGGTGGCAGCATTTTGAATTATATTTAATCTGTTTCTACATCTCTACAGCACATGTGAAAGCAGATTTTGTGGAAAGACCAGCTGAGTTTTTCCTGTGAGTTTGGTGGGGGTTTTGTGTCTCAGGCAAGGCTGGTTTTCAGTTGTGCAGTTTATGAAGAGCTCAATAAGATTTCTGTTAGGTCAGGAAGACACATAGAAAAGGCCATTAAATTTCTGAAACTTGTTTCTTGGAATCGTAGGAGACTCAGGGCTCCAGATCAGCAGAGGAAGAAGGCAGCTCTAGAGTCTTTCAGACTGGTGCATCTCAAGGAAGCTGCACAGTAGAAACGCTTTTCTCTTGGTGTTCAAAACAGGTTAAACTCCAGGAGACCAGCAGTATAATCTCGTTGGCCACTAGTCATAAGAAGATACCTAAAGCTGCGCCTGAAGGACAGCTGTGCCAAAGTTGTCCTTTGATCTCAAATGCTGAGCTACGGGGTAGTGGGAGACAGATGAATGAGCAACACTCCTCTTGGCAAAGCTGCAGACTTTGAACGTTGGGAGTGGGATAGGAGGGAATGTTGTGGTGACATGTTATACATGAAGAAAACAGATAGTTCTTAACTGTGAAAGAACAAGCATTAGTGTGGCTGGAGAGTATCTTTGAGATGGCTGATAACAAGTCTGAATGCTATCCACAGGCAGCTGGCAATGCCCTGGAGTGCAGAAGAAGATCAGATAGAATGTGTTTAACAAATTAAAGGCAGTGACTTCAGTTTAATGTAGTGTTTGAAGTCTTGCTTCTACCAGAAAAGAGCTTAATGAAGAAAACTAGTAGGCACATGGACTGACTGGGGTGTTAACAGTGAATTGGAATTAAGATCAGAATTAAAATGTACATGTGGCCTAGGGTGATCCTGTAAGTTATGGGCTTTGTGAGATGAGCTGCAGGGAGCTGCCTTTCTCCTGCGCACTGGTTACAAGAGAGACAATTTATACTGTAAAGGAGAAGGTGATCGTCTACCTCAGCAAGTAATGCACCGTCTTTTGGGAAAGAAAATACTGTCTCAGGGAAGCAACATATTATGTTCTTCAGGAATCTTTTACAGGAAGCAAACTCGTCATTTCATCCTGAAGCAGAGGGTATGTGGGAGAATGCTGCAAAGTTTATCCTGGAAGGCCTGGCAGGCTCATTTACTTGTAGGGAAGAATATAGTCAAAGTTCCGGTGTTTAATGGAAAGATTGAGGGATTAGAGTACACTGTCAGCAGGTTTGCTGATGACACAAAGCTGGGACCAGTGGCCAACATGCCAGCAGGCTGTGCTGCCATTCAGCAAGACCTGGACTTCTTCCCAGTGAGGGTGACAGAGCACTGGAACAGGCTGCCTTGGGGGGTTGTGGAGTCTCCTTTTCCGGAGACATTTAAAACCTGCCTGGATATGTTCCTGTGCGACTTGATCTAGGGGATCCTGCTGTGGCAGGGGGTTGGACTGGATGACCTTTGGAGGTCCCTTCTCAACCCTAATATTCTGTGATTCACCACAGAGACCCTCTGAAGATACATTTCCTTTAGCATTGTAAGTGGTTCTATGGTTCTGCAATAATGTGCCTTGTTCAGATTTAAGGAGTTGGCTAAGGCAGCAGGTGAGCTGTCAGGTACAATGACACCAAACCCTGGGCAGCACAGAGCTGTGACTTGAGAAGACAGTCTGCAAGAAATGGGGAAGGATAATCAACAAAGGACGAAAGATTTGTCAAGACTGAGACACAAGACTATTAAGTCTATGTCAGATTTTATATTTGCTGTGCTTGGTATTTAAGACTAAACAAGCAGCTCCTTGTTAGCCCATACAACGACTTAAAGCTTCCAGTGCATGTCCATGAGCGACCCTGCATCACGACAGGAAGCTAAGTCCCATGGAGTAACAACTCTGTTTTAATTCAGCCTTAACCAAAGAGAACATCCTGTCAAAAGGATCACTGAGAGTCTTACAAGCAGCGGTAAGGATTTTCTCTGGCAGCTTTACTAATTGCTTCAGTCCAGTAAAACTGAGGATGCAGTAGAAAGCATGAATTCCCAAATTACAGCACAGACATGGAAGCCTCTGTTACATAAATTTGATTTTGTTTTTTAAAGAAATAGCAGTACAGTAAGATGAAAGAGAAATGTGGGTCTGAATTCAGACTGGCAGAAGGTGTAGTTACTTGGTGTAAAACAATACATACATTTGTGCAGTTGAATTTCAATTTATTAAAGGCCAATTTTCTGGAAGCAAAGGGCAACTAATAAGGAGACAGCTGGAAGACGATGGGACCAGGGACACAAGAATCACATGAATTAAAGAATTACTGTCTCCAACCAAATTTAAACGTGAAGATCTAATTTTGAAAGTTCTTGAGCATGGCCATAAGGAGTTCTGTATTACTTTGTTTCTAGGAGTATAAAATTATGGAGATATGTAGATCCATTTATAGCTTACACATAAAAGCTAATCTGAGCTGTGATTAAGGTATTTGCCTGTGAATTACTGTTCATAAATGAAGTTCTGATGCCCAGGTGCTTGTCACTCCTGCCATACCTTGATGCGCTAGGTCAGAGTCCTCTGAATTATTTAATGCTTCACTCCTCACTGTACAAGAGAGTGGAACACAGCACATTTCAGTGGTGGGGACCCTTGCCAGGAAAAGGATTCCCTCTCAGTATCTATTTGTTGGAAGTGAAAGAATTGCTTTGTTTAAGAGAGTCTGCCCGGGGAGGTGTGAAGTCCCTATCCCCAGAGGTGTTTAAGAAAAGATTGGACATGACAGTTGGTGCCCTGGTCTAGCTGATGTTTTGATGTTATGTCATAGACTGGGCTTGATGACCTTAGAGGTCTTTTCCAGCCTCAATAATTCTGTGCTTCTTAGGATGCTAAATGATGCCTGTTCTTTGCAGAAGAAGATAGAAAAGATGCCTTCAGATTTGTGGCATTTCAGAAGGCCACTGCAGAAAATGCTGACAAAATGGTTGTAATAACAGAATTGCTGAGTAAGTGATTGAGGTAAATCAGTTCATGTTTTGTATAAAAGGGAAAGCTTTGAAAGCTATTAAAAACCTTGGCCTTTGTGTTTTGCTTGACATGAAGCTTAGTTAAGGCAGTTAAATTACATAACTGAAAGAAAATTGAGCACCTGCCTTTTGATGTGACGAGGTGGTATTCAGTCTTAGGGCTCGTCAGTGTCTTGGAGGATTTTCAGTTCTTTCCAAGATTCCCCTTCTGTCTTGAAGTGTAGAAATTGTATTGCTAACTTGCAAGCTAGACTTGGAAACCTTTCCAGTGTTCTGTTGTGAGCAGTTCTGTGATGACAACTTTTTTTTGCAGTACCAGTTTCTAATAAAGCTAGTTCTTCCTCTGGCAGGTGGCTTGACACCTATAAGAAATCTCAATATAAATCAGAGCTGTTTTCATCCAAGCAGACTCGGCAGTCTTCAGAGCTCAGGTCTCTGTGTGTTTTTTACACTACACTAAATTCTCTTGTGGAAGCATCATGCTGGCTATGCTATTGCACACAAATCACAGAACATTAGGAATTGGAAGGGACCTCGAAAGATCATCTAGTTCAGTCCCTCTGCCAGAGCAGGATCACACAGCTCAAGTTGCACAGGAACATGTCCAGGTGGGTTTTAAACATCTCCAGAGAAGCAGACTCCACAACCTTCCTGGGCAGCCCACTCCAGTGCTCTGTCACCCTCACTGTGAAGAAGCTCCTTCTGATACTGATGTGGAACATCCCAGCCTGTATAAGAGATACTAAAAGTGGTGGGCATTCATTCAGAGCATCATGCAAGCTGGAGCATGATGTTAGTCTGATTTTGCTACCTGTAGTAGTAGTTTTGCTACCTGGAGTTTTCCATTCTGGAGTAACAACATTGTTCACTGCCTTTGGAGATCCTGCACCATGTACAGCTGTCTGGTGTCACAGGACACTTTCATCAATAATTTATTCACTGTAGAGATTCTTTTTATACTTTAAAGATATTTAGTTAAAGACTGTTCCCATCTATTCAGCTTTTGTGTCTCCCAGGTCCAGAGGACTTTTAAGAACTGTAGTCAGGGGCTAAACTTATGAATTGCATCCTGAACTCCCTAAGGTTCAGCATTATTGATGGAAGCACTATAAGCTGGCAAGTCTGGCTGATCTTCATTCTCCTAAAGCATCGGTATTTCAAAGGTGCATATTAATCATATCTACTCCACCTTTTTTCCCCTTGAGTCACCAAGTTTCCTTCATCAGAAAAATGTCTGTGCTAAAGAAGAAAATCATGAGTGCCACTTGTTTCCTCCACTTACCCTTTTGACCTTTGTACCATCTGTGTACCCCTCTGTGCATCATGTTCTCAAAGATAAAAGGGAACACCATGAAAGAGCTACTCTGCTGTAGTACTCCCCTGTAACAGCAGGACAGCATACAGCCAGAGCTCTGCTTGCTTGATTTCTTCTGCACACATCCTCTGAGAAATACAGAATTTATCAGAAGACCTTTTTTCCCCCTGGATGTGCTGTTGTATTTAACACATACAGGCATAAATCTTTTGAAAATAAATATTCTGAAAAAGCTCTAACTTCGGGGCTTTTTATTCCGTGAAGTTTAGAGGAACCAGATAAATTATGGGGAAGTTAATACAAAACAAGAACATTCTTTCACTGATGTGCATGTTATACAGGCAGAGAAGACAGAGATGTGTAAAGACCCAGGTGAGTTCTTAAAAGAGCAAAACAAAGCGAACCACAGAGGCACCTGTTGTACAGTCTGTTGGCTGCACTGTCTTAAGACATGTTTCTCCATGTTTGTGAGAACTCCATCCCTGGAGACAGTGGGTATGGATGCCAGGATGCAGCAGGAACAAGCTTCTTGAGAGTCTGGCACGAGGTTGTGCGAATCAGTTTCTGTATCATGCAGAAACTACTCATTGATAACATTTTAGAGAACTGATAGTTTTGACCCACTTGAGGCTAATTTTGATTAGCACTGTGTGATTGAAGCAGAGGAACAAAAACCAAGGCTTGGCCACATTTGGGTGCTAACTTGTGCTTCTGGTCCCAACAGAACATACAAACAGTACAGGAGCTGTTTGTGAGGAGCTCTCCAGAGATTTCTTGCACTATGTGCACCCTTGAGCTATTCAGTAATGTCCTGTAGACTTTCTGTTTCTCTGTTACTGGTCTTTCTCATTACCAGTGAGTGCTACACAGTTGGAAACAGTCATGAACTGTCTGGACACCCCAGCTGTTGAAAAATCAATTAGTTTTAATCTATGCCTTGCAAACTTGAATGCTGCTTCATGGACCTGTCTCCTTTATAAGTAACCAGATATACTCATTCCTTTTGCCTGTAGTGCATTTATCACTGTGTCGTTGTAAAAGCTTCTCACTTAGTAAAATCTTGAGTATTCATAGCACAATATGAAGGCAGGAGATTTTGTCACCAAAACAAATGTTTTCCTTTACTTTTCTAGATTAATACAACAGATACTTTCACCAGCTGCAAGGAGGAAGCAGAAGATGACACTTACATGCTTATGTTATGCTCAGAAAATCAACTAGCCATGAGTAAGTCATGTTGGTAGACAATTTTCTCAGTATCAAAGCGTGTGGTATATTAAGTGAGTGGGATTATGGAGAGGGCAAATTCTTAGAGGCAAAGAATCGTTTGGGTTGGACAGGACCAATTCCCACATGGTGCTGTAATGTACAGCAAGGGAATTCTTCCTAGGAGAAAGGAGAAAGCAAGTGAGGGGTTCAGTCATGATAACAAAGTCACTGCTCAGTAAGACAGACCTCAGTGCAACCTTTCCTCCTGGTCAATTCTAGACGTCTGTGATCTCTGCTCTGAATCCAGAGAACAATCATATTGTCTGTGTTCTCAAAGAACAGCCACCTTCTAAGGGAAGGCACAGCCTCCAGGTGTGGCCAGCTTCTCTGTGGAGGCACAGGCAGCAGGCATTTAGCAGCTTTCATGTTCATACATCTACGCACAGACTGGTGACAAGTGCTTTGATATTCTTTGTGGTCAAATACATTCCACTTGAAAGCTGCAAATGAAGTTGCTTGTTTGCATTTGTTGATGGCATGTATTTTGTTTATGGTATCACAGATCTGTCATGATAAATTGTATCCTGTAGAAACAGGATACAATCTTACCTGTTTCCTAGCCATTTTATCTTTTCAGCTGTCTCTTACTCTGATGGAAAGGATGTTTCTTATTTGCTAAGTTTATACCAGTTGCTTTAGCACATCTAGGTGGATGATGGACACTGTGAAAGTGTGAACTAGAAGCCTGGCTAACCCTGGTACTTTTTCCACGGTCTTTGTCATGCTGTACATGGGAACACCTCAGGGTGGGCACATGGAAAAAGAGCACAGCTAGTTACAGCTGGCTGTGTGAGCCTACTGACTGTCCTAACCTGCCATTTGCATCAGTGGTGAAGGAAAGGCATCAACCAAAAGATACGTCAGAATGGAAACCTACCCTATGGGTTTGGTATTACCTGCTGTGCATTGACTGTAATTCTGCTGACAGACACGTGTAGTTCACCCTGTTATATTTCAGGGGTTGTCTACCCTGATGCTGTACATAGTGATTAAATTGCACACTTTCACATCCTTCCCTGTATTATTCCTGTGTGGTCCATGGGCCACAGAAGACTGCCATCTTCACAGGAGAGCAGCCATGTGCCCCAGGGACAATGTTTATTCCCTTTTGGAGAGGGTTAAATAAGCCCCCAAACCCCACTGCATAAGAACAGGCTAGAGCTGTGTGAGCTAGAGCTTGATTTTACCAAGCGTTGAGTTTTGCTGCATCGAAAGGCAAGTAAAGCAAACGATGGAGGCAGGTAAGCGTGATTTCGTTCTAGCAGCTCTAGAAAAATGTAGCATTGCATGCCCATGGTGTGTACCAGAGACTCAAGATACAATCAACTTGCACTGTTGATGTAGTAAATATTTTAAAAACTGTTTGCTGACAGTATGTATTTGACAGCTTTCCTACTATATCAGTTCATTAGCCATTGTGTTGCTTCTGTGGGAATCCTTTAAGCAGGAACCATTTCCACATGGCAGATTTTAAATGGAGTAATGTATTCTTTAGCACTGAAAGCCCAGCAGAACCCAAGAGATCAGTCTGGAATTCAGTCAGGATGCCAGCAAGAAGCTGAGGTGGATGAAGAAAAGAAAGATCACCTAGAAGACAGCAGAGAGGAGACAGAAGATGAAGATCAAGAACAGGAAGATCCGTACAGCTTTGACCACAGTCCTGACGAACTGTATGCCAGCATACCTGACCATCTGAATGAGAACAAAAGACCTTGTTTTCTCTCTAAGGGGCCACCCCCTCCTCCCCCACACAACCCACCTGGCATCCAAAGACTGGGGGATCTGCACAATTTATCACAAGGTATGACCTCGGGAGGTAAACAACCCCACATACAAACGTGTGCCAGTGCAGCCTGGGTACTGCTGTAGAGCTTGTGTGGGATCATTTCTTCTAACAGCAGTAGCTAGGCAGCAGGGCCCTACCTCTGCAAAGCAAAGGTGTACGTGTGACCTGTGCTGCATCAAGCTACCCATGACCAGGTAGGTCAGCTAATACAGCAGTATGGGCTGCTAGGTTCACACTTCAGTTTTTTCTCACTCTGCCTGTCTCAGACACTTGCAAATAATACATGATGCACTGGAGGCTTGAAACAAAAGGTTGGACTCGTGTTTTTGTAAAGTTGACTTAGTACTTAATATTTTAGAATGTAAATCATTATCTTGATTT
The DNA here is from genome assembly GCA_013400115.1 of Rhinopomastus cyanomelas. Taxonomy (NCBI): domain Eukaryota; kingdom Metazoa; phylum Chordata; class Aves; order Bucerotiformes; family Rhinopomastidae; genus Rhinopomastus; species Rhinopomastus cyanomelas. The sequence continues at coordinate 171,041 of VXBP01002536.1, forward strand.
AATACAACTTGGAAATCCACGGGTACAATTCATAGCAAGTGACTGTGTGGAGAGGAGTAACAGTACTTTATTCCATTTTAGCCAGTGTTGTGGCTAGAAATAAAAGCTGTATCGTGCTGCAAAGTGAAAATAGAGGGAGCAGTTGTGACCTTTTTGAAATGCTTTGCTTTTTTCTATATTTTAATGCTTCTGCCCCAGAGAAAAAGTCTAAAATGCAGTGTTGTAGCTGTAGTTTAAGTGATGAGAAGCCCAAAACACTATTTGTATCTGTTTCAGAAGAGATGAAAGTAAGTGTGCCAAAGAATTCAAGCCTAAATACCAGTTTTAAAATGGTCACACAAGGAGAAAACCCCAAAACTTATTTGTCATGGGCACTGCTGATAAGTGCGCTCTCAAACTGCTTCCGAGTTTCTCCACAGCTTATTGTTGCTATCTCTGTTTTAAAATGTTTCATAGCCTATTAGAGTATTAAATGGCCATCACAGAGCACTTTGAAGTTCACATGAGTAGACAGAAATAGCTTTCTAGCCTTACAGCTTTTTTCATCTTGTTTGCTGTTGTCAGAAAAAAAGGTGGCTATAAGCAGGAAGTCATAAGTGGGTTCCAATAGAAAGAGGGGCAGAATAAAATTCAAGTTAAAAATGGATTTTGCTTTCCAGGAAATATTTTAACTGCATCTGTCTGTGTGTTAATGAAGGGTCAGATTTCTCATACAGGATTTGTTAGGGTAGCTCTGCTTGTCTTGGAACAGCTCTTAAATGCCAATACACCAAGCAGCAGTGTGACCCCCTCTCCTAAACACCCCTCTGCTAGTATGTGGCTACTAGCTGAGAAAGATTCTTTGCTGCAAGTGTCCTGTGCTGAGTTCTGTGCTGGTAAGTCAGAGTTTGTGCAGAAATGCTCTTGTGGGTATGGTTCATGTAGAACATGCTGAGAATTCTCCTGAAGTCTTAGTGCAAGCTAACAAGTAGCCTGTCCTTTCAGAATGCCAAGGGCCGCAGGTACTAGGCTTTGCCATCAGTGAACAAGTTTGTGTGACTCTTGTGAGAGCAACTGGGGTACTCTGTGTTTCTGTTAAATAAGATGATTTGTTTGGGGGCTAACAGCTAACCATCTGTTTTTTAGAACCTCATGAGGAGGCCCTGAAGTTGGAACTGTTTTTTTTTGAGGCATCTTCTCTGACTTAGATAATCAGAAGCCTCTGAAAACCAGAGCACTTGAGTTTAAAAGTTAAATTAGGTCTTTGAGTTACTTTAAGAAACTCCAAGGCTTTAATTCCTTTCCTGATCTCCTTTCTTTACCCTATATATGAATTACAATCCATTGCTTTTTCAGGCACAAATGTTGTGGAGGACAAAAGTGAAAGAGAGCGTGGTGATGGACTCACAGCAGACCGAGATACATGTGAGGAAGACAGTGAGGAGGAATACCCATACAGTTTTGCAGGACTGGATGAATCTGTGTGTGCTTTCATACTGGCTGAGGAGGATGAGGAGAAAAGGAAAGAATGCAGGTCTTTTGTCATGAACGGGCCACCAGCCCCAGCCCCTCGTCCCATGTGTTCGGTGGTCAGAGAGAACGCTCCCTATATAATGCAAGGTTAGTGCTGCAGCTCTGCATTTGCTGGTGGTATATAGACATGGCTTTTCTGTTGGCTGAAAATTAGGCTCCTTGTTCAGTTTCTTTCAAACCAATAAATTTGTTGATTCAGTCAGCCCATTCTCACCTTTCAAAAGAGCTGAGAACATCTCTGATTGATGTTTGTTTTCAGTTTGCTTCTCAGCATCACATTTTTTGTTTAATTTTGCAAAAATGGTGGCAATAGGATGGAAAATTAAGAATCACTGGCCTAGCTGTGAGTGGTATAGAATGCACTATTTGAATCAACTTTTCATGTAATTACCTGATCCTCTGCAGAGCAGGGTAGTGGGGGGACCAGCCCTTTGGTAGAGTCTCTTTTGGAACAAGATCAACACTTCAAAACCTGGACAGTAGACTCTCGGTGATGCAAGTTGTCAAAACTGAACTACAGCTTGAGCAGCCACCCTAAATTTGCTTACAAATAAATTCTGGGAAGCCTGAGTGAGATGAGAGATTTGAAACAGAAGTGTTCTAATTGCTCTTACTGAGTTTCATTTATTCTACTTTCAAATTTTAATGAACCTGCAAACTGCTGTATTGAACATTGCTAAGCATCCTGCGTCTTTCACAGAGAGAGTACATTTGTTTGTTGATTTAGACCTCTGCAAGAGTTCTGCCTCCTGTGTGAAAGGTTTTTCAACTAATGGAGCTGCAAATTGGTGCCAAATAGCTTGTTGTCCAGATGGGATGCACTCTGAGGGTGCTCCTTTTCCCTTCCTCAAGTGCTTATTATTCCTCTGTAGATGATCTCAGTGTTTTTTCAATTGTGCATTGCCCAAACAACCACTAAATAAATGCACAAAGGTTCAGTTGACAGTGCAATTTTAGTGTTCACTTATGAGATCAGATTTGATTGAGCTGAAAACCAAAGTCCTCAGTGTATTCTTAGGACAGGTGGTGAATTTTTGTGATGAAGTCTGACCTACTAGGACTGCCTCAGAGCTTAAGGACTACCAGGTTAAGATCACTTACCTCTTTGTCAGAGACCACCAGCATGAGAGAGGTTATCTGCAGCAAGGTCAACTGTCCTGCAAGAGCAAATATAAAACATTTATTATAGCCTTTGTTCCGTTGCAAACCACTCACAGCTCTCCAGGGGAAGGCATTTCCCTCTGTGCACTAGTGGAAAATTTTACTATTTAGATTTTTTTACTATTAGAGATACCTGTCTGTGGGACTTCATGCTAGGGTTAATGAAGTGGAAAAACATGTTTCCCAGTTACTGTCCCAGAAGAGAATAGCATTCTTTCTGCTCATCAAAATCACAGGGTATGCAGAAAAGGTAGCAGCCAGTGGATGTTTTCAGAGAGGCAGAATCTCTCATGTACAGAACAGATAACATAAACCCAAATTAAATGAAAGAGAAAAATAAAATTCCAGGACAGAACTGTTAGTTTCCTGGAAACTTATCAGGCTGGTTACTGGGAACTACAGGGATGGCATTCCATGTCAGTAATTCTTATTATGCAGATTGTTTCAGCACTGTAAAGTGGGGGTTTCCAAAGTGAAAACTCGGAACCCAAGCAAACTGCAAAGCATTTATGTCCCACAGAGGGATTATTTTAGTACTTTCCTATAGCGAGTATAAAGTACTGCACTGCAGATGAATTTCATTATGTATCCCTGGCTTAAGGATGTTTTTCCATTAATAAAATACTAGGAACGACCATTCAGCTGTCTTAGAGCACTCAGTCTGTTTGTACAGACCTGGTTGGGAAGTGGTCTTCTGACTTCACCCACTGTGTTCATTCAGTCAGATTTTTTGCTGTCTTAACTTTGGTAGGTGGAAGCATGCACTGAATAAAGTGCACAGAGATGAAATATTTATGGGATGCTGCCTGGTTGGAAAAGCAAACTCTTCTAAATAGCATCTTTCTGGTAAAACCAGATATAGAGTGATCCCCTTTTTTCTTTACTGAAGGAAAATGGTTCTGCGGAACTATATTCAGGTTTTACGTGCTGGAGCAAATATTTCAGAGGGTATCAATGGAGTCCTTCCAACTTAAGTGATCCACCAAATTAAACTTCTGACAAAAGAACGTTCTCACTGTTGCTTTTAAAAGTGTGTGGTACAGCAAGTTCATGTGCATTGCCTTCTAAATGGTGTCTTAAACACCACCAGGAGCTTCTCCTTCAATCCTTAGCTCTTCTTATAGAAGGAGTTGTGGTGTTACCTTTATTATCTTGCCTCAGTGTAGGGGACTGTCATCTGCAGAGGTCCTTCCCTGACCAAAGTCACAGGGGTTCTAACAGATTGCAGTTCACGTTCAGAAGGTTCCACATAAATGTGAGAAGGAACTTCTTCACAGTGAGGGTGACGGAGCAGTGGAACAGGCTGCCCAGGGAGGTTGTGGAGTCTGCATCCCTGGAGATGTTTAAGACCCGCCTGGATGCGTTCCTGTGCGACTTGGTCTAGGTGATCCTGCTGCATCAAGGGAATTGGTCCCTTCCAATCCCTTATGATTCTCTGATTCTGTGTTTGACAGCCTCAGTATCTCTCTGCAAATTGAGAAGAGAATTGATGGTGAGCGTGTGCTTCTGAGTTAATGTTTTCACATTGTCATTACACTGATTCTTCTTTAAGAAATTTTACTTTCAATCTGAGTAAACTGCGTTTTTTCAGTTTCAACTGACTGATTCAACAGAGGCTGACAACAGCCGGTGCGTGTTACAATGAGTGGATGTGGTGCTGTAGCTGCAGCACATGTTGGGCCACTACAAATAGCAGAGCAACCTGGCAGTTTGGTTGTTTCCACGAGTGCATTTGAGATCGCCCAGTTTTTATTCTGATGTGTTCTCATAATTGTCTTGAGTGTCAGGCAGCACATTTAGAACAGATCAGAACTTCTGTACCCTTGTTGATGTGGTCACTCATTTTGTCACACCAGTGCAGCTAAGACTGGCCACTCTTCTTCCCCTTGGCTTGTGACAGTGTTAAGTGCATTCAGGCGCCTGTAACGAGACAGAGAGCTTCTGGGGCTTGAGTACCTCACGGAGCACAGCCATCCCTTCTCCACAGTGCTTGCACCTAGCTAGCCCAAAGTCTTGAGGCATGCTGATACATGTTTCTTAAGTGCTCACCTGTGCTGCCTCAGATTAAAAAAAGACCATTGTTTTACAATGTCCATTTTCCTTCGTTCATTTCTTGTTAGGAAGCACGAGAATTTTTTGTTTCAATCCCAAGTATGTGAAATATTTTGCCCACATTGTAGAAGTTGTGCTGAATTATCTCTCAGTAAAACTTACTGGTTAACATTGCACTGATGACCTCTGCCTAGTCTTCATGCTGAGTGATGCTCAGTGTGTTAGCAAACAAAACGGACAAAAGGAAAATGAGATCTAAAAAGATGTGAGCGAACATCTGCAGAGTTCTCATGTCTTGAATAATAAGCATCATTCTACTATACTCCTTGCTTAGTATTCTCTGTGAATTTGTCATCCCATGCTGGGCTACATCTCATTTACGGTCTAATCCCTACCAGAAAAACACTCGCCCAAGTCTTATTTGCTTGGGCACTGTGCACACACAGTTTAAATGGTGAAGTGTTTAAGTAATGGGGAAAAAAACCAGAATGGGCAAAGGTGGAAGTCTCAGTATACCCCAGCAACATATCCCAACTCACAGTTCTCCCCTCCTCCATCCCTCCTCTGTTCGTGAGTTAATTGTGTGACAATTCTAAAATGAATGAAGCCAAAACCTACTACTAAGAGCGAAGCAGCTTACGAACTCACTGTAATTTGCAGCTGAGTTGAGATGTGTTAAGTGCAACCCTAGTGTATTAATTAATTTGCATTATCACTTAGTCTTGAATTCCTATAATGATTTTGTTTCCCTGTATTTTAATTTTGAAAGTTTCCTAGATGAAACAGTCATGGCAATAGATATTTTTGTTTGGAGCAATCGCTCAATGAAGCCGATGAATAACTGCATCTTGAATTTCCCTAAGCAAACTGAATTCAACACAGTGCTATTTATTGATTTTTAAATTTTGTGTCTTTTCTCCTCTGTGGGTGTTTTTCTGTAAGTATTGAGTAAGTAGTTAAATGTTAAGTATGATTAGCTGACATGTTCTTCCAGAGGGTAGGTTCATCAGTCTAGCTTCATTTGAATCACTGGTGTATAGTAGCAAACTAATTTTTAGAGGTAATCATGGAGTGGAGTGGATTGTAAAGGACCTTAAAGACCATCTAGTTCCAACCCTTCTGCCGTGGGACACCTGTCACCTGACCATGTTGCCCAGAGACCCATTCAACCTGGCCTTGAACACTTCTAGGGAGAGGGCACCCACAGCCTCCCTGGGTAGCCTGGTCCCTTGCCTCAGCACCCTCATAGGGAAAAATTCCTTCCCAAGATCCAATCTAAATCTCCCTTCTGTTAGCCATTCCCCCTTGTCCTATCACCAGAGTCCCTTGTCAAAAGTCCATCTCCAGATTTTTTGCTATCTACAGACATCTCTTGATACTTTAGCCATCATATGTGATTACAATTTCAAGAGGTCTCTTTGCGATCCTACAGATACTACCGAAGGGTGCACAGTAAGAGCAAAGCAGTGGAATGGGCTGCCCAGGGAGGTTGTGGTGTCTTCTTCTCTGGAGACATTTAAAACTCACCTGGATGTGTTCCTGTATGACTAGGTGATCCTGCTGTGGCAGGGGGGTTGGACTAGGTGATCTTTCAAGGTCCCTTCCAACCCCTAATGTTCTGTGATTCTGTGAAAAAAGCATCACAGAAGTACTGCAGCTTTTTAATCATGTTGTCCGTGGCAGGGAGGCTCTGAAAGTATGAAAACATCTCCTTCCTCAGTTGAATTGTGGCAAGCTGTCACCTTAAAAAATAGCTATTTCTTTACCGAAGAAACATTCCCTTTATCTTCCATACAAATAATGGAGTGTATCCTTGTGTGTCCTAAACCCATGGCACTGTGCAAGATTACCTGCTTGTTTCATTCCACTACCGTGTTCAAGCAGGTCAGTAACAGTTAGAATGTGAGACAGAAACTGGTGGAGTCTTCCCTAAGCCCGTGGCAGCGGTACAGTGGTGCGTGCATACCTCTTTCTAGGCATTGCAGAAATAGGAATGTGTTTTTGTTAACCTCACTCACATGGAATTCTCACTGCCAACTCAAATAGTTTCAGCAAGATGTGGCATGTAAAGTAGCTCTAACAGTTTTACTTAGAATGGGAAGAGTAATTCCATTTCTGATTACTCCAACACTGCAAAACTCAGCAGAAATTTATAGCCTATCAATTACAGCACTTTCCAAGCAGGGTTGCTGTGGAGCATTGCCCTTCTCCTCCTTATGCGGTAAAATTCAGGCTGCTGCATCCACCTCTATATTCTGGTCACTCCAAGTTCTTGCCTAAAAAAGATGCTGTTTCTAGTGTAGAAGAAAACATTGCAATCACATTTAGCAGGTTTCATTGAGACACTGCAGAGATGAATACTGCAGAAGTTAACATCTCTGTGTTAGGCTGAAGGAAGGGACTTTACACCAGCAGAATGTGCTGCCTGTGTAGTTCCTTAAGTCACACCACTTAGCCTGGGAACATTTTAAGGAACATCAAATCCCCTCAGCTGTTTTCATTCATCATTACCTTCCATACAAGCCTGCTCAGGAGTCACCATGAAGTCTTTATTCTGCAGAGCAGAAAATACACCCTTAGGAATGACTCCCTCCTCACCTCTGCATGTCGCATGCGCAGGTTTTAGCTGTCCCAGTGCTCTTGATCACCCATTCTCAAAGTTTTCCTGAGAGACACAGGTGCACAGTACAAGGCAAACTGAACAGGCAGTCAAGGAGCAAACTGAAGTCCACTGATTTTGACCCTGGTCAGCAGGAGCAAGAAGCTGGGACCTGGAGGTACCATGCAGAGTGATGCCTGCTCTACCCTGTGGGCAGAGCTCCACTGTAGTGGCCCTTGATCCACGAGCAAATATTAGCCTAGGTGAACTGTCACGCTTGATGCATCACAACATCATAACGATCACTCAGCGGGAAAGAATTTTTGTAGGTTATCAGTTTGTTTAGCTAAAATCAGACCTGAGACTGAAGAGGGAAAGCCTATACAGCAATAGCTAAGTCAGAATACCGAGCAGCTCTCACCTTCTGGGTTTCGCATATGCTGCCAGCAGAGGTTTGACTGCAGCATCGCACAGCGTATTCAGGCTGGCTGCACTCTGAGCACCTCGCAGGAATGGCAGTGGTGGGCAGTGGTGGGCTATGCTGATGCTGAGTATGTGGTGGTGCTTTGCTGTTTGTACTGCTTGAATAAACTAGACAAGAATATACACGTACCCTTTCTTAAGCAGTGTCATTATCCTCACCTAGTATCAATGGGCTTTTCTTCCTTAGCTTTCCCCATAACACAAGAAACGAGCTACAGGTAAGGGTCTGTTCCACGCAAAGAACTCTGAGATCTGTTTTTTCTAAACAAGGATATTTTGATGTGATAAGTCTGTTTTATTTTCCTCAAAGACTGTTGTTATGATATCTGTAATATCAGTAATCCTGTCTGACAGAACAATTTTTCAGATAACTAATGTTAGACTGACAAGTGGGTTGAGGAGACTCCTCGGCTGGAACAAGAGATTTATTTCAGCCTGATTTCATTAATCTCCTTTGTTCAGACTGTCTGATGGTTTTTATTGCTGTTTTTCACTAACTTCCTAACAGTCTGAATTTTGTTGTAGGGTTTCAGCAAAAGGCCTCTGAAGTGCCCAGTGCCCACAGCAGGACGTACTACGATGTCAGGAAGCCTGGTACAGAATTCACTTTATTTCTTGATGCCTTGATGCTTTTCAGAATTAGCAGAGATTTGCTGCAACTTGATTTTGACTGCTTTAGCATCTGCTTTGCCACAGATGATTTATACCCTTAATTATATCGCAGCATTAAGAGATCAGATTAAAGAAATTAAGTTACAGTCTTGTGGGAAAGATTTGTAGAGTCAGAGCTACTTTATGCTTTTCTCCCTCTTGTCTCCATTGCGATTGAAACAAAGAAAAAGAAGGAGAGGAGGGCCAAGCTGTGCGCCAGTTCCAGCAGTGGAAAGGCAATCTGCTTACACCCAGATCCACGGAAAATTGATGACTTGTGGCAGTCATGTTGTTAGTTGGGCTGTAGCACATCACAATTTCTGCTGCCATGAGTGCTGCTGACAGTGCCCTACAGTAATTAGCAGTGTGATGTACAAACCAAATGAACACCGAGTGAAGATTTTTCGTACCTCTTCTGTTAACAAGTAGCAGAACAGGATTGACGTGTATACAGCAGCACGTAATTGCCCGTTTATTTCTGCAGCGGGGAACTGCAGTCTCCAGCACTACTGACAGTACTGTTCATGAATTCTAAACCACTTAGAGAAAGAATGCCAGACCTTCTAGGTCTTACTGTGCTGGAGTATTGGTAGCATAACTCTGCAAAGCAATCTAGTAGCCTTCTGTGATGGAGTGACTACATCAGTGCACAAGGCAAGAGCTACAGATGCCTTTCTGGATACAGTCCCCCTTGTTATCCTTCTCTCTGATGCTGATTTAATGGGTGGACTAGTTGGTGAGTGAAGAATCACATCTGGTGGTGGTCAATAGTTTAATGTCCAGATGGAGACTGGTATGAAATGGTGTCCCTCAGGGGTCTGTACTGTTTAGTATCTATAAATGACAGACAGTGGGACTGAGTGCACCCTGAACAAGTTTGCAGGTGTCACCAGGCTGAGTGTGTAGTTGAAACACCTGATGGCTTTTAACTGAAAGAGGGTTGATTAAGAATTATTTTTGGGTTGAATGGGGCTCTCAACAACCTGAAATACAAAAGCACACCCCACCACCCACACACCCCTACTTGTGCTGGCACTGGAAGGAAATTCTTATTTGACCTAACACTAGTGGAGAGTCCAGGAACCAGGGCAAAGGAATGAGTTAAATGTTGAAGCTACTCAGCTGCCAAAAAGTAAAGGTAGAGACCTCATTGATTTGTTTTTCTCTCCTTGAAAAAAAAATTGAATAAAAGAGAGGGGGGAGCTGCCATAAAGAAGGCAGAGTTTTACTGATGTCACTTTATAAAACCAATGCTGACATGCCTTTGAAAACAGTGCGAGCATCATAAAAAGAAAGGAACAGCATGGGTTAATAATCATTTATTTGCCCACATTTTGTAGCAGCACTCGGAGGCCACACTGACACAGCAACTGAGAGCACAGTGAAGCACAACAGCCCCGCCGAACAGCAAGAACTCATCCACTTGCAGGAACAAGTGAAGAAGGGGACAATTTCTGTGGATGGAGCCTTTGACAGATTTAAACAATGGCAGAAGGAAAAGCAGAGACTACAGTCCCCTCAACAGGTATGAGTCTGGAATTTGTTTCTTCACAGCAATCTTGATTAGAAGTTCCAAAAACAAACTGTCATATTTTGGCTCCTGTATGGGAGGTCAAAAATAAGATTCATGGTTTCTGTGCCCATCAGCTCCCAAGGAACTTGCTGCTTGTGGTACTGAATCGTGCAGAGACCAGTTTCCACTGCTGTTTGATTACTGGAGAGGCTTCTTCAATTTTTTTTTTACTGTTGCTTTCAGTTAAAATCCTGAGTTAAATGTGTCTGTCTTTTAAGCAGTTCTAAACTGCTAGTGATGCCTAAGTCCATGCATCCTCTATAAAACCACAACGCTCTGTAGCTGAAAAAACTCATTGTGCTATTGAACAGCATCAGCTAACAGAAACAGAACTGTATCACACGTGCATGGTTAATATATATTGACTCACATCAGGCTTTGCACCTGTCTGAAAGTGCCCCATCTACTTAGTGAAACTCACAGCTGCAGCAGTGCTCTTCAGCTCCTTTGTATTCAACGTATGGAGTAAATTGAGGGGCACGAAACCAGGTTTTACAAAAGCCCACACACTGAGTCACTGAAAGAACTGCATCAAAGCTAGAAATGAAGGAGAAAGGCACGGTGAGGAGCTTTTTAACTACTTCTAACAAGACAGCTGGAGGAAGAGGTTATGCCCTCATTTTTATGTGGCTGTGCATTAACAAAAATATTTTCATGTTGTGCTTTAAGTGCATTAAGTAGGAAGAGAAAAACCAAAGCCAGTCTTCTGCTCTGCAGAGAGAGACAGCTATCAGATGCTGCCAGAGAGGAGAGTTTAAATGTTCTTTGTGTTTCCATTTACTGAAGAAACAGCGTGAATTTTGTCATCACAGTGGAACAATTCCCAGTAAAATGCAAGAGCTCAGAGCACTTTAGGAGCCCAGTTTCCAGGCTGGACATCAGCAGTGCAGCACTAGCTGTTCCATAGCAGTGTGAGAGTGTGGTTGGTGGCTGCCCCCTTCCAAATCTGTCTGCAGCCCAGCACACAGATGGAAATTGCTGGTATTGCTTTATTAATCGGGGGATTTACTTGTGGAGGAAGGTGATACCTTCTCTGTGCAAAGATAGCAGCGCTCAGTCATATGTTTTTCTTGGTTAACTAGAAGATGTCTGTATTTCATGGAGGACTGACTTGGCCTGTTTTCACTGCTTCAAGGAAATTCTACTTTCTAGTGTTGGTTAACGCCACACGTTGCACGTGTGACTGCTCTGTGGTTTTACACCGTGCCAGAGTCTTTCGCCGTTACCCAATGTGAACATGAATTTACTTCATGCTATCACTGCAGTCATCTGGTCTTCACTGGGATGTCTGATGAAAAGCAATTCTTCCAAAGCACAAGTAAACCCTCAAAATCTCTGTAATCACAGAACTAATGCAGCTGATGGGACAAGACTCAACACAAATCTTAGGTGTAAGTGCTAAAAGTAGCATTTACCTGTAGCACATCACAGACACATTTTAGTCTTCTAAAATGGTTTTCCTGGGGCGAGGAGCTTGGGATGTTCGGGATGGTAAGAAATCCAGAGGGGTTTTTTTATAGTAAACATCCATTACTGATCTCTGCTGCTGCTTCTCTGTGTGTCTTTTACTTCAAGGAGAAAGTGCAGCACCTCAGAGCCACCACCATTGGACACCGACTGGGAAATGAAAGTCAGAACTGTAAGTTGCCTTTGCTCTGCCTTCCAGAACACGGAAGTTTTGGACTTGTAAGTAAAGAGCTCTGATCCCAAGCATAAGCAGACTTTTGGCTTGGGCTTTTTCTCTGACTACATTTAACTTGGTTTAGTATAATCAGCCCTTCAGCAGGATCAAGATTTCATCTCAAAGATGAGCTCACTGAGAGAGTTAATGGGGCAGAAAATTTACCAAGCCTTTGTGGCAACAGCTTTTCTGTAGCCCATTTCCTGCTGCTTCATCACAATTAGGGTAGATAATTTCTTCAGAACAATTTACTTGATGACTTCAATTTTTTATTTGTAAATCAGCTATCAATTTGCACTTGCAAATTCTTGATGAACTTCCCACTGCTACAGCAGTTTAGTATTGTGAGTCATTAATAAAAGCTGTACTTCTGGGCATTTAGAATACTTTTTTCCCTTTTTTGATTGAAAACCATTGCAGCAGCATAAATCACCTGCTTTTTCCTGCAAATGGTTTTGTCTTGTTATGAAAAGGTTGTATTAGGTGGCATTGACTTTTAGATCTGTGATTTCTGTAAACTTCAGTACGTAGGCATTCTTGGAAGGGAAATGTAGTGTTGCATTGGACCGAGTACCATTTGTATACCACTGTTTAAAATTACCACCTCAATGTTGTACTGGGAAAAAATAATCCCCAGTACTGCTTTCGTTATTCCGTGAGACGCTGCTGTCTTTATGTGGGTTTATGAGATGCTAATTAAGGGAAACTCTTGGTGTCCCATTGGCAGGGTAGCAGTCTTGACTATTTCTATTTCAACTTTAATATCCCCCATGCTTGGTAGGGGCACAAGTACTGAGCACATGAACAGTCCATAAGCTTCTACAAGGCACTACATCCTCTTCTCAGTGCCAGCTAACGATGGACAAGGGGCAATGAGTGAAAGCGGGAACACAGGAGGTTCCACATCAATATGAGAAGGAACTTCTTCATAGTGACAGAGCCCTGGGGGTTATGGAGTCTCCTTCTCTGGAGATGTTTAAAACCTGGTTGGATATGTTCCTGTGCAACGTGGTCTAGGTGATCCTGCTGTGGCAGGGGGATTGGACTAGATGATCTTTTGAGGTCCCTTCCAATCCCTAATATAGTGTGATTCTGTGGAAGCCTGAGGGCCTGTGTTTGGTCCTAAAGCTTGTTTTCTATAGGCAAAACAAAGTTCATGGTGACATGAGGGTCATTCTTGGAAAGCATTTGGCTGTAGGGTGGCTTTTTAAGGCCACATTGGTCCTGCCTCTGTAGCAATCCTCTCCCTCTCTCCAGAGCCTGCTTCCACACGAAATGTGCACGGGTGCTGGATAGACCTATGGGATGTCTGTTTACGTCCTTGGATATTTGAATTGCCTGTGAGAATCTCATTTAGTCGTTTCTGGAAATGAGATCTCAAAATCTGCCTCTACTGCAGTTACATTATGGCACCTTATGTGCCACATCCCACAGATCTAGTCATCCAGCATCTAAAAATAAGTGTAAGATTGCACAAACTGCACAAGATGGTTTGAATTGCTTGTGGTTAGTACCCCCATATAACTGATCTCTGTAGAACCTTGAACTTAGTCGTTAGGCATACAGCCCTATTGCATAAGATCCTTCTCCAATCCAGGAATGGCTGATACTCTGTCCTCCACCCTGGCACAACAGCAAGAACTGGGTAGTGTCACTGCTTCACTGCCAGCAAGTCAGAGCTCACAAAAGACAAACTAACTCAGTTTGAACTTCAGAACATCAGTACTACATACTAAGCAGTAGTGGTGGTGGCCGCAGCATAGCATTGAGAGAGGTCCTCGTCTCTGGAGTCATGTGCGTCTCACCTGGGTCGCCACCAATGTTGTGGGTCAGAGACCCCAACACTTGGTATTTCAACCAAGTGTTCCCATCTAAAACATCAGGCACAAAGGGAGTGTTTGACAAAACCCCTTATGATCTGCAGGTGATGTACAACTTAGAAAGGAAGTCCTTGAGACATGTTAACTCACTCCAAACTTTCCTTTTCAACTTTTTTAAAGCCAAACTTCAAACTTTTCTGCAGAAAACATTCTAAATGCTAAAGCATTACATAAGCAAATGTTAACCTTGACTTCTTTTTAAAGAACATCATTATTATTTCAATGCCAGCAACTACTATAATAGTTTTAAATGAAATTTAGGTCTTGGGAAACATGTCAGACACGTAGCATTCCTTCGGTGGCACGTACACCGCTGAGCAGGTCAGTGTCTGCATCTATTGCAGTCTGGGGATCCTTGGACAGACTGGCAAGGTAGGTGGCCTGCTGTGGAAAAGTCACAAGCTTTTTCCCAGGGAACTCAACTAAAACCATTTATCTCTTAGGTATTGAAAGTGGCCTTCATATCCAAGGACAGCTCCACTATCCACTGCTACAGACTGTTTGATACTGGCCCGCTTTAAACAGCCAGTGGTCATTTCAGTGCTGGAAATCTTAACAGCTGGTGACATAAACAGCAGAAGTTTCTCATGTCTCTGTTAGTGATGGTGAGTTTATTGGCTTTAGGCTTCTAATGAGATCTTTCATAGTTGGGGAGTTCCATTACTATTTGCTAGTTGCATGATTCTAAGTATCTTCTAGCAGTTTCAAAGCTATGTCTGCCTTTCAGTGAAACTAGATCATTAGGCTTGCTGCTAGAGATACCAGTAAATAAAGCTGATTTGCAGCTTTTGTGGTTTTGCAGGGTTAAGTTACTGCTTTTAGTTCTGTTCAGATCAGTTCTGTTTTCAATATCAGTGCAAAGAACAAACTTGCCATTTGAGCTTGTAGACTTCATGGATTGTCTTATGTTCATTCAGAGAAGGGGGTACAGGTAAATAATTACCTGGAAAATCTCTCTTGTGCTCATTTTTCTGAAAATGAAGGAGTCAGGCAGCCTTTCCTACACATGGAAGGACGATTGCTGTTGAAGGGAAGAACAAGGATGTCTGCATTCCTTCAACATTACACATTCTGAGTGTTCTAACCTTTTCCTTGAGATCCTTAACAAATTTCCAATCCATTGGTTTTCTTTGGCACCGAACGTCTTCATTTTATTGATCTCTGCAAGAACAGTGTGTGCTGAACAGCTCCAGAAGTCAGTTAGATTTTTCTTCTTCACGTTCCTTCCTTCACTTGAGTTTAGGGCTTGAAAGTCCCAAAATTTACCACTTTAGCTATGAGTAGTAATTCTAATTCTTCATTCTTCGAGTGGTGAAAGGGATTACTACTACTTGTTCACAGTGAGCAAAATGGTGCAGTTTATTCCTGAACACAGTCTTAAAGACTTCATTAAGTTTGGTTCAATTGAATGTTGAGTTGAGACAGAGTTGAAACTCTGTGAGAACGGATAATTTTCAGTGAGGCCTTTCCTGCCACCCATCTCATGTGAGGAAGCATCTCATGATGCTCCGTGTGAGAACAGTGTTTCAGTGTCTCGTTTCTGGAGCCAGCTGCCCTCCTGCTCGCTGGAGTACAGTGCTAACGCCATAAAACAGGTACCTCCTCTGCTTCTGCTTCTCCTGTGAATCACTTGTTCAGCACACCCTCCACACCCAAAGTTCTCCTAAGACCCTAAAAATTGAGTTAGTTGCAGGATGAAAGATTATGAAAACTAATTATATTTTTAAAATTAAAAATGATCACTCCTTCAGGAGGCAGCTTGACTCCTACATGGGCTTTCCTAGCCCAGCTATTTCCTCAAGCAGAGCTGAAGCCGCCTTTCCTTAATTGGTGAAAACAGCTTTGAGTCTTAAAAGCTCCAAAGCTGAAAAAAGCTATTGTGAAAAAACATGTTAATAGCAGAGGTGCTTACAGATTGCAGATCAGTAAAGTGAGGTGAGTCATGCAAGGGGAGAGGGGGATTTACCCCTGGGATCAGAATCTCTAATACATTCACAAAACTGTTACGTGGGAGAGAGAAGGTGAATTAGAACTTGTAAAATATTATTTACCCAGCACATTGGATCCAACGTTTGTGAATTATCCACAGCAAACCCTGAGCTCCCCCTCCAACATATGGCCCCTCCATATCTTTCTGTTTTCTGTCTTCAGACTGGCTCAGAGGCAGAGCACTAAACATCTGGGTATCTGAAAAGAATTTATGTAGAGACACCACAGCTGTCAAATAGCAGAACAACCCTGGAAGATTTTAAAAACTTCGTAGTTTGGGGGTTGTTTGGGTTTTTTAGTTCTCATTTACAGCACGTTCAAGGAGATGGGATCAACAGAAAAAGTTGGAAAGGGAATGTTCCTCAAAAATGCTTTTAAGGTGAAATTCTAAACCCCTCTGAGAAATGGCATGGCTGGGAGTTATGCTTTTAGTGCAAACCCAACCCAGTGAATACTCCATTAAATAATGAAATACAGTTTTTAATTACATTAAATAGTTAGGTAATAATAAAGGTAATTTAATTGTATAAATTTAATACAATTAAATAATAAGTAATTTTTTAAAAAATTATTTAAAGACTCCAGTAGTCTTTCTGAAAGTGATAAAATACATTCAGTGATGCACCCAACACTACGGCCTGTACTACTTAGTGGTAGCTTTCTTGTGGGGAAAAAAGTGTGTCTGAAGGACAGACCCCATGTTCTCATGACTAATTGCAGGGAGGTTTGATAAACCTGCCCATGGAGCATCACACTTTCCTTATGCAAGAGGAAGGAGAGTAAGGGACAGGAGAGCTAATCCACCTAGTAGATCTGAAGTGACCTCTGGTTTTGATTCTCTCCTACTCATTTCAACAAGGAGGTCATTTGATCTTACTCTAAACAAACGTGGGTGGGCATTTTCCACTATTTCTTACAGTGTGATTCTTCAGCTGGCTCTGCATCGGTTTCCTCGTGCCATCCCATCCCACACACCACGCTGCGTCCTGACCGTCTCAGGTTCCAGTGGCCGGGCCATGGCTCTGTGTTCATCACTGTGCTTTCAGCATCGTGCAATCTCCCACCAGGGCTAGCTCTGGAAGAAGTCCAGTGTCACTGAAGCAAATGGATAGACTTATTGTAAAGTCAGCACTGAATGTTACGTTTTTCATTGCCAGGAGACAGCTGAGGATATTTATCAAGGTACATTGCATGCTTTGGCTAATTATTTTTCAAGTCCTTTCCATTTTTCCATAGTAATTGCTAGCTGTTTAGAAGTGGATCTTATGAAATCATTAAAAAGTAAAAAGTTAATATTGTGAAGTCATATTAACATAAAATTGACGGTTTCTTTTGTTAAGACATCTTTGTATAAATTTTGTGTATAAATTTGCCTTTCCTTGGAATAGTGAATGTGCTCCACCACTAGTTTAAGTAATTGTACTCAAAGCTAATTTTTAAAGCCCAACTACATTAATCAGTACTAATTATCTTACTAGCACATTAAAGCGATTACAAGCATCGCATTTACGAGGAGGGGTTTGTATGAGCTGCTTAAGGTGACCGATACGCCGACCAAGAGAAGCTCTGCTGCATTTACAAAGTGAACCTAAAGGAATCAATATGGTTGATGAGTGAAACAGTCTGCATTCCCACACTGACATGCTCCAGAAGCTAAGTGAACGTGTGCCAATGCAGGACTACAAAAGATTTCATACATAAAAAAGGGGTAAAACAAGTCCCCTATGAAACCTGCAGTGCCTATAAGAGAAGATTTTAACTTTTAGACAAGCTTAAATAAGCTTTCCCCATCCTAGTTATCTGAACTTTGCACAAGGCTTCTTCAAAAGCGGGTAAACATAGAGTCGTAGGTCTTTCCCATCATAAATGACTCTAACATACAGTTAGCCAAAGCTGCCTCCACACAGACCTTATTCTTCACTAGTCTCTTAGTTGTGCCTTATTCACAGACACCTCAGGAAGCCAAATCCCCTCAGGCTCTCAGCAGTGATCAGTCTCTGCTCTACTAAGAGATGCTTGCACTAACTTTGGTTAGGAAAAGCCAAAAATTACTTAGAAACTCTAAAATATAAATAAATGCTGCTTCATAACTGCATTTCAGTCACAGAATCACATTAGAACATTAGAAAGGGACCTTGAAAGATCATCCAGTCTAGTCCCTCTGCCACAGCAGGATCACCTAGATCAAGTCACACAGGAACATGTCCAGGCAGGTTTTAAACGTCTCCAGAGGAGACTCCACAACCCACCCTGGGCAGCCCCTTCCAGTGCTCTGTGACCCTCACCGTGCAGAAGTTCCTTCTCAAATTGATGTGGAACCTTCTCTGTTCCACCTGACACCTGTTGCCCCTTGTTCTATCAATGGATGACACTGAGCAGTGCCTGCTCCATTAATGTGACACACAAAGGTAAAACTGGGGTGTGGAGTTGATGTTCAGGATTACAAGCCTTGAGTGTCATATTAGTTTTCCTAATTTCAACGAATTCTTGTGCCAAGAACCATCACAACTGAAAATAAGCCCAAAAGATAACGTTGGGATGTTAAAATAATGACAGAATCTTGCCATTTGTAGCCTACATACAGGTTTAGGCTAATGAAAATTCTACTTTAAATGGGTTGATTAAACATTTTTTGGGAAATTAGCTGTTCTCTGGGGAAAAGCCCCCTTTCTGTTAGAAGTACTCCCACAAATACTGCAGATGTATTGCTGTGAAGTCATAAATATTCAGTGACTGCTGTATCCATGTGGCAACATAGCTTTGTATTCCATACAAAGACTTCTTTGGAACTGTTGGAACCACAGCAAAAGCCTTGAGATGTGTCACGTTCCCCAGATCTAGAGACGCAGTCAGTGCCCATGACTTGGGGGATGTGAGAGTGTCAGGCTTTGCAGAAGAGGAGCTGGCTGTGTGGAAATGGAGTGGGGAGAACTACTTGGAAATCTAGATCTGTGTAAGCTGCTACTTCCCCTTAAGAGGTTCCTCTCTATCCCAAAAAAGCCCATTTATTTTCTTGTAAGCCAAGCTAGTCGATGTGTCCCCTGGACAGCACTGCTGAGGGGCCAACACACAATCTGAGAAGAGAATATGGATCATGGAAGGTTTCTTCACATCAGTACCTGGTGACTTTTCTGAAGTTTGTTGCTTGCTTCTGTTGCAGAGGAGATGAAGAGACCTTTCAGGACTGCCAGTCCTCACAGATGTCCAGGCAGAATCCAGGCATCCTCTGTGCTCCCAAGTGGCCCAGAGGCTCCTTCGCTCCAGTGAGAGGGCATCTGGGAGCTGTCTAGATTTGAGGTCAGTGATAAAGAAACATCAATGGTACAACAGTAAAGCACAGAAAGTTAGGCCTAGGAAGTGCTGTGGGTTACCTAGGGAAGAATGCACTCGGCAACAGTGCCAAACGCACCAGCTGGAAGCCAGAGTGTAGCTCCCGTCAGGACACAAAGTGTGCTCTGTCCGTGTGTGCAGAGGTACTCACGCCTCTGGTGTGTGGTACGATAACCCACAGCTTCCAGCCCAGGGGAGTTTGGGGTTACCCATCACAAAGCAACTCTTGTTCACTGCTTTTGCTGCTTCATTCAGACACAGCTCTGCACACAGCAAGTACAGTAGTGCCAGTGTTGCATGTTGCAGCAGGCTCCAAGCGTAGCACCAGTTCCAGCTGGGAACACAAACAGGGAACTCCCACTGGCTAAAACCTGGAGCACAGAAGAAACTCTTGCCTTGTTACAGGGCAACAGCAGCAAAGAGGATTTTAGAGTTTGAAAGGCCAAATTCAAACTGCTGCGACACTGTGAGATTTGAAAGGCACCAAACTTCAGTAATCCTTGAGTGGCAAGGCAGGTAGAGACACCCCTCATGTTTTTTTGTTGATGAAGCATTGGCTTTGTTGGGAATTTTCACAAGCAAGCTGCACCCACTGAGGACACCACCAGATTTCAGGCCAGCCCTCTTAGCCAACGCGTTCTCCTTTTCTCCCTTTTTCAGTTCCCTGCCAGTTCCCTAGAGTTTGACAGACACAAGGTCTCGCTGTTACACAGCACAAGTGTAATAACAGTAAATATTTAAACTAGCTGAAGCTGTCACTAAAAGAGCTTTTATCCTGAGCCCTGATCTATAAGAAGCAATAGCATTTCAATTCCTGTGGCCAGGACTGCTACGCTTGCCGCTGTCACAGAAGCATAGCTGTCCCACAGTGGGCAGAGCTGTCTCAAAAGGATGGGAGAAATCAATGGGGAAGATGTGGAGCATCGCACATTCACTCACTTTTGTCACTCCACTCTTCAACCAAGTGTGGATTTGACACAGGGAGTTTAATATCTCCCTCTGACTCCTGCCTGCTTCCCCCAAAACCCTTCCAGAGTCTTACATGTCCTGTAGCTCAGATCGATTTTTTGACATTGCACAAAACCTTTGACAAACACACCCTGAGGCAGCCAGCCAAGGCTCCAGAGAAGAAACCAAGGTATGCTGCTTTTTTTCTCTTCCTCCTCTGAACCTCAGTGTAGCTAATTATGTGCAAGGTACAAGTAAAATCAGTTTCCTTCTGCACCAAAAAAAAAGCATCTGTTCCTCAACCTTCTCATGTTCAATATTCACACACTGTTTTCAGGATTTCCATCCATCTCCCCAAGATGTGCAGTTAAACTTCAGGCCCAGAAACGTCTGTTTGTAAGCAGACATTTGAACACAAAGGCAGTCCTGAAGTTTTGCCTAACCAAACATGCTTCACTAACAGGAAACACCAGCAAGTATCTGTTTAGCAGTGCATGAATGATGAAGTAAATCACAAGAGCCTGAGAGCCTGGCTGACACAAGATCCCTGTTGTAGGAGATCCAAAACACCATCTTCATTGGAATCCTAGGAGATTCAATAATTGATCAACAGCAGAGTAACAAGCCTGTACCCTTCCAGCTGCTAGTGTGTGCTTGAGAACTGCTGGAGGGAGTCCAGTGCAAAGCCACAAAGACTGTGAAGGGAGTGGAACATCTCCCTGATGAGGAAAGTCTGAGGGAACTGGGTCTCTTGAGCTTGGAAAAAAGGAGACTGAGGGATCACCTCATTAATCTTTATAAATACAAAAAGGGCAGGCGTCAGGAGGACAGAGCCAGGCTCTGCTCAGTGTCATCTAATGATAGGACAAGGGGCAGTAGGTATGAGCAGGAACAGAGGAGGTTCCACATCAATATAAGAAGGAACTTCTGCACTGTGAGGGTGATAGAGCACAGGAACAGGCTGCCCAGGGGGGTTGTGGAGTGTCCTTCTCTGAGACATTTAAAACTCACCTGGTCATGGTCCCATATGACTTGATCTAGGTGATCCTGCCATGGCAGAGGGATTGGACTGAATGATCTTTCAAGGTCCTTCCCCATCCCTAATGTTCTGTGATTCTATGTGTTCTACTAAATGTCAGTAGATAATCAGTTCAAAAATTAACATTTCAAACACGGTGACATCCCTGAGAAAGAAAACAAGGCAGACTCATGGTGACAGCTTTCAGCAAGCCACAACTCCTGTCACGGTCCTGCCTGGCCAGTCTGCCAGAAGGAGGCACATTGCTGAGGACACTGCACTGGCTCATCAGTGCTCAAGTTTGGTCCACTTTTTGCTGAGATGACTCATTGTTCGGGTATAGTCTGTCATCCATGAGGGTGCAGTATGGCCTTGCTAGATATTTGCTCTGAAAGATATTTGCAGCATTTCAATAGCAGTGCAAAACACAGCAGAAAGAGAATAAATCCTAAGTCCTGCCTTCATTGTGTTACAGAGGCTGTAGTCTGTGCAGGAACTTCACTGATGCTGAAGGTCTTCAGTCTTGGTGCGAAACCTCTACAGCAGCAGCAAAATGACAAGAGTTGTCCTGACAGTCCTCGAGGGAGTGTTAATAATGAAAGGGAGGCAGGGCCACGTAGAGTGACTGCTTATCCCCTTCATTTGCTGTGTCCAACATTCATCCTGACAAGCTTCATCATTACTGAAACCCAACTCATTGCAGAAACAGGCCTCAAGACAAGCCATCAGTGGTGAGATGGAGAGGTGTACCCAGTCTCAAACCACACGGTGTTGCAAGCTGCAGCAACTAAACTGAAGAATTGCATTGAGAGAGCAGAGAGGAGTTTAAAGGAGACGGCACATGGTCCTGGGGAAAGGTCAGTGTATGCCAAATGCCTTGGAAAAGCCAATGTTTAAGTTAATCAATAGTAGTGTTAATATGATTAATTATGAAGCGGTGGTTTCACTCCTGGCAGAAGCCAGGCCAGAATACTTCATCCCAGGGCACTAATGTATGAAGATCGGTTGGGTTGCAGCAGCTTTTCAGAAAGTAGCCGTGGATCCAGTGTGTTTCCAGGCGAGACACACAGGTGGAACAGCTCTCTGAAGGACTTGTTCCTAGCAGACTGTTGCCTAATTCAACACCCTTTCCTGACTCACTGCAATCCCTGTGTGCTGCTAGATTGTGTCTTTTCATATAAAGATATTTATAGATAAAAAAAAAACAACCAACAACCTAAATACCTTTGAAAACATCCTTTCCTTTAAACTGAGATCGTCTCTGGAGAGACAGCACAGAGTCCTACCTGCAGGGCATGGGCTGCTCATGTACCTCAGCCTGGAGGTGAGGCTCCATGTCCATAGAATACAGGCCCCCACTCTGCATCTATGTGTCTATAAATATGTTCATAAATATGTGAAGGGTGGGTGTCAGGAGGATGGAGCCAGGCTCTTCTCAGTGTCATCTGGTGATAGGACAAGAGGCACTGGGTGCAAGCTGGAACATAGGAGGTTCCATATGGGGGGTTGTACTTCTTCATAGTGAGGGTAACGGAGCATTGGAAAAGGCTGCCCAGGGGGGTTGTGGAGTCTCTTTCTCTGGAGACGTTTAAAACCCACCTAGATATGTTCCTGTGTGACTTGGTCTAGGTGATCCTGCTGTGGCAAGGGGATTGGACTAGATGATCTTTTGAGGTCCCTTCCAATCCCTAATGATTCTATGATTCTATCTTGCATTTCAGTTACACTCAGAGGACAAAAGGGGGACCATAAGGTAGCAGTAAGTTACTGAACAAAGAGCATCACTGCTAGTAACCTCTCTCGCATCAGCTCCTTGGCAGGTTTTCACACCCTTTTTTACCTTAATGCAATGGCTGTTCAACTCCAAGCCCAGACACCCAAGGAATGCTGGCACCCAAATGAGCTTGGGAATGCCACTGCTGGAAGCGAATACCAGCACATCTGGAATTCAGCAGGTAGCATTTTTGCATCCAGGTCCCTTCAGGGCACCCTCCTTCCCTGTGGCTCAGAACCATGGCAATGTAGACTGCAGGGCACTCAAGTAACATTTTAGACAATGCAAGCTGCACTTTGACCTGCAGTTGCCTGCCTGCTCTGAACCAGACAAGCAAAAAGCAACAGCAGCCTGAGCTGCGACACAGCCTGCATCAGCTGCCATCCTCCAGGCTCGTAGTTTTAGGCTCACAGCACACCAAGGCGGGATGGAGACACAGGTACCGCTCCGGTTAAGGAGATGAAGAATGGGAAAGGGTTAGGCAAAGGGTAAATTGCACCGTTAGTGCAAGAAGGAAGCCTTCCGTTAAGTATGTCCTCAAAACCTCTGTCACAGCCAGCAACATGCATTAGGCTTCTATTTTAGGGTGGATTCAGTCAATCCATAACCATGGGACGCAATAAATGAAGTTCCTGATGCTGTCTCTACTGATCAATAAAACCCTGTTGGAGCCAAGCAAATTTCTTCATAAACACCATTAAAGACAAATGTTTTCCAGCCCTGACGCACTAAACACTTGTAGGAGCTATGTGGCACCCAGGGTGCAGTGCGTGTTTCACCTTGTAGAGCTTCCACAGCCTTCCTCTTCCGTGGTCTCAAGGTGTCAGACAGGGCAAGTGTTCTGATAAAGCCAGACTGCTGAAACATTATCAGACCAAACCAGGTGAGCAGCTCCTGCTTCAGCCTTGCAGAGGATACCTCTGGCCTTGATCCTTTAATGAGGTGTATGTTGCCTTTGCCTTAGTATATTAGTAGGAGGCTGAAGTCACACTAACACAACCCATCTCCTGGGGGGTGAAAAAAGTCTGAATTATTTTTACCTCTCAGCATTCAGCTCCTGAGGTAACAGCAGAGTGAAGGGAAAGAGAGAGGCAGCGACGTGCCTCTGGTCTGATAGTGTCATTGCCGTTGAAGCGCTGTCAAAGTCCTTTCTTGCTTTCTCCTGCTGACCCATAACACTTTACATGATGTCAAAGGAGTCTCAGGGGAAAATACATTATAAAACTTCTTAGGCTGGATTATTTCCTTTCTGGATTCTTCTCGTTAGCATTTCCTGCTCTGAATCCCGCTGCCATCACGCAGGGTGCGTTGCCTCAGTTCTTATGCTTCGTTTTTGCCCCGGTGCCATTAGCTGTGCCTTGTGTTCTGCCTGCTGATGTGAACGCGCTCCTCTTGCTTTTGCCAGTTTTACATACGAGGTGTCAGCTTTGTGTCTAGTTGCCTCGCACACACACACACGTGATCAACAGAACCGCACGCTGGAGACACTTCAGCGTGAAAAAACACACACTGTTTGCAAAACTAAGCTGAGACTGGGATTTCAGCACCGTGCGCACTCTGGAGCACGGGTTGACTTCCCAAAATAGTCTTCGAGAAAGCGACAGTTCTGCTCCTGCCATCCCTACCCCACCAAGCAGCAGCTATTTTCAAACAGCAAGTAACACTTCCTACAGTCCCGTGCTGTCAAGTAGGGGCTGTTTTGCCTGCGAAGAACAGCAGGTGTATAAAACAGGGTAAGGAAATAATTGTGTGCATCCCGATCAGGCTCCCTTCTGGCTTAACCCCAGCAGTGTGCATTTGCGGCCCAGAAGGCAAACCAGATCCTGGGCTGCATCAGGAGAAGTGTGGCCAGCAGGTTGAGGGAGGTCATTCTCCCAGTGTTAAATGGATGAAGGCTCAAATACAATGACAAATTCCTGATGTTTAAATGGTTCCCATTGGCAGCACAGCTTGGCTAACGCTTTAGGCCTGAGATTTGACTGTTTGATGTGTTGTGTCCTCAACCCCAATACTGTTGGTCAGTTATCCAGTCCTGGTGGTCATTATCACCCTGAGATTCTTAGTTTCACAGGGTGAGAAACCTTGTCTCTAGATCACTTTTGAGTGTAAGATGGCAGGCTTGCAGCAAACAACCCAGATTAACAGACAAGACTGTGAAAGGCCACAGTTTAAAGAGTTTCATAGAATCGTGGAACACTAGGGATTGAAAGGGACCTCAAAAGATCATTTAGTCCAATCCCCCTGCCACAGCAGGATCACCTAGACCAAGTCATACAGGAACATGTTCAAGCAGGTTTTAAATGTCTCCAGAGAAGGAGACACCACACACCACCTGGGAAGCCCCTTCAGCTCTATCAACCTCACTTGGGAAGTAGTTCCTTCTGATATTTATATGGAACCTCCTGTGTTCCAGCTCACACCTGTTGCCCCTCATCCTATCACTAGATGACATTGAGAAGAGCCTGGCTCCATCCCACTGACACCCACCCTTCACATATTTAGAAACATTAACGAGGTCACCCCTCAGTCTCCTTTTTTCCAAGCTGAAGAGACCCAGCTCCCTCAGCCTTTTCTCATAAGGAAGGTGTTCCACTTCCTTCATCATCTCATTGCTCTATGCTGGACTTCCTCAAGCAGCTCCGTGTCCTTTTTAAACTGCGGGGCCCAGAACTGGACACAAGACTCGCTAGTGCAGAGTAGAGGGGAGGAGAACCTCTCTTGATCTGCTAACCACCCCTGTTCTGATCCACCCCAGGATGCCCTTGGCCCTCTTGGCCACAAGAGCACATGGCTGGCTCATGGCCATCCTGCTGTCCACCAGGACCCCCAGGTCCCTTTCTCCTACACTGCTCTCCGGCACTGCTGAAGAAGGAGGACTGTGGCCTGCAGAGATGTGTAGGGATGTGTGTGCATGCTCTGTGGCACCAGCAACCAGGTGAACAGAAACTGCTGTGCCATTGGCAAGAGGCTTGTTTAGCTCACGGGCCAGGTTAATAACTCCAAGGTTACCAAGCAAACCACAGTTAGGTCAGGCTAGAGCAAGTAATGCTCTAGCAGGAAGCATGTAAATCCCCTGAGTGAAAGGTTGCCACTGAGTAAAGTTTTACTCCTGCATGGCCTCGCTCCTGTGCTGCATCTGTATGAACTGCCCAGGGGCTCCCTCCTGCCTCCATTCTTCCCCCATCTTAGCCAATATCCCACCCACATACTTCTCTTGCTTGCTTGGCTGCCAACCCAGAAGGCTATAAAGGACAGGCTTTTCCCCTCAACGTGCCAGCTACCCTTTCTGCAGCCACGCAGAGGGGGAGTTGTTTTCCATTCTCCCTTAAAGCCAGCACAGAGAGAGAAACATCCGTCCAGTGGTGGGAAACAGCCTTTTTCTTTCCCAGAACAGGTCACAGATACCATCACACGGAACAGAACAGTGAAAGAGCCACAGGTCTGTTTTGCTTCATTGACCTAATCTGTTTGCTGAACACTTTGGGGTTTAGGCTATCAGAGAATCCCATAGCCAGTTGCTTGCTCAGTCTCACACAGCCAAGCTCTCATTATCTAGCAGCTTCCCATGGAGCATTAAGTTAAGCAAGAATCTCTGCACTCACCTCAGGAGCTGCAGCTCATTCATCCAGGAAATTCAAGCACACTTTTAGGAGCACTGGCTGCTGGGGCACTTTCCCCAGTCCTAAAGAGAGGCTAGAAACAAAAATACACCCAAGCAAAAAGCACATTGAATTTCAAGAGCCAGGGGAGAAAAGACCCCTCCATCCTCTTCTCGCTCATATACATCATTGTGCAGAACATATTACAGTGGTGGGTGAGCCAATTTCAAGCCTTCTTTTTCCACCCACAGCTTTTGTTGCTTTTTACCTCTCTTCAATCATTCATTCATGCTCCCTCAGCCGCTCGCCCACGTGTACTCCTTGCTGACAGCCGAGCTGCACGGAAGCAGTCAGAGTTACCATAATGGCTTTTGTGATTCTGCTGTTGAGAGGGTAGGAGCAGTATCAGGGAGAGGAAGCTCTGAGAGGCAATCCAGGATGGCCACAGCTTTACACCAGACACACACACACACACACAGAGGTAATGTGCCAGTGTTCAAGCTAACCCAACACAAAGCCACAAACACAGCCCCCAGGGCCATTTGCAAGAGCAAGTAGTTGGTAATTTTAGAGCCAGAGGCAGCATCACTAACCAACAAATCTGGAAAGGGGTTTTTAAAGAAGCTGAAGGCAGCTGAAGTGTAAGATCTGGAAGAGCTCAGCCTTAACATTGGGGCAAACCACACCACCATCCTTTCCAGGAGCAAAGGCAGCTGCCAGGTTCTGTGTGCTCAGCTGCAGGCCAACACTGTCCCTGGCAGAGGCCAGCCTTCCACCACTGAGTCCAGGGCAGACATGTCCTGACAGTTCCTTCAACTCAGCTCCTGGGATTTTGTTATTCAACAGGCCAGTTGCAGCCCAAACTCACGAGCAAGCGCAAGCGAAAGGATAAGTCCCCTCTTTTCCTTTTGAGCACTTTTTTCTCTACTGTAACCTCAATTCCATCACCTGAGTGAAAAGCACTCCTGACCTGTGGGACAGACTAAACCTGGACATGCTTTCACTTGGCACTGTGGGCTCCAGCAAGAGAACTGACACCTTCCGCACTGTATTGGGACAGGGACGACAGATGAACATTAAGCTAACCAGTGCTGCTTGTGTCACATTGTCCAGTCCTTCTCCCATCCAGAACAGATGTGTCCGCCTCTTACCCTGTTCTGGAAGGAAAACTTTTACTTAAGAGGGAGATCTGAGTCAAGGCATTGCCCTATCACAAAATTGCAGAATCTCTTTGGTTGGAAAAGACCTTCAAGATCATCAAGTCCAACCTTTGACCCAGCACTGCCAGAACACCTCTGAACCATGTCCCCCTAGCCTTTTAAATACCTCCAGGAATGGTGATTCCAGCACTGCCCTGGGCAGCCTGTTCTGATACTTGATGACACTTTGGGTGAAGAAATTCTTCTGTCTAATGTCCAGCATAAAACTCGCCTGATGCAGCTTGCAGCCACTTCCTCTGGTCCTCTTGCTTGCTACCAGGGGGAAGAGGCTGTCCCCCTCCTCACTCCAACTTCCTTTCAGATAGTTGTTGAGAGCAACAAGATCTGCTCTCAGCCTCCTTTTCTCTAGGCTAAACAACCTCAGTTGCCTCAGCTGCTCCACATAGGACCTGTGCTCTGGATCCTTCACAAGCCTCTTTGCCCTTCTCTGGACAAGCCCCAGCACTTCCAGCAGGTCTATATCCTTCTCGTAGTGAGTGGCCTAGAACTGAACACAGTATTCGAGATGCAGCCTCAAGCTGTCCTCCAGCTTGAGCGCTCTGGCCACACAGTGGTGATTCAGGACTACTTTGAGGCATTAAATTCTGGCTGCACTGTAAGAAGGACCAGATACTCACCTGTAAGAGTTAAGAGTGTGACACACACAAGTTCAGCGCTGAGAAGCTGCCCGACATAAGGCCTGTGTCTGCTGGGAAATCCAGTCTTTTCGGGCCTCCTTCAGCACCTAACTTGGAGAAAAGCATCAAGCCACTGAAATACAAAGCATGAACTTACAGGGCTAAGACTTCACAGCCTCCCAGCAAATGCTGACTGTCTCATCCAGGACAGAGAAGATTAGAAATCTAGAACTGAGGGGGGTTAAACGCTCTCTTTTTGTTGATTTTGCCTTAAATTGTTCGCTTGTTGCTGAGCAGTTGCCCTTGCTTGGCTTCACAGCTGGCTGCTCTACAACGAGGGGGGAGTCCCATGTTATCCATAACCACTGCGACTCCACCACCTCCCAGAGCGTAACTTTTCACTGTGAAAGGCATCTAGCAAACACAAGGCACTTCTTAGCAGCAGCAGCAGGGGAAGTAAATAGTGGGGAACACACCCCCTACATGTTTCGAGATTTATAAATAAATGAGTCTCGAAAGCCGCTCGTTTCAAAGCCAGCGTTGCCGGTGATTAACGTGTTCTAACGGCTCAGCCGTGCGTGAATCGCTCTGGGCAGATGAGGAAACATCACTTTCAGCTGCGCTGCTTCCTCACAGTTTCTGAAATGAAAGTTCAGAAAGTGCTCTGGGACACAGTAGTCTCTAGAGGGCCAGTGCAAATGGAATTAGGTGGTTTTTTCTGAATCTTCACGAAGCTAAGAAGAAAAGGCTTTAAATTAGTGCCTTGCCTTAGACAGAGTGGCTCCTCGCCGTGCTCACTGCGCAGTGTGAGTTAGCAGGGAGATATCAGTAGCTGTGCTGCAAATTGTTGTTTAATTAATCACACTGCTAGAGACACCTTTTGCCTTCTCTTCCCTGCATTCACACAGCTGCGTTGGCAGAGGCTTTTTCTCACCAGAGAAGACCATTTTAATGACAGAATTCAGACACAGGCAAGATTCAGGCAGGGGTCACTGATAAATTAGAGAGTGACCTGCTCCAATCTGTAAACTACAGCCCAGAAAATACTTTAATTATAAAGAAATCAAGAAGACTCAACTCAGCAGATATAACTGGACTTGTCAGTCCCAACACTGGATGGGAAAGAGTAATTTATGATTCATGTTTTAGCTGATATACTCTGCATTCCTTGTTAGCCTTAGTACTCATCCAGGTAGTCTGTCTGCTCAACATCCCTCTTTAGTTTTGGCAGATGGTTCTTGATCAATAGCTTTCTTGCTAATAGCCAGCTTCCCGAGTGGCATCACAGCGTAGCTTCAGCTTCCTGTCAGATCTGTGTTGGGATGGAGAGATGATGTTCTTCACTTACAACTGTTTTCCAAAGCGTTTGCGATATCTGCTAGATCACAGCATTGAGTGACAGCCCTGCATCCCCAGGCCCCTTCTGCAGGTAGGTGGGACTACCACACACACACTAAAGATACCATTCCACCACATGAGGAGACATTTCTGTACTGTGAGGTTGATGGAGCACTGGAACAAGCTGCCCAGACAGATTGTGGAGTCTCCTTCTCTGGAGGCTTTCAAAACCCACCTGCATGCAGCCCTGTGTGGCCTGACCTAGGTGATCCTGCTTTGGCAGGGGGGTTGTACTAGATGATCTCTAGAGGTGCCTTACAATATTCCCTAACATTCTATGATATGTATTAAACTTGGGTAGAGCTAATCAGGCCATGTGGGGCAGCCCAGGAGCACCAATTCCAGAGCCCCAGCCAGCTCAGGTAATTTCTAAGCAGCACGGAGTTGTGATGCATTGATAAACCTAGTTTCACTGTAGGCAAAGGAGAAAGATCCTGACAAGCTTCAGGACTGAAGTCACAAGGCAACAGATGCCAGGTCGAGTTCATGTTCTGAAATCAGGTAAATTCTTCTTTCCAATTTGAACAAACAGGACCTTGGATGAGTAACTTGGAAGAAACACTTGGTAATCACTTTGAGTAGTATAATGAGAAATTCTGCTGAATCTGTAATTGCTGCTAAAGCATCAACAAAAATCTTACATGGAAGCAAGAAAATATAATCATAGAATGGACAGGGTTGGAAGGGACCTTAGAGATCGTCTAGTTCCAACCCCCCTGCATAGGCAGGGACACCTTCACTTGAGCAGGTTACTCAGGGCCCCATCCAACCTGGGGCCTTGAACACTTGGGAGACTCCACGAGATACAGGCCTCCAACTAGACTCTGTCCCATTGACCACTACTCTCTGGCTTCTATCCTGCAGCCAGTTCACGATCCACCTCACCACCCAATCATCTAGACCACACTGCCTCAGTTTGGCTGCGAGGATCCTGTGTGAGATTGTGTCAAATGCCTTACTCAAGTCGAGATAGACCACATCCAATGCTTTGCCATAATCCATCCACCTGGTTATGCCCTTATAAAAGGTTATCATGTTGGTCAAGCATGACTTTCCCTTGGTGAAGCCATGCTGACTGTCCCTAATGACCCTCTTGTCCTTGATGTGCCTGGAGACAGCGTCCAGGATAAATTGTTCTATCACCTTTCCAGGGATGGAGGTGAGGCTGACCAATCTATAGTTACCTGAGTCCTCCTTCTTTCTCTTTTTGAAGACTGGAGTGACATTTGCTGTCCTCCAGTCCCCAGGCACCTCTCCTGATCCGCGCGACCTAAAAAAGATGATGGAGTGTGGCCTAGCAATGACTTCAGCTGTCTCCCTTAGCACTCGCAGGTGCATCCCATCTGGGCCCATGGATTTATGTCCATCCAGTTTGCTCAACTTATCCCTAGCCCAGTCCTCATCAACCAGGTCAATCTCCTCTTGTCTGAACTTCCTCTTGGACCCTCAGCAGTCTGTAGCTTGATATCAGGACAGCCACCAGAAGTGTAGACAGAGGCAAAGAAAGTGTTCAGTAGTTCTGCTTTCTCTGCATCCCCTGTCACCCCACCTCACTGAATACTAACCCTCAGCTAACAATAGGAAAAAGCCACTTACTGGAGACTGCTTTACTCTGGTCTCATCTTTTTCTGTGACCAGCTGTATCAGACAATTGTTTGAAAGCCATTGGAAGGTAAGAAGTATCACACAGCTGATTACCAGTGCTGGGAGACCCTCTGAAAGCATCAGGATTTCCCTGAAGCAGGCAAGAGGAAACAAGCCCTGTGGTGGCAGTGCACCAGAGGGCACCAGAACGCCCAGCTCTGCGCTTGGCAGTCGATGCTAAATCTCTTGACAATAACCAAAGTGACTGATAGGAAGCCAAAGAACAGCCTTAGCAGCACAGCATAGATCTGCAGGGCTACCTGCACCTTACACTGGATGTTCTGTTGGCCAGAAGATGCCGACATTGCAATTCCTTTGCCATCTAATTTTCTGGGATATGCCCCAGAAGCAAACAGAAGCTATAAATTATCAAAGTGAGGGGAAGTATTTAGGAGCTACAGTGAGCACCTGTCAAATATTAAGGCTTCTCTTTCTTCTGAGCTGACTTTACACATTTGTTAAGTGATGCTTGATGCATCACTTAGTTGCCCTTCTCTGCTCTTGCTGCAGCACCTCCACATCTCTCTTGTATTGAGGTGCCCAAAACTGGCCACAGAACTCAAGATGTGGCCTCAGCAGTGCCGAATACAGGGGGATTTCAGCACAATTAACCATCATGGTTTGGGGGGTTTCGACCAGGACACACAACTATTTACGCCGTTACCACTGCTGCCGCATTGCTCTCAGAGCAATAAATTACAAGGTGCTCTCCTCGCTTTTGCAATCCCACTTCTTATTTTATCTCCTGATTTTTGTTCTCGCTCCCACGTGCTCCACCCTTAATTACAACTTCAGGCGCTAAAGGAAAAACCTGTCACGGTGAATCAGACAGGTAGTGCGCGAGGTGCAGTGTTCCGCTTCAGACTGATGTCAGACTCGCGGATAGATCGCTTGGAAACAGCTCTGCACTGCGAGGCAGCTGCGCAGAGACTCATGTCAGCTCTTGGAGCAGTCGATTTCCATGTGGATTTCACCTATATAAAGCAAAGGAAAGAAAGAGACCCAAGAGACAGCCTGCAGTTGGGTTTTGAAGAGGTGGCACCAAGATACCCACCGGAAGGGCACAGCAGCTGGGGCTGCAGAACACATTCAAGCACAAGTTGATCTGCTACCAAGGCAAGACCCTTCCCCTGCAGCACACGGCTCTGCGTGCGCAGGAATAAACTAGAAAGACATGTTTAGTTACAGAATCACTGAGGCCGGAAAAGACCTCTGCTATCATGACCTATCACCACCACAACCAGCTAGACCAGGGCACTAAGTGCCACATCCAGTCTGTCCTTAAAACACCTCCAGGGATGGGGACCTGCACCACTGCCTTGGGCAGTTCATTCCAGTGTCTGATCACCCTTTCTGTGAGGACGGGCTGCCTAACCTAACCCTCCCCTCATTCAGCTTCAAGCTCTGCTCTCTCATCCTGTCACTAGTTGCCTGGAAGAAGAGCGCAACTCCCCCCAACTACAATTTCCCTTCAAGTAGTTAGAGCATGATAAGGTTCCCCCTGAGTCTTCTCTTCTCCAGTTCCCTCAGCCTCAGTTGTAAGTGTTAACCCCTT
Source organism: Rhinopomastus cyanomelas (assembly GCA_013400115.1). Classification (NCBI taxonomy): domain Eukaryota; kingdom Metazoa; phylum Chordata; class Aves; order Bucerotiformes; family Rhinopomastidae; genus Rhinopomastus; species Rhinopomastus cyanomelas. Next base: position 203,725 of record VXBP01002536.1, read on the forward strand.
GAGAATCACAGCTGCACTGTCATTTCCACTACCTGCTGTCCAAGCAACAAATTCTAACGCTTCATGGCAGTGAGAGGGGAAGCAGCAGAGTTAACCTAAAGGTCAGCAAGGTCCTGAGGTCACAGGCTGTGCCAAGATGCGGTGTAAGTTCTGAGCCCTGCAGTAACTCTGGCCAAAAGCTTCAGTTTCACACTATTTCAGTGTTACCCAGCGTCAGTAGATTCTGGGTGACCTTATTAATGTCTATGAATATTTGAAGGGTGGGTGTAAGGGGAATGGAGCCAGGCTCTTCTCAGTGTCATCTGGTGATAGGACAAGGGGCAATGGGTGCAAGCTGGAACATAGGAGGTCCCACATAAATATGAGGAGGAACTTCTTCATAGTGAGGGTAACAGAGCATTGAAACAGGCTGCCGAGGGGGGTTGTGGAGTCTCCTTCTCTGGAGATGTTTAAGACCCATCTGGCCATGTTCCTGTGTGACTTGGTCTAGGGGATCCTGCTGTGTCAGAGTGATTGAAGTAGATGATCTTTTGAGGCCCTTTCCAATCCCTAATGATTCTATGATCAATAGAATCACACTGCTGGAGTTTTACTTTCAGTCATCGGGCCTTGGAACAGGCTGTGCAGGGACGGGGTTGAATCATCACCCCTGGATGTGTTTAAAAGTCATGTAGATCCGGAGCTGAAGGGCAGGGTTTAGCAGTGGGCTTGGGACAGCTAGGTTAATGGCTGGATTTGAGGATCTTAAAGGTCTTTTTCAACCCAATGATTCTATGAGTCTAAGATACCTTTTATGAAGGAGTTAAGTGCAGAGGCAGTGCAGCTCTAGGGTCTGTATAAGCAGCTCTACAGTGACTCTCCCTTGGGTTCACACCAAGTCATAAACAGAGCGGCGTTCCATGTCTTTTTTGAAAGACTGATGTATATGCCACAAACCTGAAGCAATTCAGCCATGAGGACAAAGAGATGGCTAAGGATGTCTAGAGGTGCATTTAAGACAAACATGAAGTCTTACAGTTCCTGATGCAGCCACCTTTTCTAAATACCCTCTTGGTATCATCAGTGTGACCTCTCTAAGCAGGTTTTAGGGCTTAGTGGGGCAGCAGGGAGCATCCTCTGCTACCAGTAAAGCATTTTCTCTCACTTCCACACAAACAAAATTGATCTTGAATCAGCCTTCTTGCTCAGCACACAGATGGGTGCTGTTCAGTGCAGCAGTCTGTTCTCTCCTTCCTGCCGAGGTGGGTACTCGGTGGTTCCTGCAGCCCTTCCATCCTTTCACACAGCTGGAATATTTGCAGCGTGAACCAGAAGACAACATCACACGTACTGTTTTGTTAGGTGTTTTATGATAGATTATAGCCAAACCTGTCATTACTGTTGGCATTTACTCTGTTCCAAGGAGGGATTACAAAGCAATTACCAGCCCCACACACCTGCTAGAAGGCTTAATTGCAGATTTGCTCTATCTGCACCACGAACTAAAAAGCAAAAAGTTACTTGCTGTAGGAAATATTAAAGTACCAGGATAGGATGGGGACTGACCTGTTGGAGAGCAGTGTAGGAGACAGGGACCTGGGGTCCTGGTGGATGTGCCCTTGTGGCCATGAGAGCCAACAACATCCTGGGGTGGATCAGAACAGGGGTGGTCAGCAGATCTAGGGAGGTTCTCCTTCCCCTCTACTCTGCACTGGTGAGACCACATCTGGAGTATTGTGTCCAGTTCTGGGCCCCTCAGTTCAAGAGGGATGTAGAGCTGCTGGAGGGAGTCTAGCGTAGGGCAGTGAGGATGATGAAGGAAGTGGAGCACCTCCCTTATGAGGAGAAGCTGAGGGAGCTGGGTCTCTTCAGCTTGGAAAAAAGAAGACTGAGGGGTGACCTTGTTAATGTTCATAAATATGTGAAGGGTGGGTGTCAGGAGGATGGAGCCAGGCTCTTCTCAATGTCATCCAGTGATAGGACATGGGGCAATGGGTGCAAGCTGGAACATAGGAGGTTCCATATAAATATCAGAAAGAACTTCTTCACGGAGAGGGTAACAGACACTGGAAGGGGCTCCCAGGGGGGTTGTGGAGTCTCCTTCTCTGGAGACATTTAAAACCTTCCTAGATATGTTTCTGTATGACTTGGTCTAGGTGATCCTGCTGTGTCAGGGGGATTGGACTAGATGATCATTTGAGGTCACTCTCAATCCCTAATGAAGGAGAAAGCGTTAACAGAGACTTCCTGTCATTCATGTAGCGGCCAGTCCAGCACTAATCCTCGACACAGGCCTCTCCCCATCTGTGAGAGCAGTTCAGTTTGATGGGACAGCTTGAATTACCTGTAGCTCACACGTCTAGAGAACTGACGTACAGCTGTGATTGCCGAGCGCAAGCTATCGCTAAGGAATTAGAAATAAATTGTATTTTCAGATGGGACACAGATGTCACGACTGATTTTAGGGAAGGCTTAGAGGTATCAAATGTCTCCACAAGCTGGAGATGACCACAACACTGTGAACTCTTCACACCTTAAAAATCCCTCAGTATTTTTCCATCATGGCTCAGGGCAGTTACCTTATTTCATCACCTCAAAGATCTGCCCGAGACTGTGGGATCATTTTTTCCATTCCAGTAGCTGGCCACCAGTGATTGGTTGGCCACCTCACAGTTTAAAGCCAAATGTGTAATTATACAGGCTATAAATAAGCACAGGGTCTGTACAACAAGCAACCTACTGCGGCAGTGCTGAAGCAGGATGTGATCAACAACTGATAAAGTTCTGACAACTCAGTAACTTCATTTTGTCTTAGAACAACTTGCAGCACCTTCCCAGTTCTGCAGTCGGTGCCTGTCTCTTGTGGAGTCTTTCGCAACAGAGGAAAATTGCTTCCAAACATGAGGAACAGCCACCATGGAGGCACCAAACATCTGCAGCCTACCTAATGCAAAGCTATTTCCCCTGTAATTTCCAGCCACTGACAAATTCCCTGCACAAAAATCTGTCCTGTGATGGCAATTGTGTCAACAAATCCATTTCCAGTGATTTCCAAGGGGTATTTTTTCAGGAGGATATTAACAGAACTCATCATACACGTGAAGATAATTCATTTCTTGTTCTGTATGTGGTTTTCTTTTGAAGGAACAGAGATAATCAGAATAGATGGAACCTTCTATGGGAAGAATGAAGGCAGCCTTTGCTTCACAGCCCCCGGAGACCACAGGCCAACCAGGCAGGTAAAGATCACTGGTCTAATCTCACAAAATCCCTCAGCCTCAGTTTATCTCACACACACACACACACACTTATGACTAAGAATTGAGGTGATGCAGATGAAAGGGAGGTGCTACCCATTCCCAGCACAGGCAGTGGTTGTGGGAGGGACTTCACAGAACCTCACAGCAGCTTTGAGACCAGGGCAGAGTGACACCGAGCAAGGAGCTCTCTCCCCTCTGTCCATGTATTTTGCCCAGTAGCTTAACTAGCATTACTTTCCTGCTAAATATCTCACACACAGCCCAGATGAGCAGCCATTGGACACGAACCAGGTATGTCCGTGGCAGCTCTCCCACAGAAGTCAGCCAAGCTGCCAGCAGCACTGAAGGCGATGGAAACACTACAGAAATCACAACAGCAGCAGTTGATCTGTAATGCAGAGGACTACCGCTCTGTGAGTAGCAAGTATGAGAAAACTGCAAGGAAAAAGGAGTTTAAGGTTAAGAAACTAATTTCTCTAGCTGCTGTATCAGCCAGCAAGATTGGGAAGGCTTCAATCACAGCTGACAACAGCCCCCTTCGTCTTGACAATCCATGGAAACTACAACTAACTGGCCGACCATGTCTCACCTCCAACAGGAAGAAAACAAATGCCCTACATTGTACTCCATTTCCTGTACTAGGGTACAGTGTAGGCACACCGGTAGCTTTTCTAATAGAGAGAAGGAGGTCACAACTCTTTATTTATTTTCAAAGGCAAAGTTGCTCTAATACAGCTGGGCCTGAACACATCCTCAGCTGCTCCTGCAGGGAAGCACAGCTGTGTCCAGCTGCTGCAGTGGGAATTGCCATTTCTTATACGGAAATAAAACCCTCAATAATCATCAACAAGCTAGTAGTCAAATCCCTCTCTTCTTTAAGACTCCAGTGTCTGACAGGCTCCAAACTGTTTCTCCAACTTGCTGTCTCTAAAATTTCTTGCTACAGGCTTTAAGCAAGTTTGAGCTCTCAGCCGGGAGCACTACGGGCTAACGTCTGCTCTGTTCCAGTGCAGGCTGCATTTTCATGCCCTTTATCTCAAAGATCCCAGTGCACGGATCTTTGCCATGGATCTGAGCGTTCTGCTTTATTCCATAGCTTAGAAGTCATGTGCTGCTCTTCCTCCCCTCTCTGCTGCTGTGTGACTCAGCAACCATTTCCCCCACACTGCATTTCCTCTGGCATTCAGTGTCTTGGCTCAGTACTTAGAAGCTGCTCTGGCCTGACCTGCAGCCCACACACGCTGGTTCTTTTGCCAAATGCCTGGGAAGCCCTGCTCTCCCAGTCTGCAGACATCAACAGCCATGAAGACCAGACCTCCAATTCTCTTGTATTAGAAGGGGCACAACCAAGTTCTGGTCTGCTCTGTGAACTGGAGGTGTTCAAGGCAGCCAACAGAAACTGGTGTAAAGGATACCCCAGACGTAGTCTTACAAATCCTACAGGACTCACATGAAACGCAGCCTTCAATTTACACCTCTGTACTTTTGACTAAAGGACATTTTAAATGTGGCTAGATTAATCTATGAAGTACATGGCTTTGCTAAAAAGGCACAGTATTTCACTTATTATTATTATTATTATTATTTGGTGATATAGACCAAATCATCAGTCTGGACACAGACCTAGATACATTGGGCATCCTTCCAGTTTTACAAAGCTGAGTAGGACTTCTGTGTTTGCCTGGTCATGTTGAGAGAGTTTCTATGTTCCTGTCACCTTTGAAAGATCCTGACAGTTTAAAACTTCAGCTTGCGGCCAGCACTTTGCTTAAAGGACTAAACAGTTGCCATCTTAGTGTTTGTGAGCAGAACAGACCCTTCTAGGTAGCTGGCCAGACAGATGACCGCTCATAACAGCAGCCAGCCACACTACATTCCACGCCTGTGGGAAGACCTAGGGGTTAGCTGGGCTGAGACTGGCTCTGAAGCAGGAACCATTGGGTTCTGACTTGGAGCACTGAGCCATATCCATGGCGGTGAATTTCCTACCTGGAGTAGCCAGGGAGAGCTGTAAGAAGTCAGATGTATGAATTTCAGCAGACAGGTTTTGATACTCACCAGTAGATGCAGAGAAAGGCAGGACTATGACAGTACTCAGTGCCCTTCACAGGAGCCTCTGTCCTTATACCACCCACATGGCTCTTTCTCCCCATTGGCTTCCAGCAGACTGCATGTTGTTTTGCCCTCCCAAGTCTATTCACAAAGTGCTCCTGTGTTTTTTTAATCCTGAGAAGCGTCCTTACGACCTGCCTGCCGAGGAGGCACAGAGAGCTAAGCAGCACGCGGGCTCCAAGCTTGGAAGTGCTTTCCCTCAATCTGTGTACTTTCGGAAGACCAGACAGCGGGCGGCTCTGTTGCCACTCATGAGTCACAAAGTGCCTCCCCGGGCACAGACCTCATCCTTGTCAGGCTTGAGGCCAGAAGTGGGTCTGAGGCAAGTTGACGCGGATGTGCTTTTGTCTGTGCGGTAACGGCAGAGCTGACCCAAGATGGCCACTCATTTTCTAAGTGTCTTACAAACATCAACAGCCTGCGATTAGCAGCGCCCTAAACCGAGAGACAAGGTGAATCACTAGTGACATTTTGGGAAGGGAGAGGAGGCAAAGGGAGAAGGTAGATTTAGGTCATCCACACCATATCACAGCAGCAGCTAAACTCAGCACCAACCTCAAAACCTCAAATTGCCTTTGGCTGAAAGTCAAGCACACAAGCAGGAACACGTGTCAGCCCATGGGCTCGCCAGGGTGGGCTGGGGAGTAGTGCAGCCCAGTTCTTACGAATTCACACCCCACTTAAGGAGGCACTGGCTGCATTACCACATTCTTGTTGCAGACCAAGGAAGCTTGGACATCTCAGTACTGCTGCCCCAACATTTCTGCCTACATTTCCATTCTGGTTCTTTATCTGGGTTTTATCCAGACTTGGTCTCTCATGTTCCAGAGCAGAAGACATCACTCAAGACCATCACATTCAATGTTACACCCTGTTTTCTGTATAGGAGTTCCTGTAACTTGTTAATGACTTTTGCTCACGCCATTCTTGGCTAGCAGGCAGTTTTCAGCCTACAGATCAAAAACATAAGGCAGAGAACTCTCACCTTTCTTCCAAAGTCCTTTCTTCTCCCACCTTAATCAGAGGGCCTTCCTTACTATTCATTCATAGAATCATTAGGGATTGGAAGGGACCTCAAGATCATCTAGTCAATCCCCCTGCCACAGCAGGATCCCCTACATCAAGTCACACAGGAACACATCCAGATGGGTTTTAAACATCTCCAGAGAAGGAGACTCCACAGCTCCCCTGGGAAGCCTGTTCCAGTGCTCTGTCACCCTCACTGTGAAGAAGTTCCTTCTCTTCATTAATTAATTTTCACTGTTTTGCTGCTCCCCACCCTGCCCGACAGTGAGAGAGGAAGTGATAAAAGTTGTTTCCTAACCCCCTCTCTCTTCAAGGAAATACATTGACATCCATTACAATTAAGAAAATACACCAACAATAGCAGAGACCCAATTGTTTGAGCTAGCAGTAGCCCACAGTGGCCCTCTGCCACTCTCATTATAACAAACAGCAATAAAGCAAAAGAATACAAGGAGATACCAAACAGCCTGGACACCTAACAGGCCAGAGCTTTAAAAAAAAAACAAGAATGGCATCTTCATAGAAGTTGGTATGCTCCAGTAAAAGAAACCAGAAGAACTCTATTAATTTGGGCTGAGGTACTCAACACCATCTTGTATTCAGCTGGACATTGATGTTAGCTGGACATGTGGGTCTGGACAAACACAAGCGCTGGAGCACAGCTCCCTGGCCACAACACTCAGCCTTCACTTTAGAAACAGCAGCACCCAGTGCAGGCTCAGAAAAGGAGAAAATCACAAAACAGCTTCACAACACTCACAGTGGTAGAGACTCCTCAGCTTCCCTAGCTCACCCATCCCAGCAGCACCAGCCACTTACCTTCTCCTCAGCTCAAATCTGTGCAGGGGTCCAAGGCAATTCAACCGTGTTTCCAAGGTTTCTAGTGCGACGCAGGCTCCCATCACACCCTTTTCAAAGCCAGGCAGTTTAGTTCCTCAAAAGCCTTCAGGTAGCAAAGCCTCTCTTTGACTCATGTCTCATCTCAGCAGAAATATGAGTGGCAGAAGATGTCAATAAGGCCCAGAAGGAACCTGTTCCGTTAGAAACACCTTTAAGAGTGATTCTTTAATTCATCTGTAGCACATCTTCCCCAGCTTTCTATATACTTAAAGGTTTTAAAGCCAGTTGTCTCCTGGCCCAGTAAATCATCTGTGGCTATCAGAAGTTAGATGTTAGTAATGAGAGACTGTGGTCACCTACCTGTTCTACATGCTCTTTTCCACTTCTAGATAAAACAGCAGCAGCTTTCCTACGTTTCTGAAGCCATCATTCAATTCCTTATGTTGCCCAACCCTGCTCTCTCAGCACACCTCCCCAAAAGATCTCCATCTCATTCTTCCACTGGAGATGTTTATGACCCACCTGGATGTGTTCCTGTGTGACTTGGTCTAGGTGATCCTGATGTGTCAGGGGGCTTGGACTAGATGATCTTTCGAGGTCCCTTCCAATCCCTAGTGATTCTATGATTCTAAGTACTTCTGCCCTCTCAGTTTCTCTATGTAGTTTTTCACCGCTTTAAGATCCACCTTCTGACAAGCTCCAGTTTTCACTAGAGAGTCGTACTCCTCTTTAATTCCCCCTCCACCAACAGAAACAGTAGGTGCTGTGCACCCCCTTCCCATACTGAAGGTTCATCTTCCCATCCTTGCACCCAAAGCTCAGGACTTCACTTTTCAGACTCTCACTTGAGCCCGTTATTGCTGGGCGCTCCATCCTGACTCCTGTTTACACTGTGGTTAGTCAGACTTCAGATGGTGAGTTGAGCAGCCATCACCATCCTTCATCATAGAGAATGCTGAAGGAGGCCAAAAGGAGCAGGTCCCTTCCATCTCCTCCCAATTCTTGGCAGAGTTTCTTAAGTAAGTTATTTCATAGAATCATTAGGGATCAGAAGGGACCTCGAAAGATCATCTAGTCCAAGCACATTTCTTCTTCTCAGAAGGAAGCCTCTGCTCACCATGAAAGCTCTACTTGAAGCACCTTTCACTTCACAAGCCACAAATGATAGTGTGTCCCAAACACTAATTACAGCATTTAGTAGATAATTATGTTTATATAAAGAAAAGTAATTTTAATAATTATTGCTACTGTGGAGCCTTTACATCACTAATTGTGCCCCTTCACACTGTGATCATCCTGACTTGCATTCCTGGTATCAGCTGTGTCTTCAGATACTTTCCCCTACCCCTCAGATGCAAAAAGAGCAAGGAAATTCCTTCCTCACACGGAGCACATCATCACCAACCAGCAGCCCACGAAAGTCTCCTGTCCTGACCTGCTATTACAGTTACTAATCCTGTTGTGTTTAGTTGTTCAGATGGAGCAGATGTCACTGGGTGGAAAAAGCTGGGTTTGTGGGTCAAGCAGTGCCTTCTATTACCTAGTTATGGGTTGCATTTCCTATCAGTTTTGACCTTCCTCGTAAACATCAAACTGGGACACAGCTTCACTGAGATCCAAAAGGATAATGTGTCCGAATGTCCTGCTCTCAGGGCGTTGCCTGAACCCTCTTGACTGGGAAATCTGCATGTATTTCATACCCACACAGGACAAGTAGTTACTGGCCAAACAGCTCCAGCTGCTGCTCTGATAGCTGACCCTATCCAATCCCTAACATTCTGTGATTCTGTGATATCATTTATCAGGTGAGCTGCAAAATGCAGGTTGTTTTCTGTTTCCATTAGCAGCCTCTCAGAAGTTAGGAGCTTGTGAACAATTTCTTCTTACCATCTTTTTTCAGTGTTTTGTAGACATTTCAGACTATCTTGTAGCTGCACTGTACACATTCTACTCTGAAAACAGAAGTAGTAAGCTAAAGCGAGCTAACAAGCAAGGATGTTGGTCTATAGGCAGCTTTCACCCCAAATGTATCTGAACAGTTATGACAGAACAAGTTGGTAGTCCAGGAAGCTCCAGTACTATAAGCGTTTGAGATAGATGAGCTAGTGCACCTTTGCTCATGGGGCTGCCTGCCTTATCAGCATGGCTGTCCTTCCTCCTACGTCTGTCGAGGTCCCTTCCAATCCCAAACGTTCGGTGACTCTGTAGGAACAGAGACCACTCTGGACACAAGCCTCAGCTGTGCAGCACACGCAGCCATTCAGCAAGTCACACAAGAAGTCACACACAGTGCCCGTCTAACTACCACGCTGGTCTCCAGGCTCACAAAAAGCCATCTTCAAGCACATTCACTTCCAAGTATGAAGTATGGTGACTGCAGTCATGTTTAGCAGCCAGCCTCGAGCCTCTTGGGTACCCACAGCTCACCCTGAAGAACAGAAGCTTGTTAAGGGCCCTTCAGTGAATGGGGCCTGTTCTTGTTATCAAAGAACACAATTCATTTGAGCAGCTAAGTGCTTTTTCATTATGGTGAGACAAGCAACCATAGATTTAGCTATAACTGGAAGAGCAATTTTAAAAAAAACAAGAAGTAATTTGTCTGGACTCTCCTTTTTAAAAACCAAAAAGGGTCAGGAAACACTAAATAACTTGTGTAATTCCTGACCAACGCAGCAGAAGCTGTAGCACTGGTGTAACCCACACCCCAATGTGGTGACAAAGCACAAAACCTTTCCTGAGTGGAGGGCTGTTGGCTTTTCAAAACAAGAACATCAATCATCATGGAATCATTTTTTTTTTCACACTTGGGTCTGCTGTTTGCAAAAGGAAATTGCAAACAAATCACACGGTCACACCCTTCTAATGATCGACTTACCTACTACGAGTCACCACCCACACTTTCATAACCAGAATGGGAGCTGTATTATCTTACTAACAGCTTATTAAAATGGTCAAGAGCTTCCTGCAAACTGTAACAAGTATATAGGAAATTAAGAGAGCAAGAGAGACACTAAAAGTTCTGTGACAAATTCCACAAGATCAAACTATTGTATGAAAACCTGAGAAATACTTCCACAACCTTCTCTGCACCACAGACAAGTATGAAATAAAAGCAATGAGGTAAAAAGAAGTACTCATTGCAATTGTAAGATCGCAAGTTAGGAGGCTGAGCAAGGTAGCTAGGAGTCGGTAGGAAATTAACAACCATCCATGGAAGTGGTCAAGATAAACACTCCTGGAATGGACACAAACAGGGTGAAGTATCTGGAAAAGTTTGCTCGTATTTATAAGACTTTTAGATACAAAACCCTTGGCTGTGATTTGAGAAACACACTAGGAACTGAATGTTCGGAGCAAATGCTTTCCAGATTCTTTGATCTGGAGTCTGCTCTACAGAAGCAGTTCTCCAAGAGACTTCCTAAGCAGCTTTGGCAAGAAAACCAGCACTTTTCTAATAAATCAATCCTATTTGATAGTCTTTCCTTGCACGTATCCAGTGTAAAGAATTACTTCTTGGAACACCTTCTTCAGCACACCTGGTGTGTTTTCAGGCAGAGTCTCCATTTCCTTGTACAGAACAGAAATACCCCAAAAAGCCCCCTCTCAAAATATACTGAACCTGCAGTTTCAAGAGGAAGGAGAAAGAACAGCTGGAAGACTGAGACCCCTTATTCATCTGCACCAGCAATTCCCCCAGAGCACAAACGGTCACAAGACAGAACTGTGAGTTAGAACAGACATCCAGGTCCCTCTTTGGGTGCTGTCGTTGCCTGTACCCTGCTTTTTTGATTTACTCTTCCATCTTCAAGAGTGTAACGGTCTTTCCATGAAGCTGCTTGTTCTTAGAGTCCATCTAAAGGAAATAAAGTTGGGATCCTATGTACGTCTCTTACTGCCTTCACCAAGAGCAGCTGATAAAGTGGTTCTCCACAATGCAGCTCTCTCCTAGATGCACACGCTACCCACAACTTCAAACTGCATCTTCCCTGCGGTTCAGTTCCTGTGCCTTTCAACAGCTCCTGTTTTGTGCCAAACCTTGAGAGCTGTAGCACTCAACTCGAAAATGGAGTAAGGTGCAGAAGTTGTGCAAAATCAGAATAAAGCATTACGATCACAACAGGGGCTACGAGGCACGTAAATACATCGTCTTCTTCAAGAGCACCGTAACAAGGAAAAAATGGCAGTGGGTCAGGTACAAAGGACATGTAGTAGGGATCAAACCTAAAAATACAACAGAGCCTTATCTTTGACAGGTGCACTATGTCTGCCACTAGCGGCTTTACGGCTGCCTGCGCAGTTTTCATCTTAGCAACCTTTGTCTGCTTGTCACACCTGTAGACACTCAACTGAACTGCAAGACAGGGAGATGAGTTTTTCCTCACAGAATCATAGAAATGTCAGAGATTGGAAGTAACCTCGAAAGATCATCCAGTCCGATCCTCTCTGCCACAGCAGGACCACCAAGATCAGGTCATATAGGAACGTACCTAGGCAAGTTTTAAACATCTCCAGAGGAGGAGACTCCACAACCCCATCCAGTCTTAGAGGGGTAACTTGGGCATCAAGGATCTCATGAGCTACAAAGGCAGCTGCGACGTTCCTGGAAACTTTGGGATCTTACAGTAAAGCCAGAGTCATGAGCTACCAGACACATTCAGTGCACATGCAATCATGAAATTGTGGAGTCTCCTTCTCTGGAAGCTTTAAAACCTTCCTGGACTTGGTCTAGATAGCGTGCTATGACGGGGGGGTTGGACTGGATGATCTTTCGAGGTCACTTCCAATCCCTAATGTTCTGTGATTCTGTGAGATGGTTTGATGGCACCTACTGATCACAGAACCATAGAATCATTAAGGCTGGAAGAGACCTAGAAGATTATCAAGTCCAACCACCAACACAACCTCGCCATGGCCAATACATCGTATTCCCTAGGGCCACAGCTACACGCATTTTTGAAATCAAATCTACCAAACCAGCAGAACTCTAGGGTTTACCCTTTGTTCTTGTGCTTGTTGGCTCCAAAACGCTTTTTCTTCCCACTAATGTCTTTTTCAGGAATGGCGATTTTGTGGTGTTGGGATTTTTCCCCCCACCTCCAGTGAGATTTACTGAAGCGCGTCTGGGGTTGTGAACCCTATCATGAAAAAAGCGGAAACTTTACGACAGGGATCTATTTACAAGAGAATAACGTCTGCGACAGTACCGCTAGCGCAGCGCACCTCGGATGACGTGCCCTAGGGAGGTAAGAAACAGAAAAGCAGGTACAAGCCCTCAAAATGATGTTATACACAGCATGTGGCACAATGAACAGCCTAACAGATGACATTCACATGAAAAAGGCTGAAAACCTTTCTCTTAACTAATTTCCAAACTTCTAGGCAGTAACTTGATTGCAGCCTTAATTGTCACAAAATAGTAGTTGTTCAAGTGTTGGTTCATGGCTCTTCCTCCCTGGCTGTATCAGCACGATCAAGGAGGTCACTGGCAGCGCCAGAATCGGAAAGGATGTGTATGTACTGGACAAACACAAAACCAAAGACCATACAGACAAACCAGCTCGTGTGGAAACCAGAACACTTCCTTCACAAGACATTGCACTGGCAGCAAAGGCAATTTGGTTTGTAACTAAAGCACGACCCGTAGTATCAGACTCTGCTCCATTTCGATTCTGCTCTGTGATCTCTGAAAGTAGGTTTTTCAATGACTCATTTGTCTCAGTTTTGCCTCCTTAGGGAGAAAACACAGTACCAAGCAGGCACATTATTACAATGGTCTGATGAACTAGGAATGGTCAAAATGATTTTTGAAAGTCAATGAACAGCCAGAGTTACTGTGAGACCTTATTATTATATGCAAAAGCAGCATTTAAAATGTCTTATATTCACTTCTTCACACTGAGGGTGACAGAGCACTGGAACAGGCTGCCCATGGGGGTTGTGGAGTCTCCTTCACTGGAGATGTTTAAAACCCACCTGGATGTGTTCCTCTTCTTCTCTGCAACTTGGTCTAGGTGATCCTGCTGTGGCAGGGGGATTGGACTAGATGATCTTTGGAGATCCCTTCCAATCCCTAATGATTCAAGAAACCAACAAAAGAAAGAGGACGGGAACAGGTAGACTCTTCTTCAGAGAAAGTCAGAGGGCATAAAGGAACTAAGACATGCTTTTTCCACACAGCAGATACTACAGACTACTACAAGTACATTTTAACATTTATAACACATTTTTAAATAAGAATAATTTACAACTCCTGTGCAGTTTGCCCTAATGTTTTTATCAACCAAAGAACCAGATAAGGTGTTTTTTTCCCTAACATAATTGGAGAAGAGAGTCAAATAAAGTCTTTAAACAAACCCTTTACACCTGATAGCAAATATATTTTAATAATTAATTAAACAGACAAGATTTTTCCCTTGCTACTGCCAGGAAATATGCCAAGAAACAGCATCTTTTCTGAAGCTGCAGAACTTGCCGAAAAATCAATGAAAAAACCCAGACTACTAGAGAATAACACCACCTGATCTAGGGTGGGGTGTCCCTGCCCATGGTAGGGGAGTTGGAACTGGATGATCCTGTGGTCCCTTCTAACCCAGACTGACTGTATGACTTGGTCTGGGCACTCCTGCTGTGGCAGGGGGATTGGACTAGATGATATTTTGAGGTCCCTTCCAATCCCTAATGATTCTATGATTCATTCACAGCTTAGTGGTGACTGAACTGGAACACATTTTCTTATGAAGCTCCACATACATCTTACACCACCAGACGAGCTGAATTGTTTATTTCAGAAGAACTCATTTGTATCAGCACAATTCGAGAAAGTTCACATGCAACAGATTGTGGTGAGAGTTTGTACATTTTAGCATCACTTCCTTTCACCCACCTGCACACAAGGAAATTATCCAAGTAACAAAAATGTTTACTGGAATGTTGATTTCAGCCATTTCTTTCCCCTAAATTCTACTCTGTAACTAGCAGTAAATCTTTAACATTTTTAACACAAACATTGATTTTTTTTGAAGGGACATTTGTGAAGCAAATACAAAACATCATTGCTTTCATGAAATACAAAATGCTTGAACATTTTAAAAGTACTCAACTCTAAAATATCATGGACCTGATAAACTGACATAAATTTAACACTGGTTCCCGCTAATTAAAAAAAAGAAAGTGGTTGTGAAAATAAATCAAACAACTCCCTAGTGGACTCAAAGAGAAAAGATCAAAAGCAGTAACCAGTATCTTTCCTTCCAGTGTTAATTAGTAATTAAAAATCTTAAGACTCATTACTGCCTACTCTAGAACAGTTTGGTTTCTTTCAATGGAATGGGATGTTGCACAGACAAACCCTGCGACCAAAGTTATGAAAACCAACCAGTTTCAGAACATCTTGCCTTCAGCACAGCTACAAAAGGATGGGAAGTTCCGTTGTTTTCTTTTAAATAAGCATCTTCCTTGAAGACCTCAGCTTTCATTTGGTCTCCAGTCGCATGCAGACGCACGTACTGCGTAACTCTACTGGCCGAGGAACATCCTTGCTCTGCCACGGTTCAGATACAGCTGAAAACTTTCAGTAGGAATACAAATCTTAGACCTGGTTCTTTGGCACCGCACAGGAGCTGACCGCTCCTACTGTTTGCACTGACCACAACTCCTAACAAAGAACTTCCTGCATTTGGAGAAAGAAGGACGGGATGGGACTTGTCACCATTGCAAAAGCCAACGGGTTAAATGAATGGCCCTGTGTAGATTTCAAGTGTCTTCCGTTTGTCGTTTGCTTGATGCCTTCACTACCGGTTCCAGTTTCCCCCGCACCATCACAGCTCAATGTTTCCCGCGTACAAGGTAATCATCAGTATGGCAGTGAAGCCCGTCAGCAAACCAGCGTTCTGAATGAGGAAGAATGTGAGATCCATCTTTCTTCCCGTCACTTTCTCTCGCAGCATATCGTTCATCTCCGGGAACTGAAAGAAAGGAGTATTTCTAGGTGAGCATTGCCATCTCGTGGTAGCACGCATCACGCAAGGCAGCGGGAACTGAACCGGAGGGCTACTTCACACCGAGTACCCTAGCCAGCACAGGGTGAAGGCCGTCACCCCAATCACACTGAAAAACCACTTCGCTGCGTATGGCAAAACGAAACTGCGTTTTGTTCCTCCCTAGAGTGACTTCCTCAGGTTGTTTCTCATGCTCTTGATTTCAGCAGTCTCCTAGGGTCCAGAAGCTGGTCCCTACTTTGGAAGAAGCCCTTGTATTGCTAAATGTTTTGTTTCTTCCTGCACTAGCAAAGGCTCCTGCTTTACCTGTGAGCGAGTTAAATTACACTGAAAACACAGGACAAGCCCTCAGGAATATGAAACCTATTACAAATAGTTGTGGGGGGCTGATGAGGCAGTTGTAAATCAAGGAAGAAAGAAGAATGTTGTGAAACTGGTGGGCGCAGATGCAATGAGACACTGAGTGCAGTGAAGGGATTCTTCATTCTGCTCCGCGCGTCTCAATGCCAACAGGATGAATGAGCGATCTGCTACTAACTGCAGAAACAAAGACACATCAAAGCTGATGGCAGATGAGCAATGGCCACAGGACCCCGAATGGGGGAATAAACATACATGTCTGCGGCAGATAAAGTCACCTGCAGTGGATTTTGACAAATGTAATTAAATAAACTGTAGGCTCTTCCCCTGTAGTGCCAAGTAGCGTCACCAGAATGCAATGAAGACTGTTTATTTCGGTGCTTGTTTAGAAATCTTCAGGCTGTGTGACTCAGAAGCTGTATCTTTCTTGGATCTCACAAGGAGAAAACAGCCACTGAAGGTAACGCAACTCTTGAAGAGCAAACTAAGGTTAGTGGGAGGTGGCCAAGCCTTCCCAGAAATCACTCCAGGCCTCCCTAATCCTCTTGCACAAGAAGCAAAGACAACAAACCAGCCCCACTTCATGCCACACAGCAAGGTTCATCTGTGCACACACCTCAGCGTACACACGCTCTCATGCCCACAGCCTCACCGCACAGTTTACTGGCAGAGGTTGGAGGAAAAAGAACAGCAAAAAGAATGAAAGGAAGGAAGGAGGAACACTCTAGTAATTCCTACCTGATTCTGGACAGGCAATGTGAAAACTACAACAGAAAGCAGAAAAGCAGATCTCTGTACAGAGCACTTGGATACCTATCTCAGACTTTTCAAGAGGAAGAGAGATTCAAATAGGCAACTGATAGAGTCCAAAAACCTACGAAAACAGAGAGAGATTGAGAGGGGCAGAGAGAAACCAACAGAACCACAGATACAAAGAAATGAACATTTCCTACTTTGGTGGTTTTTCATTACAAATTTAAGTGGAGCCACTCTGCATTAATGCTACGAGTTTTGCAGATCATAGTTGAGACACATTACTATTCATTATGCAAGAGTGAGTCTAAATGAAAAGCTTTAGCAATTAAGGTATGAGAAAACAGTAACAAACTGTTCACATTTCACATTGAACTCTAACATTATGACTTAATGAATCATAGGTGGTTAGCTAAACAAGAGGAGTACTTAATGAAACAGTCTCTGTAGCTGTGTGACAGTTCTTAAATGCACCTAGAACCAAACGTGGTTCTAGAGTCTTTTCAAGATCAGGCCTTGCTCTTCCAGTTGTACACACGCACACGTGTGGCAGGTGTGAACACCTGTGCAGACACATCTGTTCTTACAGCACTACATTAAACATAAAACTTGCACTTATTCAAGGATCTCTCTTATTTTGAGGTAAAACTTCAACGTAACTGTAAATCATGGAGCATTACTGACTGCCTGTGAATCCAGACTTTATTTCCCAAGTCTGAACGTGAGCTGGATCTTAGCACAATTTTTTTGGCTTGTGTCTTCGGCTCGCTTTAAAAAAATTAATTATGGACAGACTGTTTTCAAAAGAGTTGAGCAAATTTGATTAGACTGAACCAAGAAAATGGGGCTGGGGCTGTTTAATTTAAACTAGAACAGAGTTTAAACAGGTTTTTTTCACCTCAACAGCCCAGAAACCGCCACTGTGGTTACTTGAACTCAAAACTAATCTTCAGTTCCATTTTATTTACTTTTTCCGAAATTTCTTTTCTTTCAAAATATGGTTTAAATAGACAAATGAACCTTTTAAAATTAATGTGATCTCCTGTGCCACTTTAAAATGCTCAAATTAAATAGTAATTTTTTATTTCTTCATGAAACCAGCCCGAATTTATGAAGAGCCTGTCTGTCTCTACACCTCCTGTTCAGCAGTGATCTGATCAAGCCCACTGGTAAAGTGAAAGGCTTCCATGAGATCCTGCTGTGGCAGGGGGATTGGACTAGATGATCTTTCGGGGTCCCTTCCAGTCCCTAATGATTCTATGAATAAGCAAAAACTCCCCGCGCACCTCCAGTAGGGGTGTAGTTGGTGATTAACATGTTGTACAGTAAGCGGCTGACGCTATAGAGTGAAGGACAAAACACTGGTTCTACTGCAGAAGCTTTGTGTGGACTTCAAGAAATACAAATAACTGATGATGACATTATATCTCACCATATCTGCCAAAGAGATGTACAGGAACATTCCACCAGCTACGGCAAAGATGATGTTTGGAGCAAAGTTGTTTCCCACTAATATACCAAAAGCCAAGCCAACGTAACAGGAACACGCAGAGAGAAAGTTGAAAAACAGAGCCTGCCGAGTGCTCATCCCTGCATTAAGCAGGATCACAAAATCCCCTAGAGGAAAAAGAAGAAAAGAGAACACAATATTTTGATTGTTTTCTGATTTCTAAGGACACTGGAGGACACAATTTGTATAAAAGTTATGGTCCCCTGCTGTTTTCATTCAGTCAAGTAAGTGGTGAGTACTTCCTTGCAATATAACTGAAGCATTCTAAAGCAGGTAGGGGATGCATAATTGCACTAAGAGCACAGGTACACAAAACTATAGCTGCTTAAGTAATGATAATAATCAATAAAACAGAGTATCCAGCATATATGAAGTGGGCAATGAATATATGTCTCCAACTTCCACCCACCTGCAGTGGGGAAACTGCTGCGCTAGGCACGTATTTTGAGCACGGCAAGTTTTTGATCAGTTTATCTTTGACTAATTTATCTAAACTTTCTTAAAACCTACGCCAGCTTTTGGCCAGCATCACCTCCTACAACAGTGATTTCCACAGTAAAAGACACATTGAATGAAGTTACTTACCCAGTTCATGGGGAAACTCTTCACACAAGATAGCTATGGAGGTACTGAGCCCTTGAAGCAGAGACAAAGTGAAAGAAGCACCAATAGCCAACCCATCTATGAAATTATGCACAGCGTCACTCAGTGTCACCATCCAAGCAATGGTCCCAATCTTCGACAGTGGTCGCCCCTGAAGGCATTTGCATAAGCTGCTTTGGGTGGATTCTTCCTGTAAAAAGAACATCATAAAGCAATTACATAAAGCACTGAACACAAGAAGCCAACAGGTCACGCTTCTATGAATGCCAAGTACCACCTAAAGCACTGCTTCATATGGAGACCAAAATGATTGGTCCAAAAAGCAAGAGATGCAGTTAGCAGCATCTGTATTTATTTCTTAAACCACTTCTAGACCAGTTACATACTGCCAGTACATCATGCTCGCAGAGAGGCACTCGGCCACCGCAGCAACAGACAGGTACATTGTGAATACAGACACACATCCAGATGGTCCATAAACTTCAATTCCGGGCAACGATAGTCAACTCCAACCATTCAAATTAGTTCCTACAAAGTGCCTGTGGCATAAATTACAGAATCACAGAACATCAGGGATTGGAAGGGATCTCGAAAGATCATCTAGCCCAATCCTCCTGCCAGAGGAGATCATCTAGTCCAATCCTCCTGCCCTAGACCAAAATACCGATGAGTAACTCGAACTGCACACGCTGAAGGCTCAGGGTGTGAAAAGAACAGGCTAACACAAAGCTGCAAAGTACAAGCACACAAGTGATCTCAATCGCTCCTCCCAAAATTGGGAGTAATTTATAATGATTCCATGATACATGCGATACCATGAATTAGTAAAAAGGCTGAAGCAGATGAAAGGAAACGCAATTTTATCTGAGAGTACAAACTGCCCTCTCCCCTGAAAACACTCCTGGTGCATGTAAACACTGCAGTGACATCACACAGTACAAACACTCTACAGGAATTTCTCCCCAGGAGAACAAGAAAAAAGATTGGCACCTAAGACACTGGCCAGTGCTTCCTGACTGCAACAGGTGAGCAGTACAGTCACAGATCATTCCCAGAAGTCAGTTAATAAAAAGGGCACCACAGAGGTTTTGCTTTGTCACATCAAACGCAAACACGACCAGGCAACTGAATTTTGAAATCCGCAGAAGTACAACGATTAAAAAATTCTTACAAAATCTTTAATGACGGAGCGGTGAGGGTGTCTCACGGCTCGCTCACGCACTCTTATCTGATGTGCTCCATCCTCGTACGTAGGAGGTGCCCTCGGCAGAAGTTCAGGATTTTAGAATCACACGCCTGTTGCGCTGCTCAGTCTCGCAGCTCATCGAGCTTTGATTGAGTAGCACCACAACTGCCACGAGGCACGCTCACAGCTCCTAGTCGCCGCACAGAAGACTTCTGAAGTGACACTTTGATGATGTGAAAATCAGCGACGGCATCCAAACCTTGAGAGTCTCACAGCTGACTCAAACACAGAAGTTTTACACTTGTACTAGATGCTTGCCTTCAGTTTGCAGGGTTTTCCTCGCAGCATCTCGGGATGCGCCAATCATATTTTTCAGGCGACTCATTTTTACTGGTACTAATTATGTTTAAGGTAGGACCACTTATGAGTAACAAAGCTCTCAATCCACGAAGGCAACGTGAACTGGACTTGTAAGAAAGAAGTACTACAACGCAAGCCACATAAAAGACACAGCTGTAAGTAACACAAGAGTATCTGAAAACACCAACACAACCACTGAAACTCTTCCACCAAGACCTGATGAAACCTTCAGATTTACTCTAGTCTGCTAGCAGTTTGCTCTGGCATTAAAAGCCAGGAAATGGCTGGACCACCATCGCTGAAATTGGCTACCACACTTTGACACAATTATGCTTCAAACTCCCTCCTTAAAGCCAACTTCGGCTCTTGAGGAAATACCGAGGAAGAAAGGATGGAAAGCACAGATATTCCTCAGAACAATGAATAAAGGAGAAGAATCTTTGTGACATTTAAGTTCTTAGTGTGAAGACCGCATGTAAAAGGAGGTGTTTGAGCATTCCACTGAGGATCTTGGGGTGGCCTTCAATACTTGATGACCACATGCACTGCATGTAAACTGGTTGGTACAAACCGATGCTGTGCAGTTACCTTTTACCTTCATGATACACACTGTGATGACAGCAAGCACACGCAGACCAGAACATAAGGAACAGAATAGGTCCACATAAGCCTTCAGGTAAACAGGGCAGAAGAACAACACCCATACTCTGAAGATGGCTGCATCTGCACAGAGTAGGGGGTTGGTTTGTTTTATAAATCTACAAACTAGAGCCTACGGGCATCCATCATCATGGAATCATTAGGGACTGGAAGGGACCTCAAAAGATCGTCTAGTCCAATCCCCCTGCCACAGTAGGATCACCTAGACCAAGTCACACAGGAACACATCCAGGTGGGTCTTAAACATCTCTAGTGAAGGAGACTCCACAGCTCCCCTGGGCAGTCTGTTCCATAATGCGAATTCTCTCTTGGTGCCCTTGAGATTTTAGTTATTAAGCATGACTCTCCTAGTTTTTAAAACACCACATGACATGACATTTCTACAGTATGGACAAGGACAACTTTGGTAGCTCAAAGTGCCTTCAGAAATGACAAATCAAATCTTCATTAATGATATTGGCAATGGCATTGAGTGCACGCTCAGCACCTCTGCAGATGACACCAAGCTGGGTGATGCAGTTATTGTGCCAGAGGGACAGGATACTATCCAGGGGGACAAGCAGGAGAAACGGGCCAAGGCAAACCGCATGAGGTTTAACTAAGTCAATCGTGTCCGAAACACGATCACAAAAATGGTCAGAAGGCTGGAGCACCTCTCTTATGAGAACAGGCTGAGAGACCTGAGCTTGTTCAGTCTGAAGAGAAGGCTCCAGGGGTAGTGACCTTTCAATCAAGGTGAAAGGGGCCTATAAGAAGGCTGAGAAAGAGCTGTTCACAAAGGCAGGGAAAAACAGGACAAGGGGTAATGGTTTTACGCTGGAAAAGGGTAGATTTAGGTCAGACATCAAGAAATAGTTCTTGAACCTGAGGGTGGTGGATCCCTGGAACAGGTTGCTCACAGAGGTGGTGGAGGTTCCATCCCTGGAGCCATTCAAGGTCAGGCTGGATGGGGCTCTGGGCAATCTGGTCTGGTGAGTCATGTTGCTGCATGTTGCAGGGGGCTTGCTCTAGATGACCTTAGGAGGTCCCTTCCAACCCTGTGATTATATGCATCAAATGCTCCATAAGGAAGGCTGTGGGGTCATTGCAGAACTCTTGTATTCTCCTCTGGCTGTTTGGGCCTGCCTTTGGTTTCTTCTCCTGCTCATCACTGCTCCTCACAAACAACTTACTACATCAACAACTTGAGTAGTAAAACAGAAACCCTATTGTGAAAAAAATCTGCCTTAGCTGTAAGAGAAATTGTATGTGGTTTCATTTTTTAAAAATAAGGGACAATCACAGAATCATCATGGTTGGAAAGCACCTCCAGGATCACTAAGTCCAGCCCTCATCCCAACATCTCCCTAACCCCTAGACCACGGCCTCAAATGCTTGTTTTTTAAACAACTCCAGGGATGCTGACTCCACCACCTCCCTGGGCAGCCTGGTCCAGTGCCCAACCACTCTCTAAGAATATATTCCTCATATCCAATTATTAGGAAGAATAATACTGCTCTGTCCTGTACAAGGACAAAAGGAAAGCAGCACACCGATTCCCTCCTCCTACTTCCACTTTCTTTTCAGACTGAAGGAGTCATTTTTGTAATATGAAAGCAAACACAGACCAATACAGAGAACAAACCTGAGAGACAGCAGTACTCAAACCAGGAAGGATGTGTCAACACAGGACCTCCCTGATTCCCACAGTATCCAAATACACTGGACTGGAACAAGCAGAGCTCACAATACACTGCATGGAAGTTACTGTATTAGTTTTCCCTGTTAATCACCGACTCCGAAGAATCAGGTTTTCAATGGCTTTACATAGTCAAGAACGCTATAAGGACCACGTAACCCTAAAACACGTTACCGCTCTTTAAACAGAACAATGACAACTGCAACATCAAAATTAACTGAATTATCCTGCTGAAATATCTATCTCTGTCCTACCCATCCCAACACTGACAACCCTTTTTGTTGGCTACAAACTGGAAGGATCATTCAGCTTTTGTAAGCTTGCCCCCAAGCCCCATATTTTTTCATGTGCCTCAAGCACGTTACAAGTCCTAAGTTTACAAAAACTTGACAAAAGTAACAAAAATTCATCTCGGCACTTCCCTCAGATACGACAGGGACAACATCAATAGACTGACACAGTTTTCATACCTGTGCTGAGACCACACTGATGCTGTCAAAGCCAAGATTTCCATTCCTCTCTAAGACAGCTGCATTTGCGTAACAGGTCCCCCCATTGCTGGATGACAGCGGTTTGGGGGGGTTAGTCTTGTCCTGAGAGCAATTCTGTTCACCACGTTCAGAGTCACTATGGCCAGTCTAGGAGACAAACAAACAAGCAGGTAGCTTATTAAAACAAAAGCAAAATAGCAAACATGTTTTTGCAAACAAAGGACATTTGATCTTCATAATCCTCACTATGGGCAGTAGTTAAGAGGGGAGATCTTCAGTGAGGTGGTAACTATGCAAAGACAGGATGGTTTCCTTCACAAGCAGAGAGAACAAAAACCTTTGAGAGGACCTTCTCAGAAACAGA
Organism: Rhinopomastus cyanomelas; assembly: GCA_013400115.1. Lineage (NCBI taxonomy): Eukaryota > Metazoa > Chordata > Aves > Bucerotiformes > Rhinopomastidae > Rhinopomastus > Rhinopomastus cyanomelas. Next base: position 226,904 of record VXBP01002536.1, read on the forward strand.
TTTGGCCTCACTCATGTGAGCACACAGAAAACAAGGACTCTGATGTCCATGTGGAAAGCAGAGCCTTGCACGAGGTGGTTAACTTACAGCAGCTCTGTACACCTGAGCAGGGGGAAACAGAGCTGAACTCACTAAAGGTGAGAAAGGTGAGATCCATCCTCTGTCAGCACAGTTACACTTCACACACTTACAGTCACACTGATTTCTCCTGCCCAAAGACGAGCTCCAGGGACAGAGTCTATTCTCTCCAGCTCAACTCAGCTGTTGAGGGCAACTGGAGCACATGCCAGTGAGAGAAGACCACACTCACATCTAGATTCTATTCACAGCTCTCCTGTGAGACTGCTTCCCCTACCCTTGTGGATTTTAAACAGATATATCACGTGCTAAGGTTGAATTCCTCAGGTAAAACAGAAAAAGAAAACCCACCACATTTTATTAAACCATCAATTATTTAACCAAACATAGCAGGTACTTTAAGGCCAGGCTCATTCACTTACTGTTGTTTTTCATTACCTGCTCATAGATCTTCAGTATCACTTTCAGAATCCTTTCCACGAAGAAGAGAATGTAGAACCCACCAAACACAGCAACTGCTTTCTCAATATAGTTATCTACTTTCGGGTCAAACCCGAATGCCTAACAGTGAAGAAAGCGACACCAATTAGTCTCTAATGTGAGTACACTTCCAGAAAACAAAGCAGATACAGTCCCCCCAGCCCCCAATACTCTTCTAAAATACAGACTGTCTCTCTACCAACCATGAGTTTCCATGAGGTGAAAATACCCCTATTTTTGTAGATTTTTTTTTAAGCTTGAATAAAAGTTAACAGTGGTTTAGTTCAGTAGAACTTTACACGCAGAATGTTGTAGAAAAGTGGAAGACCAGGAGGGTATAACCTGGAGCCCATTAAGGTTCACTAGAAGTTTATGCAACGCGTTTCTCCTTCTGCCTAGAGGCTGGAGAGCCCTTGGTCTTTCCTCACGGCACAATGAAACACAGGTCTTGATGAATCTGCTCTTCTAGTCAAATAGACATGGTGGCTAAGGGCACTGAAACCCACCCACAACTCTTCAGAGACCACAAGCTACACACAGAACCCTACTGTAGCACTACCAGAATGAATACACTTTAGAAACTAGAATGTCAGCCCAATAATGCTTCCCTTTGCTTACCTCTGGAATGAGCTGGAAAATTGCATTAGAAAAGAGAGTGCCAATGGCCAAGCCCACAAAGTAGGTTAGAACTTTGGGGAAATACGACTTCTTCAAGAGGGGAGTTAAAACCAATCCCAGAAGTGATGCCAAATTAATAATAGTCACAGCCAGGAACCCAAATCCCCAAACTGTGGATGAACAAGCAGAAATACAAGACAGTTTAGTACACCTTCCATGTCATGCTGTTTGTGATTCTTCTAACACACTGATATGGATTTGGTTTCCCTGGTTAAAATTATACTTCAAAAATATAAAAATCTTTAAAAGCATAGAGAGATACTTCAGATGCAGAAAGAAACTATTCACAAACATTGTCTGGGGCTACCACATCAAAAATGGAAACTGCTAGTATGAGAACCTTACCTGCTTCTAGTATGAATCAGGTCTCTCTACAGTCAGTGAAGAATGAAACACAAGGCATATGCTATCAGAGCATCTACAGTGTACATACATGAGAAAGCTGCTTACTAAGAGCAAACTTCTTACTAGTACTAGGTGTGATCAGACAGCAAGTTCTCTTGGCTGTTTTACATTCCAAAATCCCTTCTGATAAAAGGATGTCTCCTTTCTGTTCCTGATTCTGCTGGCTGAAAACACTAGCCATCACTGTTTATGAAATAAGTGAGGTAGCAGATAGCTGATAGTAGAGACAATTACACAGAGAAATGAAAGCTTATTAAAAACAAAAGAGGTTCTAGGTTCAAAAAGATGTGATTTAGGTACCCAATGAGGAAAGTCTTCCTTAAGAAGTGGCAAACACACCAGCGTTCACCGTAAGTTGGCTACTTTCACTGTTAAAAATAGTCTCTGATGTTTAGAATTCAGACACCAGGACTCACACAAACTCCTCCCATCGTTACTCCAGAGCCTGATTGATAGGTCAGGGGAGGGGCTAGTAGCTGCTGTTGTTCCTCACAAAACTGTCTCTGTGCAGACTACTGTCCTTCCCAGGGACATCTCTAGTCCCTGTGAGCACAGAGGAAAGCTTTAAAGGCTGCACTGAAGAGAGAGGTCTCCAACACTGCCTCAAGCAATACCACAGAACCACAAAGTTAGCCACACAGACAGTGGGTTTGTCTATAAAACTTAACCACAAACAGTGGTGGCTTTGGATTGACAGCTGCACATGATGATCTTGGAGGTCTCTTCCAACCTCAGTGATTCTATAATTCAGGAATTATATATAATGCTTAATAAATATCATCACTTATAATGCTATTCATACTAGTATTTAAGATATATCATATTATAAATACTTTTATTGGGCATTCATGCTTATAAATACTTGTATTAGGCATTTGCATCCTAGCTTTTAATTCAGCTATTTCCCTCAGAAAAATTACTTTATTTAGGATACTAATAAATAGTAGGCCACTAGATATTTGATCCTTCTCAGTGCAACAAATGACTGTTTACCTGCTGAATCCTTCCTGTCCTACCTTTTTCAGGACAGTTGTACAGTTGTGTGCACAGCAAATGCACAAGTAAGTCAGAAAATCAGAAGGAAGATCAAGACAGCTACAGCATAAGGTGATGCTCCACACTGAGAAGGCAATACAGAACGTGACATGAAAGCAGGATGCGCAGCTTGGAAAGAAAGAGGTGGGTTTTTCAGTTAAACAGCCACTGGCTCCCTTGTTGTCATGATTCCTGCAAATAGCTCCACTCAAACGCAGTCCTCTAATACATTTACCTTGAGTTGCCTTGACACATGCACATCCCACTGTCTGATTTCACCACACAAACTTCCCTGCTGTGGTCTTATATTCTCTCCTATTAACCACCTATTAGCTAGAGTCCTTATGCTTCAAGGCAGAAACAATTATCCAAATTAAACAGGTCACAAAGGTTCTTTCTTTAATGAGCAAATTATTCCATAACTAGCTACTCAGTACTTTCACCAAAACACTTTCAGTAGATCAAAAAAAGATGGAGTCAAAAGATGGAGCATTTGTTTAGGTAGTCCGCTGACCTGAAACAGCTTTTTAAGTTCCCACTTCACATCTACATCCTCCTAAACAAGACACTCATGTTATGTACAGATAAATGCTTATTATTATTCCCTGAAGAAAACTCCACTCCAGACACAGCATTAAATTAGTATGAACTAACCTTGTACAGAAAGTGGTTTAGATGCATCCGCCAAGTTTTCCTGATGACTACACGGCTGAAAAACTAGCTGCTGCAGAACAGCAGGGCATATTGTAGAGAAGTTGGTGTCTGATATGTAACTGTTGTTCGGTATCCCATGCAAAGAGAAAATCTCCTCACCAGTCAAGCACTGAAACAAAGAGAGATTCGGGCAACTTAATACGCGAATGCAAAACTAAAAAAAGTAAGTTCTACGCCGAGACATCGAAAAATTACAACTGAAACTCATTTCCAAGAGAGCGTGCGCAGCGTCTGTACATCGTGCGTGAAAACACCGCAACTGCTTCATGTGAAGCAGACGTTATTGCAAGTTTTAAGTTTAACAACCAGAAGTCAATGAAACGAAACAAATCAGTTTCAGATGGACACTTGCAACTCTTATGCTCTAGGAACCGGAACACTGCAACCTGACAGTGCATTCAGAAAAATAACTTCAGTGTCATTCAAATGTCACGTAATCAGGGCCTGGAGAATAAAACTCTTGTGAGGAAAGCCTGGAAGAGCTGGGGCTCTTTAGTTTGAAGAGGAAGCTGAGAGGAGACCTCATCATTCTCTGCTACTACCTGCAGGGATGTTGTGGAGAGGTTGGTGCTGCTCTCTTCTCACAAAGCAATTAGTGATAGAACAAGAGGGAATGGCTTCAAGTTACAACAGGGTAGGTTTAGACTGGATATTAGGAAGAATTTTTTTCACAGAAAAGGTGGTCAAGCACTGGAATGGGCTTCCCAGGGAGGTGGCTGAGTTGCCATCCCTGCTTGTGTTTAAGGATGGTTTGGATGAGGTGTTGAGGGATCTGGTTTAGGGGGAACTTGTAAGGCAGAGCAGATGGTTGGACTTGATGATCCCAGGGGTCTTTTCCAGCCAGAGTGATTCTGTGAATTATTTCATTTAAAAGCAGACTACAGTTAAAACATGACAGATTATATTTAAAATAGATGTTTTAAAATGTTAGTTATTGAATGATAGCAGAACTCAACATTTTTCATTCATTTTATAGCAATAATTCTTAACAGCAAACATTGCTCTGTAAACCCATCCTGTACTCCAGTGACACAAACTCTTACTTGGGATCTTCCTTTTGCCTTTGGCTCCAGACAGAACACTCTTGAATGGGTAAATATATGAGCTCAAAATGGCCAAAGGCAAGTCTGTTTGCTCTGTTTGTTATTTTCAACCGAGAAGACAACAGACAAACCATGAAATATCCAAAAATACACATCTGCAGAAAAATTGAATACTTTCATATGAAATGTTCTGTATCACAGAACACCTTCTGTTTAAAATGCGTTCTTTTTTGGGTGTAAAAGTGATTTGGCTTGTTGTTATACAACAAACACATATTTAAGTTGTTGAGTGTCAAGAGAAAAAACCATCAAACACTTTCCTTCTCTATTAGATATCAAGTTAGATCATAATCCTCCCTGCAGCAAATCTCAGTGTGGCTGCAAAGGCAGAGCACTGGAAGCCTCCGCACAACAAAAAACAAACGGTCACTCCCTGCTCTTTTCACTTTCTGCTAGCCTTCAGATTCCACACTTCTCCAATAATTCAAGATTCTCATGTATAAAGTAAGTTCCTTCTAGCCAAAGCAACTGCAAGTCCTTTACTTCAGAGTTGCTTCCACTTCCAATAATAAATCATATTGTAAAGCTGTCCCAAAGGTGAAAGGCAGACACACACTATCTGCATTTGACTACTTCTGACCTAGCCTGGAGGAGAACGTGCCAGCCAATTCAAGAGACTTCAGCTCAATTAAATCCAGGGTGTCTCAGTCCTTCCTCTTTAACAACTCAGTCTAGTAGAGCCCTATGTAGATGCTTGAATTTAAATGCAAGTATAAATTCTGTGGGCCATGAGACCTTAAAGACTCAAACATAGACGAACAAGATGTACATACTCTCATCTTTCAGTGTCAGTGCTGATGTCAGAGTGTCACATAGAATATAACTGCAGCTTAAAAACAGATTATTATTTTTTCCATTGTAAAGCATCTTATGGAATCATAGAATCATTAGGGATTGGAAGGGACCTCAAAAGACCATCTAGTCCTTGTTCTGTTTCATCCCGGTGGAAGCAGTGCACGGAGAAACCATCACTGAACATGAAGTCTTTTAACAGCACAACCAACGAACCTCTGTACCTTTCTAAACTGGTTATGTGCCTAATCATTTGACCATTAACGCTGTGTTGTGGAACAATGCAAAATACACAGCTGGTATGTCCAGCGTAAAACAAAACAGGAGAGCGGTGGTCTATGGGAAGAGTTCGTATACGGTGCTTCATGTATCACTGGCTCCTAAAGCCCCTTCCAGAAGACTAAAGTGAAAAGCCCTTGGGGAAAAAAAAAAAGCCAATAGAAGCTGAGAATTTATAACAACCCATCTGTACCAGGAATCATCTTTATCTTGGTTCCTAGAGACGCAGAATGGTTTACTCGTACATTCAAACACTAATATCTTAGCACTAACATTAGTTCACAAAATCCAAACAGTGTGCTAGGTAGAAAAACAGATTATGGAGAGAAAATAAATCAGATGTAGGATGAATGTAATTTGGGTTACATAGTAAGTGAGAAACAGCACTGGGCAAGAGCTCTTCTGTGTGAAGACAAGGAACAGCATTTAACGTAATTACTATTATTATTTTGATCGGGGACAAACCCAGAGGATAATTATTCTTATAAATGATTCATTGTTTTAAGTCACCTCATCAACTCCTACATACATCCAAGAGCTAAAAAACCAGCCTGCATGTGTTCACTGGCACAATTAGAGAATGGAGAGATTAAATTCTATTAGAAGCCTTGGACTGCAGCAGCTCATGTTTGCAAACTGCAAGACCGTGCGTTTATCTTTGGAGGATCCGTACATTGAGACAGTCATGCTGCTGTAAAAACATAAGCTATTTATTTTGCAAGACTGATGGATGATCTCAGCAGAAAGGAAATTCAGCCTCATGGAATAGGAGCTGAGAATGACGTCCTGGCTCCCCAAAGCTACTGTCCTGTCCCCTGCTATGCACTAAGCCTCGTCCCAGTGACTGGGTGAGGGGACTGGCTGCAATGTGACTGTCACCCAGCATTTAACAAGCAACTGTAAAAGAAAACAAGACACACCATGTCCCTGAAGTGCTAAAAAAGTAATTGCAAAATGCTTTCATCAAAACTGGGCAGGATTTAAATCAGCAGGATTTGCATAATCATTAATATTCAGGCTTAATAAAACGTAAAACATTAGCATGGTTGTTCAAACTGGTGCTTACTTTTCTCTTGGTCAGGCTCTCCCTTTCTGGGAGAGATTGGCAAACATGGCATTTTAAAATATGTTTTAAGATGGTAAATGAAATGATGTCCAACTTTCTAGAGTCTGTTTACGCCAGTCTCTTCCCAAACAAAAAGCAGATGCCAGCTCACCATGTCCTTTGAAGAGAAGGATGGAAAAACTGCTCAGACAAAAATTAAGCAGGAGGGTATCAAGCTGGAAAACTCACAGAAAATGCTACAGTACCAACCATCTTGTAGATGCTTCAGAAATGCATTTCTGACCTTGTGCCACGCTCCTATCTGTGTTCTACCTTTGCTTGAGCTGCAGCGCTCCACACGTGAAGGAGGAAGATACCACACTGCAGCAACCCAGCCTACAGTTTCTAGATGCTGCCAGATTAAATCCTGGCCTAGGCCACACCAGGGCTGAGCAGTGGCTCAACACAGGGGCAACAACACAAAGACTGCACAGAGTCATTTTACTTAGCCCCAGCCTGGATAAGGCAAAATAAAGACACAGAACTGCATCTTCCTCGACTTCCCTGTTACAAGTTCAAGCATCTAGTACTGATATGATGACACCTTTTGGTCACTCAAAACAACGAAGAACCAGATGCCAGAAGATGACTTCAATAAGCAGCACCCCATGAGAACCAAACCAGATGAAACTGCTTGAACGTACTCGTATGGTTTAGAGCTTTAGGGATTTTGCTCACACCCTGACGCTTTCAAGGCGGCTGTTCGTGCCGGTACCTGAAAAGCCTAACATTGGTCGCAGGTAACACAGAAACAAGACCTGTAGCGAGTGGAACACCGAAACCCATTTCTCTTCTCCCTGGTCAGGCAACATCAGCTGGTGATGACCGTAACAGCCACTGTTTTCTCACTGATCATGAACATTAATTACATCTGACCAAGAATATTCATAAAGCTGTGACCTGCATTCTGTTCAAATGTTTTGTTTAAAAAATGAAATGCATTACCTTGCTAATTTTATCCCTGCTAGCGGGACGAACGTGTGCTGGAGTTCCACAGAAAAATGTGAAAAGCCAGCAGTACCCAGTGTCTGAGTTTGCTCAATGAGTGCTTAATCCTCCATCAGGAAATGTTAGCTTATGCATTTAAAAAAAGTAGTAACAGCAAACACTGGGAAAAAACTATAATCACAAAACAAAGAGAATTTTTAAAGTGCATGATGAAAGAAAGACCAGAAGCATAAGCAACTGGAGACAGTTCAATCAAGCTTCCAAAACAGTACTCAAAAACTGTCTTTCCTTGTCTTTTCCAGCAAGAAAATTAGCATCTTCATGGACACCATAGGACATCAGTGGCCATAAAAAGCTACATAAGTGTACATTCAACAAATGAAGTATTTTTTAATTCTCCTTTATCTTTTTCAAGTGAACCTGATGTCAAAGGAAAACAGTAATCAGGCATCTGTCCCCTTCTGGCTTACACACCCAGCCTCTCACCTTTCAAGAAAACAATTCAGATTCCGGTAGACCTTCTCTTCAGAGGTTAATGCTGAAATTGTTATGAATTAAATACTAAAACTAAAAACCAATATAAAACTAACAGACTGTTTCTTCCTGCCAGCTTTTGATGTTCAGTATCCCTTGTCCATCACAGATCAGCTCTCCACCACAAAAAACTTTAGGCTTGGGTGAAGGACCCTGATAGAGAAGAGGTGTGTTATCTTGTTTGGAAGAAAGGCCTGGGTGTCATCCCACTAGCTCTGGATGCTGAAGTTAACAACTGAAAGTCTTAAGATAAACCCCATTTCCTCCTACGCTCAGATATTTAAGCAGCCTGAATGGATTCAACCTACACGAGAAAGATCTGAATCACTCTCCAGAGGTGAGCAAGTCAGAAAAAAGCACCACACTGAAACTTGTGTGCCCTAAACATTCAGAATGGACACAGTCACTTAAAAAGAAAGTTTCAGTTAAACTTGCAATGACATATGAGGCATACACATCCACTGTAATAAGAAGTATTCCTTTTTCCCCCCACCCCGCAGCCCACGCCAAAACCTGTGTACGAGGGCTACGTGCTTTTGCAGAGGGAAAAGCTGTAGGACTGAAGAATCTACTCATTTCTATGCCCTTTCAAAGAAAGGTCCTTTTCATAGCCACGTTCAACACTGCAAACTTGTACTCAGCATGTGCGGCTGGAAATGTTTATGTGTTTAACACGCTGTGCTGAAGCAGCATTCAGTCTGTGAGATTCGAAAGCAGTGACTGGCAAATACTGCCATGACTACACAGAAAGCTGCACTGATTGCCGTGGCATTAACTCCCAGTTAAAGCTCTGGTCAGGGTAAAGCCATCCCAACTGCATCCCCTTCTGAAGACAAAGGGAGCTTGTTCAAGGTTTGTCTCCTTCAAGGACCCGCCAAAGCAGCTACTACTCCGAATGTTAGAAACATTCTGAAGGTCCCCTACAGCCACGTCTTTTCTGTTTCTTAGGGAATGGAACCAAACCAGACCTGCTTTCCTTTCATTTCCTCAACTGGCCGTCTCTAACCGCACGGAAACACTCACCGGCCTCAAAATTCCCCTTCAAGGAAACAAAACGACTCCAGGACACCACAGAGTTGTGAGGTTACACAGACTTCAAAAGCAGCGGAGCAGCAGGGAGCTCCGAGTTTTGTTTGGAGACTGCAAGCAGAGTGAGCTGTTTTCATGGAGAGTAACACCCTAGCGATCTTTAATCAATAAAATACACGTGTCACGCAGCTTTCAGTGGGTCAGCTGCCGGGTGGACACGTCGCACTCCATCCAGACGAAAGACGGGAACATCTCTGAAAAAGTTTCTTCGCAGAAGCAGCCCTGTCGGCCATAGACTTTGAGGCATCACCCCGAAACACTGTACGCTGCCTAGTCCCGGAGCTCGGCTGGCACAGCTCTCGCAGATGGCACCCGCTGCCTCTCACACGCTCGTAGCTGTTGCCCAGCTTCTCTCTACCCAGGCAAAGCGCCCGTCCCACCGCGGAGCCGCGCACCCACGGGCGACGGCTGCTTGTCCCGTCAAGACCGGTACCTTTGCTCCCTTCCTCCCTCCCTCCCCGCTTCGACGTGAGGGAACACAGCGGGCGGGGAGGTTTAAGCCCCGAACTAGCCGCCCTCGTGTCGCGGTACCTGGCTGTGGTGCGGGTGTGCGGGCGGCAGCGCAGTGCCCAGGGCCGGCGCGGCTCCCAGCCGCCGCAGCAGCGCCGAGAGCTGCCCCGCCGACAGGCTGCGGTTGTTCCCGAAGAGGCGCAGAACATCCTCGCTGAAGTTCGCCGCCACCTCCGCGAGCATCTCGAGTGCTGCGGGACGCGCCGAGAGTGGCTGTGCGGGGCGGGAGCGNCAGCCCCCGGCGGGGCCGGTGCTGCTCTGCGGTCCCCGCCGGCAGGGGCTGCGGACGGGCGTAGAGCCGCCCCGTGAGACGGGCCAAGGTCCAGGCCCGAGGGCGGATATGGTCCCGCAGGGCGCTCCTCACCCACAGAACCTGCACAGCCGAGGCCCCTGGACCTTGGAATGAGAGCAGCGCGGTTGGCAGTCAGCTGGGCAACTTGGTTTCTCTGAAGCCTGTCCCTCCTCTGGGCTGAGATACGGATTCGCGTTGTCTGCCCTTTCAATGCATCAAAACCCCGTGTTATTTCATGCGTGTGTTTTAACAGAGAAATCCGTGGCCAGTCACAGGGGCATCAAGGGGGTCAGGATAAAAACCCTCATGCCTCAGGACAACAGCCGTGGCACAGCAGAGATCTGTGCTATCAACCAACTGTTGGTTGCAAAACCTATTACACAGAATCATTCAGGTTGGAAAAGCCCTTTAAGGTCATCAACCATTAACGGAGCTAGACCAAGCCCACCCCTAAACCATGTCCCTTAAGCTCCATATCTACACATTTCTGCAGCTGACAGACTACATTTGTTAAGATATTTTTTCGAACAGATTCTCACGCTGGCCTCTGTGGAAGTGTGCAGGATTCCATGAGCTGGGATCCTGCCCTCGATTCCAAATTTTCTGAAAGCAGACTGTTGTGCTGTGCATGTGCCCAGCAGGCCGAGCAAGAGCACTACGAAGGCAACGTGGGTAAACTTACTTCAAAGTTTAAGTCATTTGGATAAATTCTTCGTAAACACCTTCCTTACAACAATGTTCAAAGCATCTGGCAGAGAAAAAAAAAACCCTGAAAAAAATCAACAGCAGCATAACCCACTGCGAGGAGAGGGGGGAAACAACAAACAGTTGTTGAGAGCTCTACAGTCATAAATTCTACTACTGGAAAACCTGTTACTCTTCCTGAATTAGAGGCTGAGTAGCTAGTATTCTTTCGTGCTCCCCGTGTACTTGATTGGTAGCAGCTAAAATGGCCTCAGCAGCACAAGGTAGCTGCAGGTTGTTCTACCTGACAGTCGCCATCTGTACTAATTACACCACCACCCAGCTGAAGATGCTGCACCCTGTCCTCCTCTCCATTTACGTATGTGTTTTGGGTCTCTTCCAGAGAAATCAACACAAGATTTCCTTCTCTGCTAAGGGAATCACAACATCCTGCGTTCAGCAGCAGCTGTGTCAGTATCAGAACAGGCACATCCTAGGCTTTCTTCTCCGGTGTGCCTATTTCGGTCAGTTTCTGAAAGCATTCTGAAGTTTTAAGAGCTGTATGTTGGAAAAGCACTTGATGACCAGTAAATAAATGTGAAACAACCTAAACTGGTGGCAACAACTAAATCAAAACGGTTTGAGGGTTGCATCAGAGATTTCTCAGTCTCCTGCTGTGCAGGGCCGAAAAGGTTAATGTTAAGACTTCCTTTTTATCAGTTACAGAAATATAAAGGATTATTTAAATGAGTGTAATTAACTAAGCATCTATTTGCATTAGTTCTTAGGCCCCTATTTGCATAACACTGAAGAGTTCAAGGAATTCCTGGATAATTAGTTATTATCTGTTTCCAATACTCTGCACAATGAAAATCCTGCTCTGTTTCTGAGAGACGGCCACATTTTTTTCCTGAAGGAGGGATGCATTCACACTGCTCTAGTTTGAAAGTAGTAAGAAGTTCCCAAAGCATTACCAGAAGAGACTGCAAGACCTGGAAGGGCACATTAAACAACAAGACCAGAGGTCGCAAACCTTTCAAACAGCCTGTGTAACACCTGATGAACAGCTGCAGATTTGGTGCGTACTCTTGTGATGTACAGACCCAATAGGAAAGTCTGATCTTTGTTCAAGTCAAGTCTGATAAAGCTGAGCCAAATACGAACAGAGCCAAATTCTCTTTCTCAAGCTGAAAGAACAATCTGTGTGTACACTGTAAATCAAGTATTTCTCAACGGCACTTCATGGTCCTGATTCACCATTGTTTTCTTTCCTGCTTTTCTTACACCTGGGTGATGTTACTGTCGCATTCAAACCACCACAAGATGCCAGTGCACCAGACTGTGACTGCTGGTGGGCAAGATGACACATAATCAGCTTCTCCAGTCTTCTAAAGGGCCAAATCCTCTCAGCAGTGGGTTTCTCTTAGGAAATTCGGTTACTTCTGAAAGCTGTAGCTAACTAATTGCATCAAAGCTAGCATCAAAGCATGAGTTGTACTCGCTCTGCGTATTTACTTACCTCAGAGTCAGAGGAACCCTTCCTATTTTACTTCAATTGATATGCATGGCATCCGTTTGAAAAGAGAAATCACGTTATAAATCTGTCATTTGGCAGGTAAAATAAACACCCCAGATCCTTACAGTAACATTTCCACCTTCTTCTCTCAATTCTTAGTTGGATTAACTATCTAAATAGGATTAAAGTCATATCCTGTAACTAAACACTCTTGAATGAAATGACAGCCAGCAGTGGGTATTTCTAGGGGAAGTTTTTAAGTGGATATGCAAAAATATTGGACTGACACCTTTTCTTTTTCATGTAACAGTCTTCACTGTGGCAGGTTCCCTGCAGTTCTCTTTGTTTGTTTGCTGTTGGGCCAGATAGACTCAAACACTCACAGCCACCATAGTCTGACTTCCAGAGCCTCACACTCAAGTAAATCACAGATTAATAGAAGGCTAGATCCCTGGTTTTCAATATTGCCAATTCAGGTATCTTTCTGTTCTCCTCAGTTCCTAGCTCTTGCAAATACTGACAGGGAATTCCAGGGCTACAGCTCTAGGAACACAGACAAAGGGAACGATGAAGACTCAAAAACCACAAAAGCCAGAAGAAAACAACATACTGTCTGCCTTAAAAATCTTAAGATAAAAAGCCTGAATCTCCTAAATCTGCAGGTCTTCCCTCGTTTTCAAAAGCTTGGGTTCCTAGAATGGCACAATAAAGACATCCTTATATACCACAATAGAAGAGGTTTTGAAATTACAGAATATAAAGGAATCTTTCCTTTAGGGAACATTGGCCAAAATACCTCATACTGGTATGGTAGGTAGAACAGAGGGGGAAAGAGGGATCTCAAGATTTACAAAAGAGTTGGGCTCTGTAATTTTAACAAAGAATTAAAAGTTTTAGGGGCACGATATGGACCTCAAGGTGCAAGAGGTATAATGGCACTGCTGTGGTATATCAATTGTAAGTGGTTTCTTCTCTGAGGCTGTGCTATCAGTACTGTTTGTGTGTTGTTTATTATCCTGGGAACACTGGCTCACACAAAAGGTTAACATGATGCAATAGACTGTACCAAACAAGAGGTATTACTTGTTCTACAACCCTCCACCAGCCTGTTCCTTAGCTCTCTCTTTCTCTCTCTATGTGAAACTGTACGATGGCCTGTTTCTGTTAAGAAATGTGATCAGCTTGTTCCTTAGGACAAAACACTGCTTATGCAAGCTTCTTTAAAAACAAAATCTCAGTAATGAAATAATCAGGTTAAAATCTCCACCACTCACATTTTTGAGTACTAATAGAGAGAGATATTTAAGAATCGTCAACCATTTAAGAATCATCAACCACAACAAGAGTGAGGGTTGTCTTTACTAGAGATACGCAAACGAAATTAACTTTGTTTTGGAGCTGCTCATTAGAAAACTAAACTTAATTAAATAATATTTCTAAAGTGGAATTATCTGTTCTCACCTTATTAGTGTAGCACCAAGATCATTTAGACTACTTTTCTACTGTTAAAGCTTTAAGTTGTTTTGGCCTAGAGTCATCTCTAATTTTCATTTGATAAACAGGCTTCTGACTTACAAAGCCAGCAGCTGTTGGGCTACTGCTTTAAATGGAATCAAGTGAGAGAGAGCCTGAAGAGCTGGGCCAGCCAGGAGCAGCAGTGGGTCGTGGCACAAAGCACTCAAGGTAGGTGTGCGGGTGTCTAACAAACCTTCTTAAAAGAGAGCATTAGTCACTGGGAAGAAGACTGCTACTCACGTTGCTTGGCATTGTTCAAATTATCTTTTCCAGAGTAGTAATTTTCTGGAAAAAAAATAGAGGGGTTTTTTTTTTTTATTAAACACAAATAGAAAAAAGGAGAGACACTGCGCATCCTTATCGGTTACGCTTAGTTTTATAAGAAAAGGCAAGGTTCATCAGTTTGGAGTTCTTTTTGCAGGTAGCCTTATTTTGAACATTACAGCTTTATAAAAAATAAATTCTACAGCTACAAATTCAAAGTGAGAAAATTCAGCTGTTCTCCCCAAGTCTTGCAAACACCCTTTGAACTGTCAATTTTCCAATGTCCTAAAATTAGATCAAATCCAACCTTAAACACCACCAATGAAACAATTCCTGCTTTGCAGGAACACACCTTAGTAGTGACCTCTTACCTGCTGATGACCTTTAAATCCACCAGAGTATTCCAGGGGAGGGTCAGTACATAACTGAAAGCTACAAACTTGGGTTATTTTGACATAATTGTATGTATCTAAAGAACAAGGGTTAGCAGAGAATAAAAGGAGAAGCAGTCATATGTCAATATTAGTATGATTAGATAAGTAGAGTAGTGTCAGCAGGACATCTGAGACACAACATGCTGGCGTTGTGTTTTACAGCCTGGAGTCTGCAGGGATCAAGATGAACCCCGAGAGACAGCTCTGCTAAACCAGCTGCTGTAGTCATTTAGGGTTTTTTTTTCCCTTCATAATCCAGCAGGGTGAAAAACTAAGTGGAGTTTCTGGGGAGGGACCAGAACAGCCTGACCAGCTCCCATTTGGGAAGAAAAAACTTACTCTGGACACTTTTCTAGATCAGCAGCCTTGAATAACTCTGTGCCTTCTTCTGGTTTGTGGAAATACAGCTGCTAGACTTGCTTGGTAAGTGAATTCTTTCTGAAACACATGGAAGCACTAGGACTGACAAAGTGTGCACTGAACCCAGCTCAATTTTCCAACTAATGTGAAAGGAGCGATGTGGTGTTACGAGGCAGTAGACACCTTACGTCAGAGGAAAACCACAGTAGCAGCTAACACTTTCCTAGTTGGGGATGCAGTGGGTTTTCACACAGAATCAGGCCCTCCTACACACTTGCTTAAGGCTGGCGACATTTAAAGTGACAGTGAACAGACAGTGCTCCAAGAGATTCAGGATGTACTCAAGAGTGTGGTGCTTCAATCTATTTAACATAATGGCCCCCAAACAACAAACCACCTTCAGTCTGAGATATGGCACTCAGTCAAATATTAGTTCAGTCATTTGAGAGTTATTAGTGGCACATGAAAGCATCTCAACTTCAGCTCCATCCTGAGTGCATTTCTGCACCTCACTGCAGATACCTGCAAGTCACACAGTGTGTTAGCACCGTTGCAGAGGTGTTCTCTATCCTTGCACGGCCAGACCAGCAGCGTTATCACGATGGAGCACCAGCACTGCGTGCGGTTCGTGATAGCTTTTGAACTCGCCGTGCTTTCAGGGACTCCTTACGAGCATGTGTAGCTCAGATGAATACTCAGACTGTGCCTGGCACCAAAACTGGGTTGGTTTTGTTAAAAGGTGTTAGAAAATAGGTTTCCTAACATGCTGACAACTCATAATTATGCCGTAGAATACAGCCACCGGATGCCTTCAAGGCTATATAAGAACTAAATGGGGTTGAAGCGGGATTGAATATTTATATTGATGATCAAAACATTCAGATGCCTCAGACAGAACTTTATAAAATGAAAGAGAAAAGGGTATGAACCCTTACACACAGATACCCTTACACTGGATGTGAGAGGAAGTTTTCACCATGAGAATGGTGAGAGCCTGGAATGGGTTGCCCAGGAAGGTGGTGGAGGCCCCATCCTTGGAGGTGTTTAAGGCCAGGCTGGATGAGGCTCTGGCCAGCCTGGTCTAGGGTGGGGTGTCCCTGCCCATGGTAGGGGAGTTGGAACTGGATGATCCTGTGGTCCCTTCTAACCCTGACTGATTCTATGACTTGGTCTGGGTGATCCTGCTGTGGCAGGGGGATTGGACTAGATGATCTTTTGAGGTCCCTTCTAATCCCTAATGATTCTATATGATGGTTAAGTATGAGGTGGCCCACAGAAAACATTACATTCTATGACTCTATGAAAAGCAGAAAGCAATATACTTTGGAAGCTGTATGTTAACTTTTCATCAGAACACTAAAAACCTTCCTCAGAACCATAGCCTTTGTTTATAAATCAAACACAGAAATATGTGACTCAGACCTTACAAAAGATTAAATGAAAAAGTGAGGAAAATGCCTCAAACAAACAAAAACCACCCCAACTTTCCAAAGTTTATTTAGTATAATCAATTGTGGAAGAAGAAAGTGTTAAAATGACTATAGGATAACACAGTGCAAACATTTGCCGAGAGCATCTCCTGAACAAGTTACAGAAGAAATCATAGTAATGATAAGGTTGGAAAAGACCTGAAATAAGTTATAGATTTGAAAAAAATCCATACAAGAAATCAGTGAACTGGTCCAATACTGTTAAGGAAACAGTCTGCAGAAGTGTCCAATAATTTTACAGCTCAATTCACACACTGGTTTCTCATCACCTAAATGCTGTAGAGGATGTATAATCAATTAGCACTTCTAGAGGTCTCTGAATGCTCAAATACATTAAGTTCCTTGATTCAATTTGTGCTTTTCTGTATAAATCAGATTTGCAGTTCTCTTGTGAGGCAGAAGAGAGGGTGAAACAGAATCACAATTTACAAGTCAAAAATTAAGGGTGTCCCACAGTCTGTTTTCCCTGGTCTGTAAAGCAAACCCAAGAGGGGCAAAAGAGTTCAGGTCAGCTCGTCACCTGTTTTTGTGAGCTTGAGGCAAATGTGTGCACACAGCATTTTCCCAAGCTCTAGTCTGCATGAGCAGACAATAAATTACTGTGGATGAGGAAATGACCTCTCTGTGCCCACCTGTACAGCTGTTCACACACACCAACAGGAACAAATTGTAAAGCTAAGAAAAAGTCATTCTTTTCAGCACACGAACACTGCATCAACTTTAAAGCTTTGTGAGCACATGCAGATATCTACTAAAAAACCAAAGGGCCTTAAGCAACTGCCCTAGAGATGGTTCATTTTGGGGGTGAGTACAGGCTACCACTTGATAGAAGAGCACAGCACAACCACTGAGAAAACTCTAAGTCAATAATTATCAGTCTCCTGCTTGACACCACATAGTTGTTGAGATTCCTAACATAGCTGCTGGCAGTTAACTGTGATTCTTTGAGAAGAAAGATTCACTATCTAACCCCTGTAAGTAAACACAGTCTGGGTCCTTCCTAAAGGGCATCTGAAGCAATAGTTTAATAGCAACAGGCACCTCAAGTGTGACCTTCATCTCAAGAACTTTGCATTTAACTAGCTCATCTTCCTCAAATCTGTGGGTGAAGGAGATATTACACTAGTTTTTACAGACTGGGAGACTTGCAAATAGTAAAGTTCAATGACTGAAATGCAAACAAGTGTATGGAATCCACTTTTGTAACTTCTGTTGCACACCATTCCCTGCTGTTCTGCAGACCAGGTCTTGTGCAAACACCATTTAACAAGGGCAAGGCTGTGCTTAGGATTAAATTCCTGAACAAGAGAAGCAGAAGGGGTGAGCTCAAATTTGAGGGGGAAGTTAAGCACTTTACCAAGACTTTTTTGGTTGGTTGGTTTTGATGTTTTAAGTAGATTCTCATCCAGACACACAAAATCCAGTTATTTAAAGGACACACTGTCATTTTGTGGCTTGTGAGCAAATAAGCAGTTAAACATCAATTCCAATATTGTGGCAGAAGCATTAGTATCTCCTGTTTCTAGCAATAAGATGCTTACTTGTGGTAGGAGGTGACCCTCCCTACCCGTCCTAAACGTGTAGCTGATTTCTTTTACAAGGAAAGCCTCCACCACTAACACCTGTCAACACGTTTTGCACTATAAAATCACCAATTCTGCGGTATTTTAGGAATCTAAGGCCTAAACCCTTGAAGTGCTCTGCAGAAGCTCACGTTCTTCACTCTGCATGAGTATTTTGTTGGCATTTTATAATCTTTTTCATTAAAACGTCCACATTTTTAGCGATGATGAAAAATTATGCTTGGAGTTCAGTTATTAAATTACACAACACAAATTCCACATTGATTTGCTTATTCCTAGCTAGATGATTGAAAGCAACATAAATCCAGTTCAGATAATTTAATGGTCTGTGTACGTACCTTTGTTTACGGAGGAGAGATTCCATCACAGTGTCAGCTAATACGTTCTGTGACTACTTCAATACTTGCATCTCAACACTTCCGTCTTCTCAGACTCGCTGTTTTCCTCACTGTTTGTAAAACAAACCTTCCCCCGTCCGACCTTCACTCGGACTTGGTAGTAAGTAATATGAGAGTGTTTGAAATTGGAACAAAACCTCCTTGTCCGGAGGAGGCAAGGGGCGGAGGAAGATGCACCTGGAGCAACAGGTTGTTCTTAGCACCTTACACTGCCCCCCTTGACAAAAGCCAAGGAACAGAACACTAAGGGGGTTATTTAAGAGCAGCTATTACTGAGCCACTTGTCTGCAGCTCCTTCTCCATGCCTTGTTATGACTTCTCTGGAAGTTAGAAGTTATTGTCTTTATTTGTTAAAAATAAGATTAGACAGAGACGTTTTGATGGCTGTTACAAGTAATGGAAAGGAGCGTTAGCCACGTGATGGCAAAGAGCAGTGACTAACACCTGCACGAACCCTGCTCACATGCCATTGTGACATTAGTGTTGCCAGGCAAAGGCTGTACACACACACAGCTTCCTTTGGCTCTTTTTAATGGAGTGACAGACTTTCACTCCAGGATTATGAAATATCTGACAAGGATATGGTCCTCATGTACAAACTGGAAGCAGAGAGGGGTTGGTCACTCATAATGCTAAATGGAAAAACTAAAACCTTTTCATCCCCTACTATAAGATTCAAGGGATAAATAACCTTGTACTACCTGTGAATGCACCAACACTCATGAAAGACTGTGTTAAACAACTGAAACACTTCCAGATGATTTATCTGAGAGACACTTCCATCAGAAAGCTAACATGAATGCTTGCTCATCTTACCTCTTAAAAATGAGCAATTGCTTTGGTATCTAAGCCTTATCACATTCTTGAATTGCATCTTCAGGTTTTACATTACTTTATTTAATATCACTAACCACTGCTGGGCTTAACATTGAGCAGACCAAGACTTTGGCTCACCAAAACCGAAGATAAACTCCTCCTGTCTTAAAAAGAGACAAGATTTTGTAGCTTATAGGTAGAGGACTGGACAAGGAGGGGCACTTTCTCTCAGATTTATCAGGATAAAAAAAAAAATCAGTCAACAAAGCCCTGCAGTGTAAGTCCTAAATCAGTTTCATTCATTAAGTAGAGGCAGATGGGCAGGGATATGGAACAACTGACCAGTCATAAGTAGTGTTTAGAAGACAGAAAGTCAGGAACTTGGGTCCTGTGTTCAGTTTTGGTGCCTGTTATACAAAAAAAGATGTGGACAGGTTGCTAAAGGTCCAGAAAAAGGCCAAAGAATTAGAAGACAAGGCAAGGCTGAGAGTGCTGGATTTGTTCAACCTTGAGCAGAGAAGGCTTAGGGAGTCCTTATGACCATGTACCAGTACATTAAGGGTGGCTGCCAAGAAGGGGGAGATTCCCTTTTCATCTGTTAGAAAAGACAAGGGGTGATGGAGAGAAGCTGCGCTGCTCCTGGGAAGATACTGATTGGACTCCAGAGGAAAATTTTTCACTATGAGAGTAAGTAGACACTGGAATGGTCTTCCCAGGGAACTGGTGGATTCCACAACTATGGACAGTTTTAAGGCTCAGCTTGACAGGGTGCTGGGCCCTCTCACTGAAACTGTATTTTTTGAATTTAACAGATTGGACCTGATCCTTGGGGTGCCTTCCAGCTTGGCGTACTGTGATACTGTGATCAACAAAGAACAGGTAAACAAGAGTGCTGCCCTTAGGGAGTGTCCTTGCTTGTTCCCTAGCAAGGGAGACACACGTTTCATGCTGCAATGGTTCATTACTATATTGCATTTTTATTTTAACCTACCCAATACTTGTTTGCTTTTCTGCCTTTTAGTCCTGTTAAAGCAATTGCATGGTATCAGGGGAAGAAAAAAGGGGGGAAGAAAAGATGACCTGGGGAACTCAAGCCAGTCAGTCTCACGACTGTGCCTGGTGAGATCATGGAGCAGATCCTCTTGGAAACTATGCTAAGGCAAATGGTATTAAGAAGGTGTTTGGTGGCAGCCAACACAGCTTTATTAAGGGCAGATCATGACAGAAAATTCTGGTGGCTTCCTGTGACAGGGATACAGCTTTGGTGGTTAAGGGAAGAGTAACTAATGTCACCTATCTACACTCACATAAAGCACTGTCCCACATGATGCGCTTGTCTCCAAAACAGAGAGATGTTGATTCCACAGATGGACTCCTTGGTGGATAAGGTGTTGGCTGGATGGTCACACTCAAGGAGTTGTGATCCGTGTCCAAGTGGAAATTGGTTACAACACCATAGGGTAGTTTGAAGCTACTTTAGGTGCACAGAACTGCATGAGGGACAGAAAAGATATGATTCTATGAATCCAAGGTAAGTACATACAGATTGGTGGGATTTGTAGTGCTTAGCTATGCAAAGCCACGTAACAATCACATAAACCTTTTATCAATGGAGGTAATATTTGATGTATCTTCGAGTCAGAGTTTGTCAAACCTGGATAGACTCAGTCATAAACTTGAAAATTTGTTATGGAAGCAAATGAAGAAAGTCAGCCATTACAGTGAAAAATAAAGTACCTCCTGGCAAAGCTATTAGTTTTTACAGTATAGACTCCAAATGCTACCTCATTTTTTTTGTTGCTGTGGTGAAATACACTAAAACCAGTTATTCAACACTTGACAAGACACAAGCTAAGAGTTTGATTTTTTTTACATTGGGGTTAGACATGTCTGAGTTTCTAATCCACATAATTAGAGAGTCACCATGATGTAAAGTTAGTTAAGAAGCCTCCAAATGTGAGCAGAGCAGTTGTTTATTTTTAGTGTATTCTATAGGGCTGCTTTTAAATTATCATAGAATCATTGTGGCCGGAAAGAACCTCCAGGATCATCAAGTGTAGACCTCATCCCAACACTCTGTAACCCCTAGACCATGGCCTCAGGTGGTCTAGCTACTTGTTTTTTTAACACCTCCAGGGATGGTGACTCCACCACCTCCCTGGGCAGCCTGTTCCAGTGCCCAGCTCTTTCTCTCAGGAAAGAGCTTCTTCCTATGATCCAATCTAAACCTTCCTGATGCAACTTGAAGCCATTTCCTCTCACCCTATCATTAGTAATTTGGGAGAAGAGACCCCCACCAGCTTCACTACGACCTCCTTTTAGGTAGGAGGTCTCCTACCTAAGGTCTCCTCTCAGCTTCCTCTTCTCTAGACTAAATAACCCAAATTTCCTCAGCCACCCTTCACAAGGCCTGTTTTTCAGACCTCTCACCAGTCTTGTTGCCCTTCTCTGGACCTGCTCCAGCACTTCAATGTCCTTCTTACACTGTGGCGACCCAGGGTTTAAAAGCTTACGTGCGGCACACGACTAGCACTCCTACACCAGTGCGATTGTGATAACACCTGTACTTACAGGATTCCTTGTGGAGGGACAGCTAGGGTAATACAGGGCTTTGAGTTACCACTTCATCCCCACGTTAGACTCCGCTGAGAAAGCAAGTGAGTCCCAGCACAAAGCAGAGGCACACGGGCAGCTGCGTGTGTTGGGGAGCTAAGGTCCTAATGAGAGACTTCAGGTACAAACGCAGATCTGAGTTTCTACCACGCCAACAGTGTGTCTTGCAGTCACTTTTCCAGGAACACCCAGTACATCAGCCTTTCACCAAGTGCTTATTAAGGAGCCACTAATTACCTTGTGTCCAAGTGCTACAGCATTTCAGTTCCCTCTGCTCCGACACAAGTATTGTTGTTCTTGATAAACCAGAACTGTAGCTCGTTGTCTGGCTTTATGCCCGACTGTATGTTTGTTTTCAGTCATGTAATCTGACTGTGCTGGATGTTTTATAAGAAACATGCTGTTAAAGAGACAATTTGAAACTTTATTTGTTTGGACAACTGAAAACTTGGCTGTCTCTCTTGTGGATTTCTCCCCACAAACACAGCAATGCAGAGAAGACAATTATTCCAGCAGTATAAAGCAGGCATTTCAGCTTTGTTGTGAAGACTCACTCAAGAAATACTTGGGCATACTATGCTGTCCAGCTCCCCAGTACTGTTTCCTTCAATCCACCTCCTTTCCCTTTCTAGTTCCTCTTCCACACCCTTTTCCAACCCAGACAGGGTTTCTACTTCACACCATCACCTCACTTCTGTTGCTGTTTCAGTCCTCCAGCTCCAACTGTGTGCACTGAAACCAAACCAACAACACAAGCTGAGTCTACTGTGTCTCAGGTGCCCTTAAGCTCCTCATTCCTGAAACCAGTAAGTGTATGCCAGGACTTGTGTGCATGGGCTCCATCTGTGAGCCTCATCTGTGAGATGGTCGTCTCTCAGTTATTAGGAGACGATTCAGCGCTTTTAGAACCACTTCACGGATGCCTACATTTCTGAAGCACTTCTCCCAGGTTCAGACAAATTAAGCTTCTGGATTTTCAAGCAGAGATACCTACTGCGCTGTACAGCTTCCCCAAGAATGCAGCAGATCCCACTTGTGCTCACACCAGCCTTTCTGTCACTGCAGCTGTGCTCAGTGAAAACTTTGTGAAAGTTCAGCTTCAGAGTGGTACCACACTGAGGTGCTGGTGTTTTCAGGGTTTCCCTGTACATGATGATGGTAACGATAACATCAGGCTTGCAAGTTACATACAGCATGCAAGGAAGCACTGCTGCTCTGCATGTATTGCTGGCCAAGCAGACAACTAACTACAAAATAAAAGTAGGCAGCAGGGACCACATGAGCACATTTGCTTTCAGGTGTTTCTTCTGTATTGACAGCAAGAGAGAGAAATCAATGCACCTCATACCTCAGCAGTGTTCCTGCGCTGAAGGGTCAGGCTGTGCCAATTTTATAGGTCACAATGGACTCGCTTGCAAACACCATAAATCTTTTTTCCCTCTCTTCTCTATACAGACATTGCAAACGACATTGTTCTTCATTACAGAATGGCCACTTAAAAATTATCAGATCAATAGTTAGATGCCAGTACAGAACCTAAGGATCAGACAGAGTGAACTAGTTAATTTGTTCAGTCAACGGAACAGCTGCAATTATGGTACAAAACTTTCCAAACTATTTCAATAGTTTACTTAACGTAAGTTTCAATTACCAGACAGCTCAGAAACCTAGCTTCTCTTTATTACCTGTTTCCCTGAGTCCAAGGATTGAGCCTTAAATAACACTGCTAAAGCTGCTGCCCTAGATTTAGAATGCCTGGTCATAATTTCTGATAGTCCTGCTATGACAGCTTTCAAGTTTTATATGGTCTTTACCCTGGGGAAGGAAAGAGATGTTCATACTTCAACCTAGAAAATAGGATCACGAAAGCAGTAGCAGAAGGGAGAGAAGTCTTGACCTATTTATCTCTATTTCTGCTGCAACCAGTACTCTCCCTCCAGACTTTTACTTCGTCACGTTTCAGACACCTACGCTGATCTAGTTTTGGAAATGAACAGGAAATTCAGTGATGAAGCCACCTAACATCCTGGGAGGCACACAGCTAACAGCTTGATCAATGAACACAGCCCTTCCCTGAGGAAATGGAGTAACCCCAAATCAGGGCTCAATTACAGTGCTTGGGTGGTAGCTTTACACCAGGAAGCCTTCCAGCTCAGGAAGCGCTAACAGTTTCTCTGCTTTACTCCCAACTAAAAGCAAGAGCTCCTAAAGAGCTGAAAGAGTCATCCTTAGCTGAGGACTTGCTAAGCAAGTGAGGTCTCCAACGAGTGATTAGATTTGCATGAAGACAAAAGCACGCATTTCCCTGACACAAACTTCCCGTAAGGCTTCCATGTCAGCATGGAAGAAGTTTACTAAAATAATGAGGCTGGCTAAAGACAGCCAGGTAGTTTCTTACAGTTCTGGTGCTTTTAGTATGTTGGGGTTTTTTCCATTGTGTGACAGTTCAACCCAGCTCTGGCTGCACCAGAGGACGCAAATCCAAAAAGAATTGAAGTTACAGTCTCACTGCAGCGATACTAAGCGTACAGAATACAGTCAGCATGTGGCTGCGTCACAACGGGTCGTCTGTTCACACCTGTTTCCAACATCACTAACAATACAGACCCTATTTTTCACTTTGTGACTGGATTTGTCTTATTTCAGACTGTTGTTGGAGCAGGCTGCCCTCTGATAGCAGGGTGTAAACCCCCAACTAGGATCTCGTTGTACTGGCAGCTGGACACAGCAAGGCCAGTTCCTCCCCAAAAAATGAATTTAAAGAAAAAGAAATCCCACTTGACTCATGGATGGTAGCTGCTCTTGCAGTAGAAAACAATGGACACACAGAAACCCACTACCATCAGCACACACTTTCCTAAGTCATCCCATACAGAATCCAGATTCTGGCCTCTCAGTGTCTAGAAGACAGTAGTCGTGAGCAGGCACAGAGGGCTCTGACTGATAAGAAACCAAAATGAGATAACTGCCGCAGCTCCATGCTTCAGCTCTTTATCTTGCCCTCAAACAGCCTACTGCTATGCGGAGGGCTGAGCTGCTTGTGAAGTAGCCACTGCAGCTCACAGCCAGCCATTCTGGGTTTACTTTATGTGTGTCAAGCTCTAACTTCGAACAAGTGCTGGATCAGTCTCCAGTGCCATAGAAACTCTCAGGATGGGGGCAGAGGGGGTTACTGTACGACAGAGAGGCTTCATAAACACAAGCAGTTGCAGCCATTTGCTGCTGATTCATTCAGATGACTTAAGTTCAGAGAGAAGCTCTATTCCCTTGCATTGTGCCACTCAGTTTTTGCCAAGACATTATGCCAGCAACAGCTTAGTACCACAGCTTCTTCACCTGATAGCATTCTGCTTGGAGTCGCACAGTTACTGACGTGGTTTTGGGTAACGTGCACTACTGTGAGAACTTGCAGACAGTGAGGGAATACCTCAAGTGTTCGGCTTTACTCCTACTCACGAGAAGAAATGAAATAAAAGGTGGTGTCCTGGTGTGATTTTCTACATTTAACATATGTTTATTCTATTTTTTTAAATCACCCTCCCCAGATGGAAGGACTCAGTTTATCTGTCACAGTTTCTGAACATACAAGAAAATTTCTCCGAAAGAAAAGCCTGGAGATTACTGTGAGTCGCCTAAATAAAAGCAAGGTCCCTTCTGGAAGATCCATTTGATTTGGCATTTCTGGAGTTACTTAAGAGGTATGAAACTTCTGTTCTATCTATTCTATGTATCCATCTACATGTTTTGCTGTTTGTCTCTTAAAACTAAGCAAGAAGAAAATCCTGGAAGCTCTCAAGCTAAGCCTGCAGCGCTGTGCTGGTTTAAATAGTCCAGCTATTGCTTGCATTAATATTCATCAAGGATCATGCATCAGCCTGGTTGCCAGCATAAAACTTTGCCATAGAAAGAAGACTCTCGACCACTTCTTCAGGTGATCTAAGCCACTGTGACTGAACGTGGTGAATCTATAACGAGTCACACTGCTGTAGAAGCAGCCTTGCTTTTGAAGGGAAAAGCGTCCCTTAAAGACGGGACGTGCCGCACTTTCTTCCTTAACTAGCTCATTTGGACTGAAGGAGTAGATTTGAATCCTCTTTATGACTAGGTCTGGGGAGGGGATTAATGAACACCTTCTGCACCACAAAACATTGCTAGCCTGTAGCCTACAACACCACATTAAAACTACAGACAATGGAACAAAGCTCACCAGTATCACCAGTCATTCACAGCAAGGCAGAGATCTGAATCCAAAGGAAAACATGCAGTTAATTTTCTTAATTAGCTTTCAGTAGCCTTTAGAGAAACCAGTTAAGGTCACAGTGCTATTAAGATGACTGGTACAGACTAGGATGCTTGTCCCTTTAAACCACCTAATCTTTGTAGACTTGTAGTGGAGTGACTCGATGGTTTCTACTCAGTTACTGGAAAAGGGGAGAGCTCAGCGCACACTTCTTTTCTTACACATCTGCGGAAAAACAGCCTCCACAAGCTGGTTCAGTAGGCTGCTGCTGCCTCATGCATGCTAATTGGTGGTCATTGAATAAGAGGTCCATTCCCAGCCAAGTCACTTGAAGCCTTTGTTTTCAAAAATAAAACACGTCCTGGAGACAAGTGAAGAAACCACTAAATTGCTAAATTACATGAGAGGTCAGTGAAAATAATTCTGATTAATTTCTCCAATCATATTTAAAAGAAAAATACCCAACAAAACTGACCCATGCTTAAACATAATAATTTTAATGCTGGTCAAACTGTGGCTTGGTCACCTAATTGCCAAAACTTAACATTGAAGAACACTCAGGTTGATGGTTGATTTTCACATTAAATTCATCGTGCATGTCCCTAAACCTGTGGTACACGCTCACATTTGAGAAGCTTCAGTGAGTGGGTGTAAGTAACGCACTTGTCTTCACTCACTGTCTAGTTAACATTAATTTGCTAACATCTTGGATGTGTTTTCTGTAGCTTTGTTTTTTCCTTCCTCATCACATTAGGATGCTGAGCTTTTTGAGTTCAGCACATCCTTGTGATATCATATCAAGGGACAGAAAGAATGCTCCTTAAATTCACAAGTGCATCTCACGTGAAAGCAGAACACGGCCAGTATAACTAATGTGTTTTGTAGCCTGCATCCAGTGTGTGCCTGATGAAAAATATAAGATGCAGTGATATTAAAAGTCTGACTCTAAGTCTTCTGGAAGGTTAAAGTGCGAGATCATTAAATTATATTTTATTTTACAATTTTGGCAGGAGCTGTTGCCACCCAAAGGACACCCAAACCAACTAAAGGGGAGTGTGGGCAATGTGTCACTGTCAGATACAGGTCTCTGTGTTGCAGGGTCTATGAGATTGCTGCAGGAAAGCCATGCTCTCTGCCCTGACACTGATCTCAGAGGCATTCCATCACTGAAGATACCATTAAAAACAAGTCATGTTGAGATGGATGATTTTCCAACACAATACTCAAGAGACATTTTAATCTTTCTGCAGGACCTAGGCTCTTTAACTCCCCACTCAGCAAAGAATAAAGCATTACAAGACGGGCAAAACTTATGATTCAAGATAGACCTGATGCAATAAAGTATCCTGAGTGACTTACTACAGTACAAAACACCAAAAACCAAACTCCTGGAATGATTTTCTTTTCATTTAGAGTTGCAAAAGTTCAAAAAGCATTCTCAGCTTCACTGCCTTCCACGTGAGAGAACATAGACCCCTGAGAGACCATTAAAACAGGCTTGTAACAGGAATGAACCCCTGGCTTTCCAAGGAAGGCATGTCAGGGTAGTTTCCCCTCCACTACTTGTCAGTGAAGTAAATGTGTTTCAGAACAGAAAGCTCTTAACTCTCTTCTGTGGCTGGGTGTGGTTATTATCACTGCTCCTACAGATTGGGGTGAATTATCTTGCTGTCCATTCAGACAAGGATACTACTGATCTCTCCACACATTGGTTAGCAACAGACCTTAGCGAAGAGCTTACACAAACTGAAAAGACAAACTGCAGCACGGGGAAGAAACACCATCCTTATGTCACATTAGATAACTGGACATGACCAGATCAAGGTACAAATCTGCAACAAAATTCAAGTACCTAATACTCCCTAAAATCTAACAGGAGCTGTGTCTAAGCCTTCTGGCCCTAAAGCCTTGGTCTGCACACTCCATGTCACACAGAGCATTGCAGAGCTGGGAGCTGAGCCCACATACACCTCTGTAGCACACTAAGCACACAGACCCATCCTGGTGCTTGTCTGCAGAACTTCAACAACTATTGGATACAGGATGTGGGTTGAACACATTCCTGAAGCATCTCGATTTCCCAACTAGTATTATGTTTTCTGAGTCTGTAATTTTCTATCAAATCCAGAGCCATATGACAGTTCAGTGGCACAGGTGCCTCCCCTACTGAGACCAAAAGTGCTCGTGGCTTACATTCCTTTCTCCACAGTCAGTCCCAAACCTGCAGCACGTGTTCCACGTGCAGATGATGGCAACACCGACTGCTGCTACAAGATCATATGCACTGTCCTGTTGGCTTACCTCTTTCACTTCCAATTAGTATCCTCTGGTTATGTGTGAGGTCTTTTCATCTTGCAAACAAAGCAGACCTACCAGTGAGGGTGAAATACACCATTCAGATGGTCCAAATGAGTTAAAGTCTCTTCTTTCCCCTAAAGGTGAATGCTGTTTCCTAACTTTTTGAGACTCATTTTTTCCCAAACTGGATGACCTACACTGGAAAAGAATGGGGCAGAGGGAGAAGGGAGAAGTGTTCCTTACTGGCAGCAACAAGGCACTTGACAAGAACTAAAGCCGTTAAGTTCCCATCCTTTGCAATTTTTATTTGCACAAGCTAATATGACTTTACCTCCCACTCATCTCTTGCTTAACTTTTTGCTTCCCCAGTATCAGGAAGACCAGCAAGGGCTACTGTAGAGCTGACCATGATGCTTGTGCAAGCATTCTGGAATGTTTCTGCTTCTTGGAACACACACCTCACCTGAGCTCAGCTGCTGTGACACCACTGTGGTACCAGCAGTAGCCGATTCCTCTCTACATCTGGTGTCTATTAAAGTGGTTCACTGCAGAACACAGGGAAAAGAAAGGATTGTTTTAAGATGTCAATTACTAGTATCTGCAAGAAAAATCTACTATCACATCTAGCAAAGTCTAGGTAAGTAGGTCCAGGTTAAGATCTCCTTAAGGAAGGGATTTCAGGATCCTGAGGTGAATCCTCAACCTCCGTTATATCATACGCATTGTACTCCAGTGATCCCTGGGGTGGATGGACCGTGAGGACCCATGAGAACCCTACTAGGGTTGAGGTTTTCCCGAGGCTGACACTTTCTCCCCAGGACTGTAGGTGGCAGTAGCTCTACAGGTACCTCCTCCTGTTCGCTCTGCCTAGGATGCAAAAGATTCCCGGTTCCGGTGTGTTGTGATTCCTCCAGAACACAGTTTAGAGTTGCATTTGTGAGAGTTATATAGACCTGTTTCAATGTCTAAAATCAGTGTCATTCTACTTTATACGATTACTTAGATGGGAAAAGTGGAAAGAGTTAAAATAGACTTTTTTTAAAAATCACTGAAAACCATACATTGATCTTTATGGATTGTGATTCCATACTGATGGCAAAGACAGTGAGAAACTCAGATTGGTGGCAAAGCCCCGTTAGTGTCTGCTGACAGGAACAGCAGGATC
Source organism: Rhinopomastus cyanomelas (assembly GCA_013400115.1). NCBI lineage: Eukaryota > Metazoa > Chordata > Aves > Bucerotiformes > Rhinopomastidae > Rhinopomastus > Rhinopomastus cyanomelas. The sequence continues at coordinate 256,322 of VXBP01002536.1, forward strand.
CTGCTGTGGCAGGGGGATTGGACTAGATGATTAGGTCCCTTCCAATCCCTAATGATTCTATGAAACAGCAGGGTTGATTCCCTACTGATTTACCAAAGTTTAATCTAGTTGCCACAGCACTGGAGCCAGGAAGACTAAACTACATTGAAATGAAGCCTTAAGTTAATTAATGAGCCTAATACAGTTAAGGTTGTGCGTGTAGTTACACAGTATTACTGCTGTGATAGGAGAAGCTCAGGCACAAGAATGTCAGCGTTCAGGGAGGCTGTACATCTTTATTTCATGTACTGATACCTGTACCTCACCCAAATACACTATGGCTACCTTTATTTACATGATACCATCTTTTAATTCCTCTCCCTCCAAGTCAATGTTCTTGCTATACATGCGTTCCTGTACCTTACTCAATGGAATCTTTTAAAGCTTAGTCTGCAGGCAGCACTGATCTGCCCATAGCTTCCCCCCCCCCCTTCCTTTCTGTTACTCATCCCTGCAACAAACAGAAAATAAATACTAACACCATTAGATCTAACCTTGCCATCACTTTTTGAATCGGTCCTCCCCTGCCAAGCACAGGAGGCTGACAGTTGCAGCCTAGCTATAGGTAGCTCTAATACTTCTTCCCCCCCCCACACACCACACACTATACACTCAGCACCAATTTGATCTGTGTGGGTTACTGTCTACTCTGAGAGCTATACAATGAATTACACAACCCATCCATCTAGTGGATTGCAGATCTTGTAAACCTATTGTATTTCATGTTAGCTTCCTGCACATCAGTTCCTCAGTGGAAGAAATTAGAGGGCCAGGATCCTTAGGCATGGTGTGGTATGGATTTGGCCATCTGACTTGTTCATGTGGTCACTTCCCAAAAGCTTTTAAACTTTTCTTCAGATGTCATTTTCTCAGCTGGATGTTGAAGCCAGCTCTGCAAATTTCTCTGGCAATACTGCCTGTGGTATTAAGCACATTTCAGAAAATGATGCGTGGCGGTTCTCCTTTCTGGTTTTCTACATCACACTCTAAATTTGCCTCTCTGTTTCATGGTAACCCTCTTTACCACAGAAGTCAGTTCCTATCCAGCATTTCTTAAGAGCCTGTCCATACAGAAAAAAGACCCCTTACCTTTTCACCCTAGACACAACCCATAATGTTAGTCTTCTGAAGTCTCTCCAAGTCAGTTACCTGTTTGCCCCAGAAAGCAGGCAGTCACATCATCCTGCATGACATTGTTCCTCTGGCTGCAGGCTCACTTAGTTCAGTTGCTCTGCTCATTTCCTAGGCTGAGGGTTTCCCCGGACACGAGCTTATGTACTCGTCAGTTCTTCACTTCTGATGAATCCTGCTGAGACACTGCCTAAAAATACTCACAAGCTAGAGATTATCTTTTCTAGGAGGCAGGTTCACAATTTAATATTCTTCCTATGGAGCCTAGCCCTAAAGCCCTCAGGAGCTTAAACACATTCCTTCCTACAGGATCACGAGGCACATGAGTTCTTCAGAAACAGAGAGGCTTTGCAAAAGGTTTCTCATCACACCAGACTTCTACTCTGAAAATATTAATTAAAAAAAAAAATAAATCACAAAGTACAGTCCCAAGAAGAAAGTACTTTTAACAAGAAGTATATTTACTTGGACTCATCCTGTCATTAAGGGTCTCAGAGATTCCACACATAGGGAAAAAAAATAGGTTATTTTCCATTATTACTGTCTAATAAACCACACACTGCAGCAGGCAAAGAAAACTAAACCATTAGCTCCCATTAGGGCTCCTCAGAATCTCTGTCATGCAACTGAAATAGCCTCCCACCAGGTAATGAGATGTTCATTAGGTGGCTTGAGGGCCAGTATGCCTTTACTGGTATCCCAAAGCATAGCATTCCTTCTCTCTAGTAAACTATTTAGTGTTTAGGAAGCTGTTATTTTAGGACTAATTTCCTTAGCTCCATGATCTCATTTGTACTACAGTTCTTCAGCATTTCGTTTGGCTGTGGAAACCCTTCACGCAGTGGCAAGCCAAGTACTGTGCCCAGTTGCCTGTGTGGGATAATGTTTAGTGCAATGGATAGATGGAAATCCACTGGGGCTCTTTTGTTTGTTCTGTGTCAAGTTTGTCTCCTTTCTTACGCAGCCAAGACAGACACTGATAAATATTGACTCCACTTGCTCAGAATTTCCTGTGTTCCTTCCCCCTCATCTTCGTTAAATGAGTTTAGATTGATGTAGGAAGTCTGAGATGCAAGGGTTTGGGGTTTTTTTCAGATACATTTCAGCAAGCGTGGAGATTCCCGAGCCGCTGTTCACAGCTCAGAAGTACTTGCCTAACAAACAGCTGACATATGAATATTAACAAACCTGGAATTTCTAGAGATTGATCTAGTTGTCAAATACCTGTCAAGCTAGTTGTGAAAGAACACAGAATGCATCCATTTCTTCTATGAGTTTCTATGAGTCTCCATTAATTAGACGAGACTTTTCTGGATGCGCCACTCCTTTTATGTCTGTTTTTAATGCATCTTTAAATGCATTAAAAACTTTAAAGTGTTTCCACACAAGCTAAAGGGAGCTTTCCTCTCGACAGACGGCCAGAGAGAATCCAGCAAAATATTCTACTTGAGGCACGTTTCCTCAAGAACCTAGCTCAGGCCCTTATAGCACTCTTGGCATTGAAGTAGATGCAGGAGATAAAAGGAGTTAAAACTGACCTGAAATCATTTTTCTTGATGATACAGCTTTGATATATACATGGAAAAAGAGGCACTTTGCATAGCTATTAAGAGAACTTAGTAACAAACATAATGAATCTCAATAGCTGTTTTTTCTGTTAGCACGGTAAGGTGACGAAACAGAAACACTTGTGGTTGGTTTTGGCCCCTGGGTAAAGAACTCTAACAGGTTTGGACATGCACTGCATGCAGTCAGGCTTCTCTACTGAAATCTCTGACCAGTTCTGTTAGATAGGAATCACTGTGAGAAACTGCTGGAATCCTCAGAAAACCATGGAGGTCCTGACAGGTTGAGGTGGCAGCATCCTCGCTTGCAGAGCTGCGCACATGACTTTGCAGTGTTCTGTGACAGATGAGGAGTCATCCACACACCTCACATTGTGGTGAGAGAACATCAATGATTTCAGAAACATTTTTCTTCTAAAAGGGTGAGGAGAAGGAGACTTCTTCAATAGCAGTAAGCTCAAAGAAATGCAATAGTGCCTGACAGTTTCAGGTCACACTGGAAGCAAGTTACTGTGAGGTTGCTTTTTATGTAGGTCACTGTGATAAGAGGCATCAATAAAACATAGCTCAGTAGTCCAGGTTGGAGGTTTACCTTTAGGTTTACCTTCCAGCTTAGCATTTCTGTTTCAGCTTGTGCTGATGATAAGCTGGTTCAGAGAAGAAATCACCAGCTCCATAATCAAAGAGCTGCTATTCTTCAGCTAGAGACTGTGTGTGACTGTCACACAAAACATGGGTGCAGGCCAGAAGACAAGTCATACATTCTTGGGTTAAATCTAGCTTTAATTTTTCCCACTTACAGGTTTTAAAGTTGCTTTTCTGAAAGGTGTAGCTAAGTGAAACCACCAGGAGACTGAGTTGTGGTAGCTATTCAGTCATAATGCTTCACACTGCAGGTGTTTTTTGCAACCAGAAGAATCACACTACTGCATGTCAGCAGAGGACCAAAGTAAAAGTGGTTTGAGACCGAAGTTGGCAAAGCCAGGATTTGGAGGTTGGTTTGGTTGACACACTACTCATAGAATCATTCACAGACTCATTTGGGTTGGAAAACACCCTTGGGATCATCAAGTCCAGCCATCAACCCTACTCTACAAGTTCACCCCTAAACCAAATGCCCCAACACTACATCTAAGTGACATTTAAAGATATCCAGGGATGGGGATTCAATCTTTATTTAATTGCTAAATAAATTACTATAAATAATCACTAAATAAAACTAAATTACTCTTTCCAAAATTAATTACACAGGAGAGGGGATAAACCTAAAGCACTCAGTGTCTGAAACTACACTGCAAGTTGACATAGGCAAACCAAATCCTGAGCCTTGCTCTAGCCCCAGGTTTGTCTCTACATTAAGTGGTTTATGTTACTAGCACTGATGAGTTCTTGCTGAAAACTTTGTCTTGAGAGCAGATTGTTTTCAGTTTATAAGTTCAGCAATGTTTGTTTGATTTGTGTGAAGGTTGCCACTCCAGGAAGTCCGTATCAAGCTGAACTGTTACAGCGGGGATGCTCAAGAGGAGACCTAAAATCTGTTTTCCACAAGGCCCCGTGAATTTCCTGGCTAAAGGTAGGAGGATTATAATGATCAAGCAGGCAACTGTTGGGAAGAGTCATAGCTACAGCTTTAATCCTGACCAAGTGATCTGTAACGTCTCCTCTTTTTTGCCAGCCATCCTGTGTGATGTTAGTCACTCGCTCAACCCAAATTTTTTAACAGGCAGTCAGTGCTTCTCATTTTCTAGATGCTTGGACGTCTGATTGCAGGTACTAAAAACACTCACTTCTGCTAAACTGGGACATAAGACTATTGGGTCAGTGCTCTGGATGACCCCATACCCAGTGCCACAGGAGAAGGGTTCCTTCGCTATCTCCAGCAGGGTGAAGGTCCAGGTATCAGTGCTGGTGTGGCTGCTCCTTCCAGCCGTGGTCCCTGAGCTGCTGCTGCACGGGGAGGGTTTGAGTTTGGAGAGAGGCTGTATCCCATGGGAGTGTGGGGGGGTGTCCTCTGCACCTTTGTGTTTCAGGAACTGGGTTAGTGGTTGGGAGTTGTAGGGCAGGCGGTTGGACTTTATGATCTCGCAGGTCTTTTCCAACCCTGAAGAGTCTGTGATTCTACTGCCTTGCTGATCAATATACAGCTTGCAGTGCCAAGTCTTGCTTGCAGAAAATACTCTGATTTGCAGATGCTGCTCAGCCTTACTATTTACAACCATGAGCCCACTGTCAGAATTGTTTCCAAGAGTGTAGAGAAGGCAGGGAGCCTCCCCTCAGATGTCAGCCCTACACCGAGGCAGGTCAACAAAAGTTTGCTGTTGATCTGAATACAAGCAGCACTGAATTCCCACTCTGCTACCTAAGGGAGTGTCTTTGGGTGCAGCCAATTGTTGGCAACACAATGCTTAAAGCTGGGAAGAGCTGTTGTAAATACACCCAAGGGCTTGAACAGTAGTCTCATATTCTTATTTGGACGTCTAGGTAAACAGCAGCATCTAAAGACTTTGCAATTCCATTTCCCTACCCTCAGGTGAGAAAGGTGATGTGCACTTTCAGGTCAGGTCTCAGCAGCACAGAGACCCTGAGCCTGTGCAAGTACACATCCCTGATGTTACAGCACTGTGTGGGAACCTCAGCCTCGCAAGCATGTGAGCTTGACCATGTAAGGCCACGCAAGCGTGACAGCATCCAAGACAACGTGCTTGGGAACAGCGACAGGATTGCATCGTCATACCAGCTCTGGCTTGGGTATGGGGATGTTTATTTATAGCTCAAAAGCCTCTGCACCAAGCTCTTACAGGCTAGAGAAAGAAAAAGACTTTGTCCCATTATCACCCAGGCTTCAGCTTCTAATCTGTAAAGAGGGGAATGAGAAAGAAACTGGAATGAGAACACGCTGCTTCCTCCACAATCCAATCACTCACTGCTTTTCTTGTGTAGAACAGAAAATAGACTCCCTCTGTTTTCCTGAACCCCTGCTCTGTCACAGGGCTCTTTTTCACTGTGGCACACGCTCTTACTATTCATCAGCCCCTTGCTGATCTATCCTAACCTTCGATAGCACTTACATGGTTTCTGATGTTACAGCCTCACGTGCAGCATGTTTTCCTATCAAAAACTTTGCAGCCCTTTCAGCTCTGGAGCAAAAGGTGGAGAACATGAGCCTCTACAAAAATAAAATCTACCAGACAACCGGTCTTTCATAGACCCCTCAAATATTCTTTCATAGTCTTGTATTTTCAGAAGGCTTGATCAATTACAGAAGTTTTAGCTCACTACTGACTGTTATTTATGATTGTGGGGTTCCCTAAATCCACAGGATTTGCCTTGAGAGGGACACATCAATTTAAAAGATACCTTTTGAACAGTCATACCTTAGGGTTACTTAAAACAGATTTTAAGTTTTCATCAAAATCTGAGAGAAAACTAGACACATATCCAGAGGTTCCAGGACTGGAATTTGAAGAACATCACAAAGTGTGGCGATGGTTTAACACTTGCAACAGAAACAAGTCAGGAAATCAGCACATACTTCTATCTATGGTTGAGCAGAAGACTTAAACTTAATTGCTTCACGAGTTCAAACAACAGTGAGCACCACTTTGTGCTTCCATGATCTGTTTTCCAGTACATAGTTAAATGCTGAAAGTTCTGTAGCAGAGGAAATCTCTTCCGTATACATTTGCACAGAGCTTAGCCATCTGTAACTTCTTCCTTCTGCCAGGACCTTGAATTGCTGCTACAGCATAACAGTGATATAAAATCAAATTAGCTAAATTCTGCTTCCTTTACCACGCTACCATTGGTCCTACTCATACATCTGCCCTAAAGTGACCTCATTAATTGACCTGAGCACATATGTCATGAAAGTGACTATTACACACAGAGTGACAAAGGCAAGAGGAATCAGACAGCTGCTTTTGTTTGCGTTAGTTAACAGGGCGGAACATTGCCAGGGCTCTAAAGCTGTACTGATGTGATGGGAAGAACTCATGTCCTCTAGAAAACAACCACGCGCCTGAACGGGGTTAGGACGGGTGTAATCAGATAAAAGTTAGAAGTACATATCGTTCAGATATGTGAAAGACTACGAAGAGAAACCAACCCACTCGTGAGAGAAATACTGACCACAGCACTGGTAGGTGGGAAGACAAGGCAGTGAATGCAGCAGACTGGTAGAAACCTGCTGTCGTGACCTCCAGTGGCAAAAGCCCACCCCTCTGGCTTCAGAGTGTCTTGCTGAGGCATTAGGCAGCCAAGCCACAAAGAGCAGGTGACTCACAATCTGTACTAGGACCAGATTCTGCAGAACTAACTGGTAACTTACTAGGTTTATTACCAGAAAGCACAGCTCCTAACTGTGACTGTACTTGCTGCAGCAAATTGCTTTTGGCTCGAAGGTGTGCATCCTTCATGTTGTTATAGAGCTACACACCACCAATGGCCCTATAAATAGTTTCCCCAAACACAACCATTTCTATTTCAAGAACACACGCACGTGCCTTTGTACACTATTGCACAGCTCAGTTTGACTAGTCAGTAGGATCAGCCTAAACAACACGCCGGGAGCAGTCTGCATCTTTTGTATGAAGCAGCTTCAAGGCCCAGATGAGTTACTCAGCCAAGCAAGTGTGGTATCACTAGTACAGAGTAGAGGGGGAGAAGAACCTCTCTCAATCTGCTAACCACCCCCATTCTGATCCACCCCAGGATGCTGTTGGCCACTGCTGGCTCACGGTCATCCTACTGATCACCAAGACCCCCAGGTCCCTTTCTCCTACACGGCTCTCCAACAGGTCAGTTTCCAACCTATACTGGTACCTGGGGTTGTTTTTGACCAGACATAAGACTCTACACTTACCCTTCTTATACTTCATTACATTTCTCTCTGCCCAGCTCTCTGATAACATCTATGAGTACTGAGTTGCAAGACAACCACTGGCTAATCCAGGGCAAATTAGGACTTCTGGATTATCGAGTTAAAAAAAATGGATTAACCAGAAAGATTTGGACAGTATGGCCTGGCAGACCAATGCAAACAGGCAGCTGAAAGGTTTAAAGGGAAGTGGCTCCAAGTAGAGAGATTTCAGATTTTCCCTTATCTCCTCCTGTTTTAGTATCAATGCTACTACGTCAAAGGGAATGAAAAGATCCTACCCCAATTCCTATAAATACCTCAAACAGGAAAAAATAAAGTAGGAGACATCAATGATTAACTTGTGTGTCTGAGCTGAAAAAAAGTGGAAAGTGATTACTTCAAATACTTCTGCCAGTCTTACATGTTTACCTGTTTCTCAGGTATCCCTGGAGGAATACAGCTTAATTGTCACAAATAACACCTCATTCCTGAGGAGAAACAGGAGAAACACTATTTGTTACAGGATTTACAGCCAACAATTTCTGACCCTGGGGAAGGACCTGTGCTCCTAGCACAAAACTAGGGGAGAACAGAAATGACTCACAGGCTGCATTAGGAAACTTAAACACACACAACCTTACAAAGGCAAAACAGCTTGGGAAAGTGCATAACCAGAAAGCCTTACCTCCAGTGCACCTCTCCAACTACCAGAGACCGTGGCACAGCTAGAAATGCTCTACCATGTCTTCCTCAGCTCAGTAACACAAGCATTTGTTTGAACTCCTGAACTCCGTTGGGTTCAGCTTTGACCACCTGCTCTTCATTTGTGAGCTAATACTGTCCGAGTACTGAAGCATCTAGATGGTAACGGTGCAAACCTATGTTATATAAGAAAGAGGCAGCACCACTTCAATCACTGCAAACCACTCACACTTGAGCCTGTATTATCTCCATAATTTCCTTAGTGGTTGGAAACAGGAATAGAGAGGTAATTGCTCATTTGGCTCTTGAGGTGAGAAGCCTGTTCTTTAAAGCAAAGCACTTCTGTAGCGTAGCCTATGGACCAAATCAGCCACGCTCCAGACTGGCATCATCGTGGGTTCCAGTAGACGTAACACTTATGGTGTTAAGTTGTAAGATAGACAACTTTACACTTTAAATGTTGCAGAGAAGAGGGTTTTTTTAAAAAACCTAAATATTTGTAGAAGCTGATTAGGATTTCACAGGAAAAGCTGAGCCTGAGTGCTTGATAACGTGTTCTTTTAAAATAAACACATCATGTCTCCATAAGTTTTGGAACTTTTCTGCCTCTCTGATTTCCTGGTACTTGTTCATACAAGTTTTGCTTGTGAGAATGCCTTTGACTAGCCATGACATGGCACCTTCCCTTTCAAATGAATCCTATTTTGAAGTGTCTTGCATTTTATATGCATCTAGACTTCCTTCTTAAGGGACTTTGAGGCCTGATTGTCTCTTCACTTGCTCTGCTTTCTTCAGTGTACTTGCTTCCCCAGAAAAGACTGCTACAGGGTCTTGAGCATCCAGAAAGTGTCCCCATTAAAAAATGAAAAACACGTTTTACTCAAACTCTGAGTAATTCTCAATTCCTAGTTTGGATTGGAAAGAGAAAGGGGGAAATGCACTTGCAGAAGTGCATCACTGAGCATGAGCAGCAATCCAAATACAGGAAACCGGTGTCCCTTCATACACATGTAGGTGTAACCCATGTGGGATTTCAGTGTCTCATCAAGAGACAGAGAAAACACTTTTCATTTTCCAGCTCTCTTTTGCAGACTCAGTACTAATTTTAAATGCATGTACCTCTGTTTCCAGAGTTGGGGCATAGAGTGTGACATCTTCATCTACTCCTTGTCCAGGAATGGTTACCATCTGGGTAGACTTTAAGCGTTCAGCAGCAGTGGTTCCCTCTAGGACACAACTGGACTATCTATACAGTTTTAAAGGTACAACTTTAATTGGTCTCTGGTAAAAATACACCCTTTTTGTTCCACTCAACAGGTGGCTTATATTTGACCCTCCTTCTCTTGTATCCTGTTGGTTCAGCTCCATTTTTTGAATCCATTAGAGTTTTCTTGCTTCAACAGAAGCAGTAGTAATTTTATTAAGTCATTAATTTCATTTCTTGTAAGTGATGACTTTTGTTAGTCTCATTCAACTTCAACCATTAGAGAAGTTCCACCTCATGTGACCTTAGATAAAATTCCCCGCAGACACTTTTCAGGTGCTGCTGGTTTTCTGGCCTAATACCCGTCAGGTGGGCTGTGCTAACTGCTGTTTCAAGATGCTCTCCCCCCTTAGCAAACCAGACAGTAAGGACTCAGCATAAAGATGTTGCAACTGACGTGCTTCACGTAGTGTTCGTGCCAACTAAACGTGGCTTAGAGAAAAGGAGGCTGAGTGGAAACCTTACTGCTCTCTACAACTACCTGAAGGGAGGTTGGAGTGCAGAGATAGTGGTTTCTCCTTGGTGGCAAGCAATAGGACCAGAGGAACTGGCTGCAAGCTGCACCAAGGGAGGTTCAGGCTGGACGTTAGACAGAAGAATTTCTTCACCAAAAGCGTCATCAAACATCAGAACAGGCTGCCCAGGGCAGTGCTGGAGTCACCGTTCCCGGAGCTGTTTAAATGATGTGCGGACCTTGTGGTGAGTGACACGGTTTAGTGGTGACTCGGCAGTGCGGGGTCGAAGGCTGGACTCGCTGATCTTTCGGTGTCTCCCCAGCCATCAGTCTGCCGCCGCCGCCGCCGCTGCTCCTCCCGCTCCGCCCCTCCCGCGCTGCCTGAGCGTCAGCGGGAATTTCCAGGCAGGAAGCCGGGAGGCAGCGGCCGGCGGGGGCGGGGGCTGATCTCGGCGGGGCTCCCCTCGCCGTCGGTGCGAGCGCGAGGGGGAAAGTCCGCGCGGGCGGCGCTGGCAGCGTCACGGCGGTTCCATGTCGCGGCGCTGAGGGACGCGCGGCCGGCACCCGCCCGCAGCAGACGGCGACGAGAAGAAGCGGGAGGAGGAGGAGGAGGCACTGCCGGCCCTGTCCCGGGTGAGCCTGTGAGCCCTGACCCGCCCTGTCCCGGGTGAGCCCGTGTGCCCAGGAGCCCTGACCCGCCGCTCGCCGCCTCCTTGCAGGCCTCCTGCTGCCCTGCGGCGGGACTCGAGGGGGGTTGGAGGGCGGGAACGCCGTGAAGTAAAGTGGAAGCCCAAGTGTTGTTGACCCTGTGGGCACAGGAGGTAGTAAATTATTTTCTAACGGCAATTTACTAGTGAGCGACGAAATGGGCGAGTTCTCCTCGAGGTGGTGAATTCGTTCGGTTAACTTTGCCCTTAAAGAGAACAATATTCAGCTTTTCGTCGTCATCACTTATTTCCGTTTCGACGCGTCGACACGGTGGTGGTCGCTTTGCTAAGGAGGCACCGCTGGCTTAGGTGACTAGAAAATGGAGTGTGGTTCGTGAGCTGCAGTGCAGGGTGAGCTGCCTGTTACTTGGCCGCTGCCAGCCTGCAGGGTGCCGTTGAGCTGTGTCATCCCAGTAAGTCACTCATAATTATTTCATTGCGAACAAATACAAGTGACGATCAGAATCTGCAGAAATAAGGCTTTGTAGGCAAAAGGGTCGGCTGTTGTCTTTCGACTTCCTGTTTGGTAATGCTCACAGCCTTTGTTAAGGTAAACATCGATTTATTTGGTTTTTTATAAAGTGCTGATCATATTTAACCTGCTTTGTGCTTCAGGAATCCTCTTCGGATTTGTCCTGTTCACAGAGAAAACAAAGTACTAAGTAGATGAATTCTGTGCCGCGTCTCACATGCTGTAAGGTGCCCCAGCACCGCTGTGGAGCGCACAGAACAGGGTTGCAAATCCAGCACTTTGTTTTTATTGACATCCGGAGTGTCAGCGCTGTGTGCTGCGAGGTACCAACTGTTGAAACAGTATTTCAGTCACAGCACTCTTATTACTTCAGAATAGAGAGTAGCTGCCCATTCTAGGAAAGCATTAACGAAAATGTCACTGAGACGTCATCCAGTCTGCAGTGTTTTGTAATCTTCAGAAATGACTGCAGCTTCAGTGAGAAAACGAAAGCAGCCCGTAGCTGTCTGGAGGCAGACCCTCTCTTCTGTAAACTTCTGTGGTGGAAGAATTAAACTGACAGATACACTAAAATATTACTGTCAGGATCTGCCTCAGCATACAGAGATTCCCAGAAAACTTGGTACTCAAGTATGTACAAGATCAGTTAAATCTGAAACGATAAACGAAGCCGAAAAGTGTTTTCTACCCTTTTTCAAAAATAGAGGTTGCAGGCTGAGGCAAAGTCATTCAAATGTGTAATTACTCTCACGTGCAAGTAGTGAATGCATTTGGAGTAAAGGTTGTAAAACAGAGCAGGGCTTGGTGTCAGTTTGTGTCATATTCTGGGTTTGTAAAAAATAACGTTGAAGCAGATAAAGCTTCATACCTGTATTCGCTTAGTTCAGTCAGCACTGTGGTGGTGGTTTTGTCATGTGTGCTTTGAGATCAGTCAGTCTTGCTGTGAAAAAAAGTGTGCTGGGAGAGAGATCGAGTGAGTATCTTGGGAGAGGGTGAGAGAGCAGACAGCGATACTTCACTTCTATGCACATTTGAAATATTCCTCCTCCTTTTATTGAAAAACAGTAATGGTACTGTGGTTTCAGCTCCTAAGATCAATTTTAATAAGTAATTTAGATCTACTTTGTTTCATTGTGGTGGCACTGTGTGAATTCAGTCATGGATGCCTACAATATCACTGCTGGTTGATAGATTTTAGAGGTTATGGGAAAAGAATACGCATTTGCCTTTTCCCATGACACTGTCTCATGAGTAGGTGCAAGCTCCAGAAAAACGAGCGGTTAGGAATTCATGTTACTGTTTTTATCACTGCTGAGTCTGGAGGGACAGGAACAGAGTTTGAAGGCCTACAAGTCTTCACTACGAAGATGCTCTATGCTGACTACAAAGTTCAGGCTTCTCCATAGTTAAGTGCATGCTAAGTAAATGTTTTGAAGTTGCACGGATACAGTAAAAGACAGAGCCTTTTTTGCTTTCTGAAGTAGTTAGTGATGAGAAAATTGTGTGGTCTTTAGAGAGTTTTGTTAATTTCTTTGTGTTTTCATAGATAACTTCATAATGTACTTGCTAAACTCTGCACCTTTCAGGGCTCCAACTGTTGGCCAACTCTAAATACAGAAGTATTGGTTCTAAAGAACTTAGTTACTCATTTCCTTAAGCGACTAATGAAAACTCTTAGTTTAAAAAAAAAATCCAACATGTTGACAGCTTTTGTTTGTTTCAGGCAAATAAAGAAAAAGAAATTCCTGGTCTTGGTTGCTTTTGGCTCTGACACAGGCATTTTAGAAGGTGAAGGTGTAATTTGATGTCCTTTAAATAAGCTGTGAACCTCTTACGAAGTTCTGCATTGATAAGATCGTAATTACGGTTGTCTTTAAGTGTGCCCTTAGGTCAATCAGGCGCTAAGTTTGCATCTAATTTTGAGCACAGAAGTAGTTCTAGAAGTCTACTCAGGGCTTTCATTTAAACATAGATATTTTTGCTGAAGTGTCGTTGACAGATTCAGAAGTAAGGCCTTCTAGTGTCGTGGGACAGTCCTTTGCTTAGAGTTTAGGTGGAAGTGACAGACTGTGTGGGGAGGAAGCCACTATTGCTACTACAAGCATTCCCCCTCCCACCCCCCCCTTTCAACTTTGATGTTCTCTTGAAAACCAGTGCCAAACATATTTCTGTTTTCTTCATGTAAAATGCAGGATTAGCTAAACTGAAAGGCCTCTTTATTTCAGTGCGTCCTCCAAGCATTGGTTTCAACACATGAACAGCAAAATGGATCTGAGTTGCATGATGGTGGTGTTTTTTTGTTTGGTGGTAGTTTTGTTGTTTTTCTTTTAAAGATTATTTATGTCTGTTTAAACACAGGTGTTAACACACAAAGTAAAAACAAACTGAGCAGAGGTTGTAGGGTCTCACTAGTTGAGCCTCAGTGGATTTTGTTGTGTCACAAGTTACTGTAGAAAAATTGAGGCTGCAGGAGTTTTACTGTTTCTTCATTAAAAAACTCAAACCTTAGTAACCACTTTGTACCTAGAGATTTGAGATCAAAGGGTGTAACTGCAAAGGTGCTACCTGGTTGAACTTGTTAATGTTATTTACCCGAGTGTTTCTGTCACGTTGTGGTTTTACTGGCTGTTTGAAAACACAGTGACACTGAGCTCACACCCTTATCTTGCTTTTGGGTGCACAGTGGTAACAGCTTTTTCTGAAAAGAAAAAGCTTGCTATTTTCTGAACCCTTTTGTGGCACTTTTTGCTCATGAGATGAGGGTCTGTGTCTTCAGAAGACTTCCAGAACCTTTATGTGAACTGGACTTCTGAAATCTCGGGTTAGCGAAAAGGAAAAGGTTAACTGTTTAGTACTGATGATTCATTCTGCTTAAGGCTTACAAAATGGAAACGTGTGGCTCTTGAAGTAAAAATTTTATGGTGATGAAAAGCCTTGTATGGGCTATAACTACTTCTATAGGTCGTTCAGTGATTCTTTTTAATTCTTTAGGAAAAGGCAGCTGTTTTAACAGGATATTCAGGTTAGTTTGATGCAGCATTACCACCCCACATGGCTAAAGTACAGTGTAGTTAATAGAGTTGTTTCACTGTGTTGAACCTCTGCATTTTTATATATGCTTAGCATTGTACATATAGAAAAGTGTCTTTGCCATGTGTTAGAGTAAATTTTTCCTTTGGTTAAAGCTGCTTTTAACAAAAACATTCTGTCTTTGATAGGATATCCTGGAAAAACTCTGTTTGTAGCATCTTAACCCTTCCTCTGTCGTACTCTTGTTCACTACTTTGATGTTTGGGAAAGGAATAAAACACTCAAAAATTCTGCTTGCAGAGATAAAATAGCAACTGTTCAGGTAGTTCAGCTGCTCTTTGACAATTTTTTTTTCTCATTATATGAATTTTTCCTGAAATGTGTTTCTCATTCTGGTGTAATACCTTTGAGTACAAATTTCCTGAAATAGTTCTACACACAGCAATTCTGATTCAGTGTGTCACACTCCTGAAACCTCTGTAATACTTGTGATTGATTTAATTCACTAAATGCTTTGCAGTTTTTAAACTGTCGCCCTAGAACGCATCTGCTCATGACTGAAAACGTTCGAAAATTTTAACTGAGACAGTTCTTTAATTCTAAAAACACACAGCCACAACTCCCAGGTCCCACCCAACAGGAAATAATAAGCAGACTTAATTAATAACAAAGCAATTTGTGTTGTAACATTAGAAAAACAAACAGTGTCATTTAGGGTCATGGAGTGTTGTTAAAGCTACAGCAGTCTGTGGATGAGAAAAAGTCTGCAGGAAAAAGTATCTGGGAGAGAAATGCTTCTCTGTACAAACCTCCTCTCATTTGTACACTGATAAATTGTACTCAAATCTTTGTTCAGAGATTGTAGGAGCTGAAGGAAAGTAAACCCAACAGAACTTCTGTATCCTGCTTTTGTGGAAATTGAGCAATCTTGACTTTTATATTGAGAATAGGTTCCTTAAAACAGCCCCCTGTGCCACCAGTTACTAAGGTCATAGACAGGAGAGGAGTAAGTAGACAGTTTTTAACCTTTAAGGGCTACCTTAAAATTTCAAGTCTGTTTCATCACTGAGTTTAATCCTTTAAAAATAAAACCCAAAAAACCCAAACCAACGTATTTGATGGGGTTCATTGTTAACTGAAGTCAATTAGTAATTGCTTCTCATGATTTTTAAAATGCTCTTTCCTTCCTGTTTGCACTGAAGGGATCTATGCCAATAATGTGAGTGAAAGTATGCATTATGTTTCTTCAATGTTTTGATTCTATTTACTTTGTGTAGTGCAGAATATTCTAGCTGTTTATGGCCTCTTAGTATTCATAATCCAGCTTTCTTCTGTCTGCAGCATGTTTTGTTCTTTTATGTTAAAATGAAAAGTGTGTGTGTGTGTGGCTGGCTTGCATTTTCCTGATCGTTCCAGACTCTGCATCGAGGTAAATGTAAATATTTGGTCCAGTCTTAACCTTTAACTGGGAACCTCAGAAACAGCCCAGTTCATTAAAATGGATGCAGTCAAAAAACTACTCAAAACGAGTAGCTGAAAAAGCAAAATGCAGGTAGAATAAGTGATGGTAAAACCTTTTCTGTGCTAAGATTTTCTGTTGCTATCTGGGACTGAGGTCTGTATGCCCTCTCCCCGTTTGGCTGTCCCGCAAATGTTCTGCAGCAGCTTCACTAATGGCAGGAGCCATGAAAGTACAAGGTGCTGGTAGCTAACTATTGTTAGATTTTAGTTTTACAGACCTGCCTTAAATGGGTTTGGACAATGTGTGTTCAAAAAGCCACCACTGTTGTCCCATTGTTTTTAACAAAAATGGCATTTATTTTCTATGAGAAAAGCATCATTTAGTCAGCCTTCACAAATTGGTGATTGGAAGGACACACGCAGGTCAAACATGAAGGTTGTCTGTGCAGCTGCTGCAGGTTCACGATGCGATTGTCTCTTCTGAGTATCAAAAGACCTAGGTCTGTGTGTATTTACAGGTAGAATACAATTCTTGATTATTTTTTTCCCCTCCTTTGCTTCTCTATGTAGAAAATATTCTGCACCAGAGGTTTTTGCTCCAGAGCTGTGCTTCCAGTATTTTGGAAAAGTAACTTGGTTGCAGGGAAATGAATTGCTAGTAAAGTCGAGGAGTTGATCGAAGCCAAGGTAAAAAGGCCTGGCATTGAAAGGGGTGGACAGAATTCTGACTTGGAAGGCACTGCTGTGAAGTGAAGGCTTGAGACTAAACATCTTGGATCAGTACCTCTCTTCTGTCTGAGTTGCTTGCTCTGTCTTCTAGCAAAAAATCATCCCAGCAGCTCTTGTCCTGCTTCCAGCTCTGACCCAGCAGCTTGCAGCGTCTTGCACAATTTCCTGGCATCTCCATTTGGGAAATGTTGATCTCTAAAACAATTGCCTCTATATGGGTACAGATTAAGTTTTGGAAAGGATTGAAAAATGAGGCTCAAGGATGGATAGTTGCCACTAAAAGAAGTAACAATAGCACGTTAAACACATTGCAGGGGCTGTACAGTATAACCATTACTGTTTCTGCCTCAGTGTTTCACAGCTGCTACAGGTTCTCAGAGATCCTGATAATGCCCTTAAAAGTGGAGTTCTCTGAAATCAGATGATCTGCCATGTTTTGTAGCCCTAATATAGCAAGAACATGATCACTATATTTAAAACTCTTATTCCTATTTTAACAAGCTGAATGAACCACCTAAGAGCACAATCAGGGTGAATTTCATTACTTTCTTGTCCAGTTGAAGTTTGTTTTTAACGAGTGCATTCCAATGAAGGCCAAGGCGGAGAAGAAGCCCGCTGTGCTGGGCAGCCTCATGAATACCTGCTCTCAACATGTCACATCAGCTGGTGTGCAGTAGTTCAGATTTTCATCATGAGGCTTGCTTTCTGAGTTCCACCCTTGAAAGGTGAGAATGGGTTGATGTGGAATGGCTCAAAGTAGGAGATGGGTGTTCTTTTGCGTAGATGTTTATTTAAACCATCAGACTAATTCCTGTTCACAAGCATAATGAATTCTGAGTAGAGAAGTTTGTGATTCACTAACACAGATATATTCAGTGTTAGTTTCACAGGATTTTCCTTAATTTCCATCCTATGCTATAACCAAATGTTATTTCATAAAATAGTCGTCTGTTATGAGATCAGTCTTTGTACTGGATGACTTTAGAAATAGTGGACTAGTTTTAGAAAATATTAGTTGATTCTTTGTATTTTAAAACAAAGCAGTAGGCAGAATTTTTTCTTAGGAAGTTGTTCACTAAGAGTGGTAATGGACTGGAACAGGCTGCCCAGGGAGAATCATAGAATCATTAGGGATTGGAAGGGACCTCGAAAGATCATCTAGTCCAGTCCCCCTGACACAGCAGGATCACCTAGACCAAGTCACACAGGAACACGTCCAGGCGGATCTTAACCGTCTCCAGTGAAGGAGACTCCACAACCTCCCTGGGCAGCCTGTTCCAGTGCTCCATCACCCTCACTGTGAACAAGGGAGGTGGTGGAGTCACTCTCCCTGGAGGCATTTAAAAACTGGGTAGATTGAGCACTTGGGGCCGTGGTCTAGGCGTTAGGGAGATGTTGGGATGAGGGCTGGACTTTTGATGATCCTGGAGGTCCTTTCCAGCCATGATGATTCTGTGATTCTGTACTTTGGTGCTGGTCTTCTGCATTCATTTTCTGAGACTGTAATAGGCATCCTGTCACATCAGGCTTTATGCTTTTCACTTGTTTGATTGGCTCAAAGAACAGAAAGTTTGAAATGGATGAGTGGCTGATAGAAGTTTCTACCTGGCATCACACTCTTTTATGACAAGACAGATCTTTGTGGGGTAGAGAAGTTGAAGATGCAGTCCATCGTTAATGTCTCTAAACTGTTCTTTTTTTAAGTATATTTATATTCAGAGAACATAGGTTAATAGTAGACACATGCTTGCCATGTTTCTCCTTCAAGGCCTGGGAAAAGAAGTGTAGATCATGTTTTTTTATCTGATTCTATGTGAAGTATTCCTCAGTAAGCACATGGTGCACTTTAAAACTTGGGTAGATCTGGGATAGTAAAGCT
>VXBP01002536.1:274638-466680 GCA_013400115.1 Rhinopomastus cyanomelas
AACATTGTTCTACTGCATAGGGTAACTTTGAAATGATGTTTATTTCCTCTTGGACAGGAATAAGATTCCTCTTAACTTGTTAGTATGTATACTGTTCAGGTTTTTAGCCAGGTCAGTAAAAGAGTAAAGCTAGGAAGGAAAAACAGAAGTTCATTCTGTTTCTGAAAGGTGTGCAGCTGCTGGGTGAGATCTCAGCAATAATTGCACTAGTAGTATCTGAATCAAACATTGCAGCTTGATTCCTCGTAGATGACAACATTTGCATTGGATTATGCCAAAAGGTAATAGGAAGAAGTCTCATTCCCTGTTTATAGGTGTTGGATTGGATACTGGTATCAAAGAAGATAATGGTTTGCCTCATTTATACAGTTCAGGCTGGAAAGTTGGAGAGGAACGGTAAAGGGAAGGATTGAGACTCCAGAAAAATAATCAGGGGTCTAAAAGAAGTTGGTTAGAAAAACCTCTCTACTTTTTGGAGAGTGGTTACATACAGTGGAAATTGGAGAGCAGCAGGGCAGAGATCTGAAATGCAATTATTTGGGTAAACAGAAATAAGAATGCTTGTTCCTGGGTGAGAGCATTCCTACATTAATTCCATTATTTCCATTTAAAATTCCTGATCCTTTTAAAGCTTTAAAACAAATACTCCAAATACAATAATCAGCTGTACCTACTCCTACCTGGTATTATTTGCTTACTAAGGAGCAGTAGTGATGCAAAGTAACTGCCATGATGTTTGCTGGAGTGGTTGGTGCAACTGCCTTGTCTTCCATGTATGTGCGTGTTTACATAGGTATCTGTGTCTTCCTGCATTTCTTTTTCTCCATTCTTTCTCACTATGACAACTGATCCGCTGTGGTGACAAAGAAACACTGCACACACATACACCCTTGTAGTCCCTCAACAGGCACAGCTGGGTGCTTTGTCCAGGGTTAGCTGGGTTTCATGCTTTCCCGTTGTGCTAGGAGCTGAACAAAGTTCATGTAGCCACCTTTGAATTTTTAAACTGAAGAATACTGACTTAAAATGTTTAGTGTCTTGTGTCCCCCTCATATTTGAGACTTTAGACAGTCTCCAGGGTGAAGACTGTCACGTTGATGATGATCTGCAGGTGCAGGGATACTTTTTTATAGTAGATGCAAGTTTGCAGTACAATGTGTAGGAGTAGGACATGAAGTGGGTTTGCATGGTAACACAAACTTCCACAAAACAGTTTTAATCCCAGTGGTCTTCAAATGAGAGAGAGGTGGTTTTAACTTGACTGGAGGTGCACTGGGTAAAAATAGTCTGTTCCCCAAAATACAGCTGGTGTTAGGAGTAGAATGAATTATTCATGGTAGGTGCTAATCTTACAATTTAAGGCATCTAGAAAAAGTGTTTAGAAACTCAAACAGTAAGGGAAGAAGAGGCAAATTAAAAGTAATACAGTTAATGTCCAGGTCTGTTGTTCTGCAGCTGTCATTGTTTTTTAATGTTTTTGAGTCCCTGGGTTTGCCTGTATTTTCTTGTGGGAAGACAAAGCTCAGGGACTTTATAACTGAATATATCCTAAGAAACTAAATTGTGTTTTGGAGGTCAGGGTCTGGGAACATCTTTGTTATTTGTTTGGCTTTGAAAGAGGACAGAACAGAGTGAAACTGATGGTTGAATGGCCTTTTCTGGATGGGTTTAAAGGATGCGAGAGGACTTGGTTTAGCTGTGGGCTTGAGAGAATTAGGTTAATGGTTGGAATTGGTCTAAAAGGTCTTTTCTGACCTAAACGATTCTATGATTCTTTTTAGAAGGATCATTTTAAAGTGCTGGGTTAGTTAATATGTGCCTAGTCCCTGAAAAGACAATCAAGCATCTGTTGACATACACAAAGGTGTATGTTTGCACATCTAAATCGTCCTGTTTATAATGAACTGGCTTGGCATTCAGGCCAGAGAGAAAGTCTTTAACCTCTCCCTGAAACACTGCAGCTGACTGTTGAACACAAAAGATCTGAAGGAAGAGACACTTGAGTGTTTGAGGGGAGAGTGGTGGTGTGTAGTACTCGAAATTCATTACTACATGCCTAAAGCAGTTGGGTAGTAGTGCTGCTTCTGAGTGTATCTTTCATCTTGTTTTCATGTTTGGCTGCTGGTTTGCTCTTTGTGTTAGCCTTCCAAAAAGCCAGAACATGACCGCTTTGATCAGGCGAAACTGAAGGACAGATTCAGATAGATACAGGTTTTATTTCTGTATGGATTCTAAATGTTGCACCAAAGTAGGTTAAATGAAGAGTTTTCAGAAGCCCTGCCTCTGAGGTGTTCTTCCACTTTGTCGAGGTTAGGTATTATAGGACTGTAAATGTGACCAGGAAGCAGGTTTGAGAACTGCCCTTCTCCCTCAGAGTTCTTCTGGAGTGAGATGATGCAGAGAGTGAGTTCTGACGCAGTCAGAGAAACTAGAATAGGGTGAAAGCAATAGAACGTGCTGCTAAATTTTTCTCCATCAAAGTGATGCACCCAAGTATTGCAATTTTCCTTTTGACATTTGCCTTTCTAGCTCTTCTAGAATGTACATGGCCACTCATCTTTTCTTTACTGGTCACTTGCCCCTCTTAATCATAGATTTTCACATGTTTTGCTAAAGAACATGGCTTTTGTTCTTTGTGGTGGAGTATGAGGGCCAGTGACAAGTTTCAATTCTGTTTTAGTTGTTAACCTTGTTTAAAGCGTCTGATTCCATGCAGACATGAGTCTCTTGAAATAGTCACTGTGGTGATTTTCAGATATGACTTTGGAGACCCTTTTTAGTGAGGTTAGCATAAATAAAATGTTTACATTTTACAGTAGCATCTACGTGAAAGGAAATAACCCTGTTATGACTGACATCACAAATTCCTCAGAAAATTTTTGGGCTCTGCCTCTGGCTTGCTACGGGCCCCAGGAAAAATAAGCCAGGCTAAACTTACATGATGTCCAGCATTTATGTGGAGACTTGTAGGAGAAGGTTAAGTACAGCAGTAATTTCCATTGTCAGCACTGGCTTGTTGCAGGCACAAAGCACTGGTGGACCTCTGGAAACAAGGATGTCCAAAATTAGTAAATGTATTGACTAGTTTTTGTTTAAATAAAAGATGATGGAATACTTTTTCTAGAGGATTTTTTTCTTATATTCAGAAACTATTAGGGTTCATTCATGAATGCTCAGAAGACATTTTACTGTATAAAAGTGCAATGCCTTGCTCTTGCTAAACTGTGATAATGATTTTGCTGAACTCTAATGGCAGAATAGTCCATGCAAAGACAAAAACAAATCATCTTGATCTTAATAAATTTTTAATTCAAGACTTTCACTAATTTTTACTTGCTTGGGATCCAGGCGGTGGAAAATCCTCCCTGTTGACTGAGCTGTCCTTAACCTGCACCTTGCAAATAATGAGGAATTTTAAGGGAACTTTATGAATCATTAGCATCTTGAGCAAAACAAAAAGATTTAGATTCTAATGCTTTTCAAGTTTCTCTATTGTTGTACATTTACAAAATGAAAATACTGATCAGTTTTTTGTGTTTCAGGTGTTAAAATGGCAGGAGAAGATCCCTACATCATGGGAGTGCCTGATCCTCAAGTAGGTGGATTTTTGTGTTTCAGATATCCCTGTATTCTCTCTCAGCTCTCTGTTCTGGCTCCCCCTCATATTGTCCTGTCATTTCCTAAGCTTAACAGCATATTGATACGAAAGCATCCTAGCTGTTGGCAGAAATCAGGTTTGGGGAGATCTAGGGGCTTTTCCTTTAAGGTGTTTGTCACCTGCAAAGCACCTTGCCACTGGTGAAGTAGCTGAAATGAAAGGGGAAGCCAGGTCTGCTGAAAGACAACTGAAAAAAGACACCTCATGTTTATGCCCTGTCTGCTTGTGACACTTGGCTCTGAACTTTTCTCTGTGGTGGACATTGGACTTTATATGAAAATAAAGTCCATTGTGTTCTAAAAGGCCCTTTTATATAACTTTTGGTGAAATTGGTATTGGTGACCAACATGTCCCTCCACTCACAAAGATCAGTAGGACCAGCTCCTGATCTCATTAGGTAGTTTATTATTCATTTCAATTGTGATAATGGAGCATGAATGTGAGTGAAGGTCTTTCTGCTCA
This sequence comes from Rhinopomastus cyanomelas, assembly GCA_013400115.1. Taxonomy (NCBI): domain Eukaryota; kingdom Metazoa; phylum Chordata; class Aves; order Bucerotiformes; family Rhinopomastidae; genus Rhinopomastus; species Rhinopomastus cyanomelas. Next base: position 278,759 of record VXBP01002536.1, read on the forward strand.
TCTTCATTTCCTTGAAGAAACTACTTGGCAGCAGTTACAGTGACTTAAGACGTGTCAGAGTTCAAGTAACTTAAAGCTTCAACCTGTGTATAACATTTTCTTGCGTTACAGCTTGAAAATGTATTTACATAAGGAATGTAGTCAGGTGGGGTTTAATCACAGAACTGGAAATGAAATCTTCCAGGTGCTCAGCCAGGCCTTGTGCAAGGCATCTAGGGTCAGATTTTCATAATGTACTGTTACAAGCTCTTTTGAATACGTAGTTGTCAGTGCAGGTAAGCAAAAGGCGAGCTTAGAAACCATGCTGGATATAAAATCTTTACCTGCTGCACTGGGATATTGTCAGTCTTAATACTTGCAAGGAACTTTCCAATTGTTTATGGATAATTACTGTATGAAGTAGTGCATCTGTGTAGTAATGAAGTTGAACAGTAATGAATGTTTTCTTCCAATATAGATGTTTGCAATGGATCAGCTCATGGGGATGAACGCGTTATTTAATAACACAAATTACATCACTTCAGACTTACCACTACGAACAGGTAGGCAGTGTTGCTGTGTTGGGTTCTGCTGTTGGCCTCCTGTTAATTTCTGTTTGATTTTTTGGTGAAGTTGTTCTCAGAAGCTTTTTTGCTTACACTCTTGTATTTTGTAGTACTTAGGGTTAGGGTTACCTTTGTGAAACTTCACAGAATCATAGAATCATTAGGGATTGGAAGGGTCCTCAAAAGATCATCTAGTCCAATCCCCCTGCCACAGCAGGATCACCTAGACCAAGTCCAACAGGAACATATGCAGGCAGGTTTTAAACATCTCCAGTGAAGGAGACTCCACAACCTCCCTGGGCAGCCTGTTCCAGTGCTCTCTCACCCTCACTGTGAAGAAGTTCCTTGTCATATTTATGTGGAATCTAATGTCACACAGGAACAGATGTTCTAGGTTGTCTTGGTCTAGGTGATCCCGCTGTGGTCGGGGGATTGGACTAGATGATCTTTCAGGGTCCCTTCCAATCCTTGATGTTCTGTGAAAAGAGGCACAAAAAAAACCCAGAGGTTTTTTCATTGTTCTCCCATGGTTTCTATGGAACAAATGAGGTTCTTGGAAATTTGATTTCCCCATAAGGTTCTCTCATACACATAGTTTTTAAGCTTACTCCCCGCTCCTCACACCAGACTCATTCCATACAAATTATTCAGCTGTATGAGACTGATTTTCAGATATCTATGTCCTGCCTAAACTGGAAAACAGCTATTTTTAAAACCATGTCGGGGAGTCAAGAATTCACTGAGCACTGCAGTCACACAAAGCTCTTACTGCACTGTCTAGCTCTATCCTTGATTTGCAAAATTTGCAAAAAGGCCTTAGGAAAGGCCTTTTATCATTGGCATTGGCCTTGTCTCCTGCTGCAGTAGTAAGTGGCAGGTTCTCTGTGTAGAAAATGGAATTTAATTAAAAGTTGTGAGTATTAGGTTATGAGAAACAAACCAAAAGTTAAATTAGAAGTTTTGCAAAACAGTGATCGTTTCAATGGCATCTGGTGATGTAAGCTGGAACATAGGAGGTTCCTCATAAATATGAGAAGGAACTTCTTCACAGTGAGGGTGACAGAGCACTGGAACAGGCTGCCCAGGGGGGTTGTGGAGTCTCCTTTGCTGGAGATGTTTAAGACCCACCTGGAGGTGTTCCTATGTGACTTGGTCTAGGTGATCCTGCTGTGACAGGGGATTGGATTAGATGATCTTTCGAGGTCCCTTCCAATCCCTAAAGATTCTACGATTCTATGATGTGTAGTGGTTTCGTTTCTCGAGCAGTACCACTGTGTGCTTGTAATGCTTACTTCCTCCTCTGCCTGAAACACTGTTGTGTCATGACTGTGGAATGGCTCTTCAGTCATAAAGCAACTTGATAATTTTTATATAATACTTTTGTTGTTTGCAAGCAAGAACTAATGATTTCTTTCTAGACAGCAAGGCCAGTTAAAAATATGTGCAGGATTTTCCAGAAGTCCTTCAAGCTGAGGTACAGAGAGTAAAATAAATGTTCTGAAAAGGATTTTTCTCAAGGACAGTTGGATGATTTAGAGAAAAAGAACCAAAGGCATTAATTATTCATCTCAATTCATTGTGCTGCCTAGGTCTTTCAATCTGTGCACTCATTAATGCACAAAGTCGGGCTTACTACCTTGGCTTAATAAATAACTTTGGCTTGCTGCATTGTGCCAGCTTAGCTGACCCAACAAACCACTGGGGATTTTGGGGACTTCCTGATGATAGATGTTCTGCTGTTAATATTTACAGCAATAGTAGAAAACCTTTGAGATGTCAGGACAAGGATTTTCTCAATGAGATCATCAGTGCTCGAGTGCCTTTGCTCACTTTTGCTGTCTCATGTATGTCTGTTTTAAGTGAAAATTAGGCTTCAGTATTTTTGTCTCTAAAGCTGTAGTAGATTGTCGTATATTTCAAGTTCCACATTCACATGTAAACCTAGAAAAGGGAGGATTCTGTGTGCCTTTGGCTACAAGATGTGTCTATAACACCAGTGGCAGCAAAGGCACTGTGTAAAGGCCATCTACCCTGTGTAACATAGCAATGCATGTGCCTGTACAAGATGGGTTTGGGAACCAGTTGATGGGTTTAGGCTTTAGAAGCTCTGGTCTAACTAGCAGCTGGCACTGAGGTATTAGGTTTTTAAGCAGGGCTGTCAACAGCTGAATAGTTATTGCCTGGAGGCTGCTAAAATTAGTTTTCTGGCATTTCTTGAACCTTCTCTGGTCCCGCTCTCCTTGATGCTTGCTGTCAAGAAATAAGAGGAGCATAGAGGGGAAAAAGAATGAATTTAGAAAAAACTTCAAGGCCTGACCATCACCCCAAATCAGCTGAGTGTTCATTTTCCCTGTCCTCTAGCAGTAGCACTAATCCTAAAGTGCATGAGCAGACTTGCATACTGCTTCTGCTGTTTGTTCTAGGTCTTCTGTGTGTGTTTTGAAAAGTGAGCTGAGGGAAGAGAGAGGGTAAGCCAAGTCAGACATTGGAACAGGCTGCCCAGGTTGGTGGTTGAGTTACCATACCTGGAGGTGTTCTAAGGTTGTTTGGATGTAGTGCTGGGGGATATGGTTTAGTGGTGAACTTTGTAGAGTAGGGTTAATGGTTGGACTCGATCTCAGGAGTCTTTTCCAACCTGAATGGTTCTATGAAAGCCTGTGTGCTTTTTTCTTTGAACATCATACTTTGAACACGGCAAAGCTAAGATGCAACTGAGAGTTTGTGTGAGAGTGGATCCCCGATGAGGTGGACATAGGGATGTATGATAGCCCTTCAAGAGGGATTAATATGATCGGGGCTTTTAGCAGCAAGGTGTCCCTGCCACAATGGACACAAGAGGGCTAGTGTAGCGTCTAGCAGTCACAACCTAGAGGCTGTGAGTGTTTTCATCCACATTCACAGAGCAAAACAACATCCATGCTCGTTCTGGGGACCCACTAACAGACAGGAGCAGAGCCAGCTGCAGGTGCTAGGTAAGGTGATATGTAAAGGGCACTACTGGTGCAGTGATGCTGCCAGGCTTGCAGGGATGTCTCACTAGCCTCACAGACCACTTATTTCTTGACTTTGCAATGATGGGAAGAAGAAACCCAAGAGGAAAGCTAAAATGGGAGCTCTGTGTGTATGCAGTGTGAGGCTTGTCAAGAGGAAGAAAGAACGTAAGTGGTGGGAGTGTCAAGGTGCAGGACAGCCTCTGACTCAGGCAGGAAGGAAAATGAAGAAATGTAGCAGTAGAAGAAGACATGAGGAAGTAGGGCTGTGACTCAGGCTGAAGAGTAGGCAGTGGGACACAAGTCAGTCTGTGGCAACTGCAGTGAGAAGACTGAAAAGGAAGCACTGAAGCATACTCAGGATGTGGCAGCCTACATGAGCCCTGCTCCAGGCTGGAGGACTGCATGGTTAGATCCAGTTCTTAGCTCTCCTGACTGCAGCAGTCACTGACAAATCATGATGAGTGCTTATGTCAAAATTTTGGTCTTGGCAATCGTGAGAGAGAAGACCAAGAGGGGATCTTATCAGTGGCTGTAAATATCTGAGGGGAAGGTGCCAAGAGGAAGGGGGCAGTCTCTTTTTGGACAAGAAGTAATGGGTATAAGCTATAACATTAGAAATTCCACCTCAACAAGAGAAATTTCTTTACTGTGAGGGTGACAGAGCACTAGAACAGGCTACCCGGAGAGGTTGTGGAGTCTCATCCTCTGGAAACTTTTAAAGACCAGTCATTTCTATGTAGCCTGACCTAAGTGATCCTGCTTCAGCAGGGTGGTTGGACTAGATGATCTCTAGAGGTCCCTTCCAATCCCTAATGATTCTATGATTCTAATCCAGTGTATGTAGCTGCTCTGCAGGCTTGCTGGAAAGTTGATTACATTGTTGTATTTTAGGGGTCTTGTTTGTGCCAATTCCTGAAGCATGAAGAGGGTTAGAGCTCCATGAAGAGCAATCTTATATTTAACTCATGGTATGATACTTTTAAACCCAGCCCTTAACTTGACTTCTTGCTGCAGACAAAAACTGAAACGTAAAACCGCAACAAAGCTAAATATTACTGTCTCTCTTCTAAAGGTTCTGAGGTTTAAACTGGTTTTCATGTTGTCTAATTTGATATTATATGCGTATGGTCTTGCGGCAACTGTTTAGCATGACTTCAAGATTTTAATTGTAGCACTGTTTACTTTTTCACAGGAAGAGTGTTGGGCTTAGGAGATAAATGATCTCTGTATGAAACTGCTGTGGCTAGCATTGGGATGAAGCTGATTCAGTTGCTGAGTCGGCTGACTTCCACAGCAAAATACTAATTCCATCTATTATCATATTTATCAAAACTCTTGTTTTGAGAGAAGTCTGGTTAGTTAAGACCTGTGCTGAGCAAAGACATGATCAACATGTTTTATTAAAGTGAAATTGAAAGTGAGTTGAGTTAGTGAAAAGCTGAGCAGAATGTATCCAGCTACACTGCAAACTGTAAATGAATGAGTCCTCTGCCATTTTCTGTTATCTCATAATTATAATTGTATTTATTTTTCAATAATAGGCCTATTGGCAAATGAAAGCTGGTGCAGACATGTGGTTCTGTGCTGAAGTCAAGTACCATGTAGTTGATGTAAATGGGTGATGTGGTACTTGCAGATGGTGCAGTTGTTTGGAGGCAGATCACACCTGGCTGTTGGCAGAGCACATATCATAGAATCATAGAATCATTTATGTTGGAAAAGACCTTTAAGACCATTGAGTCCAACTGTTAACCCAGTTGTCTCAAGCCTACTGCTAAACTCTGTCCCTAAGCTCCATATCAATAGGACTCCTAAACACATTAAGTGATGGCAATTCATCCTCCTCCCTGGGCAGCCTGTTCCAAGGCCTGATGACCTTTTCAGCTAAGCTTTTCCTGTTGTCCAACCTAAGCTTCCTTTGGCACAACCTGACGCTATTTCCACTTATCCTATTGCTTGTTGCTTGTGAGAACAGACCAGCTCCCACCTCTCTACAATGTCTTTCAGGTAGTTTGCAGACTCTGCTGTGTAGCTGTGGCCTGTCTGCTTCAAGAGTTTCCACGTGTCCCAGTGAGCTTGCTCGATTCCTTAGCGTTCTGACCTTTAATGAGGTGATGATATGTAATTCCAACAGGAATACAGCTGGCAGAATATTTTGTAGTTATTCACAGGGAAGCTGTCATTTGGGATCTGCTTTGATAGCAATTGAATTTTTAGTGTTGAAAAGCAGATCATCCCCTCTGCTTAGCAAGAGGCAGGGAAGAAGTAGTGCATCTCAGAACTATTGTTTTCAGACTTGGGAGAGACTTGCACTTGAAGAGGTTTTTCACAGCTGTCTACCTAGACAGCTTCTCAGTAGAAATAAACTAAATTATCAGAGTTGGAGCTAAACTTTGACAAGATGGTGAATTCTTAACTGGTGGCACCGAGTTCTCATGGGACCTACTCAGAGGCTATTTAAACCGGTGACTTTGGAGTGAGGCTTATGTTGTGAAGTTATCCAGTTGTTCAGGGAGTGGTGCAAGAGTCAAAGTTGTCTAAGGAAGCCTGGTCTGAGAGATACTCAGTTTAAGTACAATAATGTAATCGTGTGTGTTGGCATCGTGCTCCAAGATGGATCTCATTACAGAGTCTGCATCTGTAGTCAAAAAGAGAGCGTTCACTGTTTCTAGAGGCACAGCAGAGCAGTATATGTAAAGGTATATCTGAAATTATTAAAAGAATGTAAATTGTTTAGTCTACTCGAATCCAGGTTGTTAGGGTTTTTTTTAAGCATTTAAGCAATTCTGACTGTTAGGGCATGTTGAGACAGCTTAAATTCCTCCTATATTCCCATACTTCAGAGCTGCCCTTTGGCTGTCTCCAGACTTTCAAAAGCACCTATTCAGTAGGAAGCCCTAGGGCTAGAAGCTTCTGACTGTAATCTTTAGAGCCCAAGGATGTTAGACACGAAAGTTAACCTTAGCTCAGGAAGGCCAGGCTGCTTGGCACTGGCAAAGTGAGGATCCTGTTCTTACTCACCCTTACGAGTCTTAACCGAGTGGTCAGTGTTGTCTGTTTAGGCCCTCTGAGCTAAAATTGACTTTTTTTGAGTCAGCCCTTCCCTTCTTATTCCACTGGTGTTAGGGAATGCTGGAAATGACAGACTGACAAATTCTCCAATTATTTATTAACATTTAAGTTCTGACGAGGCTTCAGTTCTTTAGAAAAAATTATCCTGAATGTTACCACACTCGGGGACTTCACTTTTACCCTCAAAACTTCCATGTCATAGTAAGAGAAATGTTATTTCCATTATGACTTTTCTTTCTTTTATATTAGCAGATGGACCGTATCTTCAAATCATAGAACAGCCAAAGCAGGTAAGAACACTACTTTTTGGGAATATTTAAGGTAGTTACGTCTCTACGTTCAGCTTTTACCAGAATTATGGCTTAGGATGAGAAAGAAAGAGATAATTGAAGGTGTTGAACTCTTGTAACAAATAGGGCACTTAACCACGAGTGATTTTTCCTCTTTTGTAGTGAAGTTTTCTCTTGTTCTGCTTTCATTATTCTGTTTCTCTGGAAGCATCCTAAGGCAAAAAAACCTAAAGGTTTTAAAAAATTGTCTTGCTAAGTGTAGACTCTTGATCTTTAGAAGTGACTCTAAGAGTACTCCAGTATTTAAAGACATAAACAATCACTCTTCAGTACAGGGAAGATTTTTAGAATTGGGTTTGTGTTTCTTGCAACATATGAAAGAAAAAATACAAACATTTCTTTCTGTTCCCAAGTTGAGGGAACTTTTGGCTTGTTCTTTGTTGTAGCACAGACATTTTGTCGTCTTCTGGTATTGAGGTTCTTTTTGTCAGAGTTGGCTGTTTTGGAGGATCAGCAGTTACAATTATTTCTCTGAACTGAGGTCTCTTTCCTGTCTCTCCCAGTCAGTTGCATAAAATTCTACCTCATTATGCTGTTAAGTTGACAGGAGAAGAGAGTGACCAAAAGCTGTCCCATCATTCTGCTTCTGCAGATCCATGCTGCAACCCTGTGTTCTTGGAAGAAGGCAGTAGAGAGCATTGGTTTTAGCCACACAGAAACACAGCCATGTGGTAGGGCCTGGAAGGGACCTCTAGAGATCATCTAATCCAACTCTGCTGCTAAAGCAGTTCACCTAGAGCAGATTGGATGGGATCATGTTGAAGCAGATTTTAAATATCTGCAGAGAAGGGAGACTCCACAACCTTTCTCTCAGTCTGTGCCAGTGCACTGCCACTCTTGAAATAAAGTTTTCCTTACACTGAGATTGAAATGAATGTGTTCCAGTTTGTTCCCATTGTCTCTTGTGCTGCTGCTGGGCACCTCTTAAGAGTCTGACATCTTTACCCTTCTTTACATCTGCCTTAAGATATTTATAAGCACTGATAAGATTCCTGATGAGGAGCTGGGTCTCTTTAGCTTGGAGGGAGGGAGACTGAGGGGTGACCCCTTTGGTGTTGATAGATACGGAGAGGATGGGTGTCAGGAGGATGGAGCCAGGCTCTGCTCAGTGGCATCCGGTGGCAGGACGAGGGGCAACAGGTGTGAGCTGCAGCAGAGGAGGTTCCACATGGATATGAGAAGGAACGTCTTCACAGTGAGTGTGGCAGAGCCCTGGAGGGGCTGCCCAGGGGATTGTGGACTCTTCTGCTCTGGAGATGTTCAGAGCCTGCCTGGACATGTTCCTGCGCAACTTGATCTAGGGGATCCTGCTCTGGCAGGGAGTTTGGGCTGAATGATCTTTCAAGGTCCATTCCAATCCCTGATGTTCTGTGATCCCTTCTCAGCCTTCTCTTCTTCAGGGCTAAGTAGGCGCAGGTCTTTCAGCCTGTCTTTGTCAGAGACGTGCTCCAGGCCCCTCAATATTTTGGAAGCCCACTGAGGGGCTTCTCCCCAGTCTCTTCTTGAACTGGGGAGCCCAGAACTGAATACAGTACTCCAGATGTGCCCTCACTAGGGCAGAGTAGAGGAGGAAGGGCACACCAAAGAGAATTTGTTGTGCTTGAACATCTGTTGATGACCACAGGTGAGACAGCAGTGTGCTGTGAACTTTTCAAAGAGTATGCTGCCTCTTCCCTGTTGTTTTAGTTCTTCACAAAGCAGGCCAAGTCTTTTCCTGGTGGAGCCTGCAGCATGCAGTACCTAAGGAGAAGCCTTTCCAGGCATGATTTCTCAGCAAGCAGTTCTGTGGTGGAGTACCCATAGGGCAAGCTCAGGAAAGAGACAGCTGGTGGGAGTAGCACTGTATGTGTGGCAAGAGCAAGGGCAGCAGACTGGGGAAGGCCACAGTGATGACTGTTGGATCAAAGCAGACAGAGATGAAGAGAAACTGAGTTGTCTTATGCATCATGTCTGCAGAGTTGGGTTTGCCTTTTGGTCAACTTGAGTTCAGGCTCATCATAGCTGGGCACTTCACTTGCAGTACACTCATTCACTCAGTTCACCCTAGGAAGGCCCCTACATGCTTAAGGATGAATTGCATGGTTGGGTCAGTGTGTGAATAAAAGTCACATCTTTCCATTTGCTGGGGAAAAAAGTTCTTGAACTGAAAAGTCCTCAGTGAGGTAGATAGCAAACCTAATGATTAAAGAGTGATTTTTGAGCCATTGTGTTCACTGTCAGCTAGTACAGACTTTGAATTAGAAGAGTTGTCTGCTAGATGGTTCTTGATGAAGGATATAGCACTAACTGGTGTTGTTTGGACAGACACCGGGATCCCTGTGTAAGTCAGGAGTTTTGCGAGAAGTTGTAGGACTGCAGAATAGATCTGAAAGTATCAAAGCTGAGGACCACAAGATGTAGTTGAGCAGAGCTAGAGTTGCGAAATATGTTTTGCTTAAGAGTTGCATCTTTTGTGCCCTGTACAGTAAAGTGGATGTTATTTGCTATAAATAAGAATTGGAATAAAGAGCCAGTTGTACTCTGCAGTGGTTGCTAATATCCCGCAGTTCCCAAAAGTGCTTTGAGATCTGTTCTTGTAGCCAGGATGAAAACCCAGACGTTCAAAGTTCCCTGAAGCTTTTGTGCAGTTTCTGAACTCCATTGGGAGATAGAGCTTTCACGTGCTTTTCCCAGAGGGAAGAAGCATTTCTGTTTCATCCCTGTTCTTTTCTTTATGGTGCTTTGAACTTCCTGCATTATCGCTGTCTTCAGTTCTCTCTACCTAGTCATGGGAGAGACTATCTGCTCTTACACTCTTTCTTAATTTTTATCTTGTTTCAGGGTATAAATAGATCTCTGCTCTGAAATACATTTGCATGCTGAAAGAAAAAAATAGATTTCTTCTGTATGTGAGAGTGAGACCAGAACAGTGTCTCCAAGGTGATGCTTCACTGGTGCTGTGTTAATCACCAGTCAGCGTATTGGGGATGAGCTGTTAAGTGTTTGTGGGCTAATCGTTGTGTGGCTAATATTTGTGTGTGTGTGTGTGTGCGCGCACTGTTTTTGTTTTAGTTTTGTTTCTAAACAGCTTTCAAGTTTCTTTCCCTTTTATTTCCGCAGCGGGGGTTTCGCTTCCGATACGTATGCGAAGGGCCTTCGCACGGTGGACTTCCTGGTGCTTCTAGTGAAAAGAACAAGAAATCATACCCTCAGGTTAAAGTAAGTCCACAACGCATGGATTGTGCAAACTGAGCGTTAGTGTCGTGTGTGTGTGTGGGACCTTACTGCGTGCGCATCAATAGCACGTGGTGTTGAATTACTTGGGATTGAAATGCGGTCGGTCCTAACTTACAGAATTGTTTTGAAAAGGAAGTTTTCTGCAGAGTTTTTGTAGGGTTGTTTTGGCACCATGTTTACCTGGAGAAGTAGAGCAGTGGGCTTGCCTGCACCTACTGCTTCACTGCCTTTGTGACGGTTGATGGAGCTTCTTTATTAAGGGGCAGATTCAGCATAAAGCAAGGCACAGCCTTCTCAGTTCATGTACTTCTGGCCTACTGCAAAGCATGAGTCTGGTCAGGGCTTCCACCTGATTCTTTTAATTTGTCTTTCTTTTTCTGTTCATGTTACTCATTATTCAGTATCTTGGGATACTCAGTTCTTAAAGACTTAATTCCTTTTAAAGTCAACTGAGAACTACTCATTTGAATAGAGGCAGCTTTACATTCAGGTCTTTGCTGAACATATTTTGGGGCTTATTTCCCCCCTGGAAAAAATTCAAATACGTTAATCAAAGAAACATTCTGTGCTAGCACAAAACAACAGTTATAACTGCGGTGATTCATCATCTTGGGGTTAGAGAACTGTCTTTGCCTTTGGTTCTTGTGGAAAGTTCTTTTTCCATGGAAGTGGGGAAAAGATTCACTGTGCCTTTGGAGTACTTTAACTTAATGAAGGTCTTAGCCTTTGGTATTTTATTACCTCTTTGAACTATTGTACTAAAGATTGTCTCACGAGGAGTGTGATTGCTGTGTTTTAATTCTGGTGTTATCTTTTAGCATGTTTTAGTTCTAGTTTTGGGTCTTACTGTCCCCTTTATGGAGAGATAACTGGAGGGCAGAGTGTCAAGCAGTCAGCCTGTGTCTTGCCATGTGCCACTCCTCGGCTTCCTTGCAGGATGCGTGCAGTTCTACTGCAGTTCTTGAGAAATGCTGGAGCTTGGAACAGTTGCATCTCCTTAATGAGAGTGAGCATGACTCAATGGAAAATAATCAGCCTTGGCTGAGATAGCCTAGGGTGTTAGTCTTGTGAATTGAGAACAGGCTAGGAAAGCTGATTTTGTTTGGCCTTGCAAAACTCCTATGAAAAATTACTAGCCCAGGCAAAGGATCTGCTTGCTTTTTCCCTTTCATCTTGCGGTGATACTGATGAACCAATTTATGAAATGTCACTTGCATGTTCAGATATAAAAGAACTTGCCTCAGTTGAGCCAGACCTGTGGATTCCAGGGCAATCTGTATTGATAGCAGCACAAATGATACTTCATAAAGGCGTGGTGGGCCTCACAATAGCGTAACAAGGAGACTTTCAGTGAGGAGTTACTCAGGAAATGGGATTTCTCCATGAGTGAACTAGAAAGTGAAATGTTCTTTGGCTTTGGTTCAAACCTTCTGCTTTCATTGATCATCAGATTCTAATTTCATGTACAGCTTCCCTACACACTTGTGTGTGTCCCTTCCCCTCCCTCCCTCTTGTCCTACAGTGTGCAACTGGGATTTTTCTACTACAGATCCCCACATGGCAACACCTGCTGGGAGAGGCTGGCAAGGGAACATAACAAGTAAATCCCTTAAGGCCATTGCTTGTTAGTGCCTGTTCCTGATTCAAGTGATGCCAGTAAAGACAGAAGTGTTTCACACCTTTTCCTGTAAGCCTCTTCTGTGTTTTGTCAAAGGATGCTCACCTTGTTGTGACTGAAGTGAACACAATTGAACGTTGACTTTTGTGTTGTTGCACTGTTCATTCAGTTGGCTTTTTTTTACTCTTGTGTCAAGGCTTTCACTATGAACCCTGCAGGAGCTGGTCATAGTGCTGTGAAAGGCACTAGTGATAGGACGAAGAGGGCAGGGCCCGAACCTGTGCCAGGGGAGGGTTAGGTTGGATGTTAGGAAGCCCTTCCTCACAGAAGCTGGAATGGACTGCCCAAGGGAGGTGGTGGAGTCCAGATTCCTGGAGGTGTTCAAGGACAGACTGAATGTGGCACTTAGTACCATGGTCTAGCTGATTGTGGTGATGTTAGGTCATAGGCTGGGCTTCATAGTCTCAAGAGTCTTTTCCAGCCTCAATAATTCTGTGACTCTGTGAAAGGACAGTACCATTTATAGTAGAAAAGGAGGGTTTGTGACAGGTCTTTAAACCTTGGCTGTGGTGTGCCCAGTTTATGGCTCTCACTGGGATATCTCTTCTGATTGTGCAACTCTGCATAGAAAGATGATGTCACTTACCAGTATCTACCACAGGATGTCCAGGAAGTAGACACTCTCAGTGCACAAAGAGCATTCCAGTCTCTCTACTCAGTTTGCACAGAATTACTGGTTGAAGGCCAATAGAAAACACATGTATCTGATATGACCTCTTGCACAACACGGACTGTTCAACTTCTTTTTTTCTTGCACCCAGGCCTAACTTGTAGCTGAGCTGGAATACATCAAAATGCATCATTCATTTACAGGCAGGGCTGCTCAAGACTCTGCTGTGTCTTCTAAGCGTGATACTTTGCTGGTTAATTACATCCCCTACACAGGAGGTGGTTAACTGTTAGGAGGTGGTGTAGGTCAGGATCTACTGCAGTGGTTCTGCAATGCCAGTCTTCACATTTGAGACAAAGCTGCTCTATCCAGCAGAGTTAAAGTTGCGTGTTTTAACAGCACACTCATGAGAAATGAAGTTTGGATAACGGTAACGTTTTTCTACAATATCAAAAATTGAAGTAATTGATTTTTATGGTTTATGAGAACTCTTTGCTTAACCCTGTCTTTGCTGACAGTAATACTCATGTTCTCATGAAGTTGCATTTCCTGATTACAGTGGAAAGCTACCTAAAATTCATCGTGAGCTGTTTGGTCCAGGGGAAGAAACAATCAAGAATAAAACTGGATTGTCTAATAGTATCACCAGCTTACTTTAGACTGTCTGAATTTGTTTGTAATTTGCTTGGCTTTAAGTATTTGAAGAATTGGGAGAGAATTTATGCAGAACCTTTTTACACGTTTACTGTGTGTGTCCTGATCTTGCAGGATGTCGCTGTCGGCATCTTCATGTTTTGTGCTGAAGTGCTTGATCCGGTTTTGGGTGTGAAAAGAATTTGCTCAAAACAGTGGCGTGAAGGAAACGTCCCGAATTTTCTTCTCCTTGGGGGCAAATCTACGTGGGTGGCTTCAGATTCAAGTTGCCTGTTCTCTGTGAGCTGGATGTAAATCAGCTCCAGCCCAGAGCCTATTAACCGATTGCTCAGAGGTGTGCAGGAGCTAATGAGCACTCTGCCAGAGTTTGGACACTGTGCAGTCAGCTTGTGAACCACAGCCGCAGAGCTGTTAGGCAGCTGTGAACCCCAGCACCCCAACAGGAGAACTGCCCGTGCAGTCATGTCCTGGGGCTACCTGAAATTATAGCTCCGTTTGGAGATGAGTGTTCTTATGGAAATTGGGGATTTCAGCACGTAGTTCAAGTTCAAAAGGGGAATTTTGGGGAAGGTAAGTAAAGTTACTTTGTTGATGAGCCTCTGGGGGGAAGAAAGGAGCAGCGTATTTGCTTCCCACCCCCCTATAGGTATTACATTTATTGCAGTGATTATTAGTTAAAAATGAATTCAACAGCTGGATTAAGGAATAAACATGAGGCAAGAATGAGTCTTGTTCTAAGTCTCTTTACCTGTCTTAAAATCCTGTACTGAACTGAAATCAGGCAAAGGTCAACGCAGCGAGACTTGTACTTGGTAAAGTTATGGTTAATTTGGTGGTATGTGGGCCACCAAGTGCCTTCAGTTGGGATCCTAAAGCAGATCACCTAGTGCCATGGATTTTTGGCATGAGAGCGATTTCACGTTCAGTGGATCACATCTTGTAGCTCTCACTGGTTTAAGAATTGGTTTAAGAACAAGCATTTGGTTGTTTGAATGAGTTGGTCCATATCTGACATTTACTGTCTTAAACTGGCAACTGAAAAAAAAGGATGATGCTGCTGCTCTGTGAAAAGATCCTGTTTGTAAGGAGGGAGCGATGCCTTGTGTGTGGAACGCATTACACGTGTCAAGGACAGCGCTAGCTGCACTCTGAAGGTCAGCAGGATTGAGACTGTAACAAAAGTTGTAAGAAATCAGTGTTTTTGTAGTTGCTGACTTTGTAAGTTTGACGTGGTCTCTTCCATGAGAAGAAACGGGTTGGTTTCACTTCTTGCTTGTAAAAGTCACTGGAAAAAACCCATATTTGAAGTAGGAACACAGTCCTGTGAAGTTCTTCTGAAGTTTCAGAATCGATGAAGAATTGGCTGGGGTCTGGATCGAAAGAAAAAACTTTCAACTCTTGTTTTGAAATGGACTCGATTTCAAGTTCACAGGGTCCCTTTAATCTCTGACACATCTCTCTCAAACACAAAAAGCAGATAAATGTGAGCCTGCAGCATTTTAACTTTATCAGATTAGATCAGTTGAATGCTGCTTCAGTACAGGATGTAATCAAGTATTACAGCTATGCTCTTCCCAGGAACTCCTTTTTTCTCCCCTATCTTTAATTTGAAGTTCAATAGCTGTATTTTTCAGACTACAGCTCTGATTTTGAACAGCACAGCACCCACGTGCTGTCTCCCCGTCGTGTTGAATATAATAAGGTTTTGTGTCAACACCATAACGCTCAGGTTTCTGTAGATACTCAGCGTTGTAACAGATTGTCTGCCTTTGACAGCGCCGGCGTAGTTCTTGTGTAAAAGGTGATGTTCACGTATCTTAGTGCCAGGTATGTAACCACTGCGGCTATTTTGCTGGCCACTGAGATAACCTGGATGTCTCAAAATCAAGTTGCAAAGCCTGTCTGTAAGAAACGTGAGTAGAAAACAGTTAGGGGACGTTCTGTAGCCCTTGCAGCGTAGGGCATTGGGCTGGATGACAAAAATAGCCCTTTCTTGCCTTGTGACCTACATAAGGTGTGACGTTTTAAGAGCTTTCTTTTTTTCCCCCCAACACAAACTACAGAGATCCCACTGAGCTGAGTAACGGGGAGATAGCAATCTGGTTACCACTGCAGTTACATGCTCTGCTTTCAGAGGCTGGAAAGTCCTTGACGCGCGGCAGTCCTGCCTACAGTTTCACCGCGGTTTCTACAGCTGCTGAAGGATTGTCTTGAACTTTCCTGACGTGATAGTGGGACATACGAGTTACTCATAATGAGTATACTGCTGTAGATGTGCTGGGAACTTTCTAGCAGCAAGAGGCTTGTTTAGTGAGGGATAAAATTAAAATAATTGTCATCATTATTTCTTCCCCCCCAAAATAAAGCAAATTGTAGCAGTAGTGGTGACTTGTAGTGCCCAACACAGTCATTTTTATTTTCACATTACTTTGTGAAAGTTGCCTTTTCTCACTCCCAGTAGATGGTGGAAATGGTGAAGCAGTGTTTATCCTGCCTCTCTGTATTGTTTCAGCCCAGGAGGGCTTGCACTTTGGAAGCAGGAGGGAAGCATGAGTAACTTGTAGAAGCACATTCGTAGAGTGTTAGGCAGTTAACTAGCGGGCAGTGAGTAATGGGAGGCCTTCTGCACACCTGTTCCTCCTGGAACAGCTCTTTCATTGTTGGGATTTTTTTTGCTTTTAGTGGTGAATAGAAAGAGGGGGAGAGCTTGTTCTGTGAATTTGCAGAGTTTTTCAGCTGTGATGGAATGGTTTCAAGAGAGGGGTTAACTCAAGTGAAGTGAGATAGCAAGACTTAGTAATGTGGTGAAGTTGTGGCCATCCCTGGCTTATCAGCATTTTATCAACAATATAACCTTAAGTATTCGGTTCATCACCAATTCATCACTTTAATGTTTATCACAACCCTTTAATACTTTGGTTGATTAGATCTATAAGCTACTGTAATACAAAGAACTTGGCCCAAGGCAAATTAGAGAAGGAGGGAAAAAACCCAACATCGATAAAAGGGTTAATTAAGTGAATTAAGGAAAGGTAATGTTTGCTTTTTTAACAGCAGGGTTGTTTTATGTTCAGCATAGCTTGAATGTGATGCTTAGCCAATAACCGACTTGAAGAGTATTACTTGGATGGAAAGACAATACAGTTCTAAAGCATATGTATGTAAAGCAAATAATTTAGCAATACGGTGTGTTACTAGCAATTTTAAGCTCATTTTCTAGGTATTGTCTGACATAACAATTTTAAAAGCTATTAAAAAAATTAGGATTATTAGAAACTATAACAGCGGGGAAAAACGAAACTGTGTAGTTCTGTATGATAGGCCCTGTACTGGGGGCTGCGCTAAGGCACCCAGTTTATCATAGTTCCAGTCCTGCAACATCTTAGCTGGGGATTTAGCAAGTATCCTCATGTACACTTAAGGAGTTACTTACTGTTCTGTGTAATACGCGTTGGTGTCACACACTGAACTACTAGAACACGTCTGAGTATAGAAGTCATGTGTTTAAATGTCTAGCTGAAGAGTCATTCCAGCGAGGCCAAATGTTTTAAAAGGAACATAATGGAACATAATGTTTAAAAATAAGGATTTTAAGTGTTTTCAACTGGAGGAAAAGAATGCAGGAGGGTTTGTTAAATACACCCATTGTTGGTCTACTTCTGAAAGCGTAACCGTGTGCTAACTGAAATTTAAAGAGCAGCTGGCCAGAATGTAAAACCAAGATTTGTTATTTAGAACAACAAAACCATCATGGCTGGAAAGGATGTCCAGGATCTTCAAGTCCAGCCCTCATCCCAACATTTCCCTAACCCCTAGACCATGGCCTCAAGTGCTCTAGCTACTTGTTTTCTAAACATCTCCAGGGATGGTGCCTCCACCACCTCCCTGGGCAGCCTGTTCCACTGCCCAACCACTCTCTCAGGAAAGAGCTTCTCCTAAGATACAATCTGAACCTCCTCTGACACAACTTGAGGCCATTTCCTCTTGTCCTGTCGTTAGCAGTTTGGGAGCAGAGACTAGCACTAGCTTTTAGGTAGCTGTAGAGAACAATAAGCCTCCTCTTCTCTAGGCTAAACAACTTCAGTTCCCTCAGCTGCTTGTCATAGGGCCTCTTTTCCAGCCCTCTCCCCAGCCTTGTTGCTCTTCTCTGGCCCTGCTCCAGCTCCTCAGTGTCCTTATACTATTTAGGAAACTGAAAGTTGCTTTCCTTTAGATTTATTTCTTAACATTTCTGGTCACTATTCCTGCCATTTTTATGTCAGGTAGAATTGCCAGCAGGTTGCCTTGCATTTGCGATGGTCTGGTACAGTTAGTTTGCCATTTGTGTTTCGTGAGGGAATTCATACACATTTCTCCTGTGTAAGTCCAGTTGTCACAGCCTAGCTGTCAGAAAGTGACTTGTCGTCATGTGTTGATTAACAAGCCCAAACAAACAATCCCACGTTGTTTAAAACCATTCATGTGTTTATTTACAGATCTGCAATTACGTTGGACCTGCAAAAGTAATTGTCCAGTTAGTTACTAACGGGAAGTATGTCCACTTGCATGCCCACAGCTTGGTGGGTAAATTCTGTGAAGATGGAGTGTGCTCAGTTAATGCAGGACCTAAGGATATGGTTGTGGGGTAAGTCCGTCGTCGCGTTTATAAAGCTGGGCTAAATACATCGATGAATGCAATAAGATACGTACTATAAGGAGCAATACCAACAATACTAAGAGGAGCAGTAGCATTCACTCTTGATCTGCGTTGTGTTTGCCTCTTAAATAGAAAAATAAATGAGGTTTCTGTTTACCTCTGTAAAATTTGCCCTAAGCAAGCTACGTAGGCTTGAGCAACTCATTTTCACTTAGAATCTGTGTTTGCAGTCCCCGGGTGTGCTGTCCACATCTACCTGTTCTTTAAAATGTAAGTTATTTGGGTCAAAGAGAAGGGAGGGTAAGACTGCTGAAGAGATGCTTCCATTGCCATTGTGATCAGTGTTTTACTTGTGCTGAAATCACCGGCAGGAATACAGTGACACGAAAAGTGTTAAGAAAACAGGGTTAGTAAACAGGGTTGCAATTAATGCAAGACTTGTATAAACATGAAAATACTAAACGAGTCGAACTTTTTAAGCTTAAAGCAGTAAGATTGTAGTGAAATTCTTGTGTGATTTAAAAGAGTAATTGTTTCTATCAGCAAATGGAGCTGAGGCTTCTGTCTACGTTTTCAGGCTTAGATCAGGTTTCATGCTGGCTGTGAGTTTTAGTTCTGTGATCTCAAGAATGTCTTTGTTGGTGAAGAAGATGAAGTTGAAAAAGCTGAGAAGGCTGGGAGAGATTCTTTTAAACTGTAACTTTTGATGTCCAAGCCCAGTGCACTGACTTTACCAAGCACAACAATTTAAATAGCTTTATTTGAAATGTTCCTTTTCATCTTGAAAAGTTTGGCTCATTTCCTAACCTGTCTTGTTTTTCATCAGATGTTTAGAAACAGCTTTCCTATCCTTAGTTGACCCATATGAAAACAGAGTTGTCTTGTTTTCGTACACCCAGATCTAATTGATTTTTAAATGTGACAGGAGATTTTTTACAAAAGCAGATCTTGTATTACGGAAGTTTTCATTCAAACAGATTCGTGAAGTGTCCTGCTGATGGCCAGAGCCTTCCCTAAAACACTTCCTTTGGAAAATGTGGCTCTGTTTTTAGCTTCTTAGCTTGCTCCTCAAATAATTTTGAACGGATGTAGCTTATTCTGAGCAGTTTTTCTGCAGAACGGCCACGCAGAATGGTACATTACACATCACTGCAAAGACAGAGCAAACAAAACGTGACAACAACCAGATTTTCATAAGTTTTGTAAGTTGCTTCTGCAGGGTAAGTTCAAAACCCAAAAGAGTGCTACTTACGCCACGGGAAAATCCCATGCACCCAGTCGCTGTCATATAACGGCGCGTGCTTTACCTTTTTTGTAAGCTGGGCTTAATTTTTCTTGCTGGAAGGTTTGCCCTCGAGAGTTACTAGCACTTAGGGAAGCCTCTAGAGACATTCCGTTGACTTCAGTTGTGTAGCTGCCTCTGGGCTGGTATAAAGCTCTAAGAAACTGTTTCCCTTGACCAAAATTCATCAGGTTTGCAAACCTCGGAATACTTCACGTCACAAAGAAGAAGGTGTTTGAAACTCTGGAGTCACGCATGATAGATGCTTGCAAAAAGGGGTACAACCCAGAGCTCCTGGTGCACCCTGAGTTTGGCTATCTGCAGGCAGAAGGATGCGGAGACAGACAGCTAACTGGTATGTAGAAATGATGGCCTGGTTTTAATAGGGCTTTTATTAAAACAGGCTTAGCTTCTGAAAACAGATTCTGAACCAGAAAAAGGCTGTGGGTAGGAAAACAGCCCATGGCTGTGTGCTGTAAGAGGTGGTGTGCTGTGATCGTGTTTCAGAGAGTCTGAAGGAAAGAGTCTTTGCTGTCAACATGCACGTGAGAACGGAGCAACTTCCTTCCATAGCTGCCTGTGTCCAGCTGTGCACCTCTGTTTCATTGCTCTGACCCTGTTTAATAAGCTGATGAAGGGTCATTTTGCCTATCACTGCCATACATGATACCCTGGAGTAGCTTAGGCCCCGTCTGTTGAGAAAACTGTTTCTTTCAGCTGAATTTTGCCCATATTCTTGTGAAACCTCTGGTCAGTTTTGCTTTCAGTCACTGAATAGAGGGTCCAGCCTTTATCACTTTAATACTAGGCATTCATATGTCCTTAGTGACAACCTCTGTCCTTTGTGCAACCTCTGTAAATTGAGAGCAGAAACCAGTCATTTTCTGGATGTCTCATAATTATATACCTTATCTGGAATGACATGTGATGCACATGCTGCAGGGTGGATGCAGCATCTTGTGACTAGCTGTCCTCTGTTTAGAAAGGTAGAAGCTGGTGGGATGGATGCTAAATGGAAAGGAAAACATTTCCTTGCTGTTGGTGCCTTTTAGTAGCAACGTTTGGAAAACACACTCTTGTTTTGTTATGGGTCTCTTACCACTAGTCTGTCTTCTGATTGGTTCCAGAACGAGAGAGAGAAATTATCCGTCAGGCAGCGCTGCAGCAGACTAAAGAGATGGATCTCAGCGTGGTGCGCCTTATGTTTACAGCCTTCCTCCCTGACAGCAATGGCAGTTTCACGCGGAAACTCGATCCTGTTATATCGGATGCAATATACGACAGCAGTAAGTGTGTTTGGGTTTAATTGCTTTTTTTAATAAGGTGCAGGCTTTTGTACATTAAAGTACTGCTGTACTCGTGTAGCCCTGCTGCCTGCCAGTGATTTGATCAATAGCGAGTAAGTAGCCCATGGATAATTTGCCCTGTGGCTATCAAGTACGTGGGTTATCATTCTGGTTTTGTGATAGTGGTATCAGCCATAAAGGAAGGTTTTATCTTGCTGTTTGCTCATTTATTCCTGCCACTTTTACTATGAGGACCTTGTAAATGCTTGTTATATTTGGAAGAAGTGCTCGTCTGTGCAGAGTTCTCAGTGGCTTTCGATGACAAAGCCTCCATCTCACAAGATGTGAGATAAAAATTACATTGCTTCAGTCCTGTTGAGAATGCAACACCTTTCTGAGTTCTCAATCCATTTCCTTTGGACTCCTCAGTGTGTTTTAGGCTTCTGTTATCTCTCCCTGTTAGTCTTTTTTCTAACTAAATCTCTTTTGTGTCTTTCCTTGTGCTTTTTTGATTACTCGCTCACAATTACTTGCTCTTCTAACCTGAACCCTTTTTGCTGCCTGAGTTTTCCTGCCTGTGTCTGTGGGTTACCATGTTCTCAGCAGTCATTCTGTAATGACTCAGGAAAAAGTACCTTTATTTTTCCTTTTGCAGCAGTCACATCTGTCTCATCCCTTTTTAAGGACAAATTCCATATGAAGGGTATTAAATGCAACCGTTGTAAGACAGTCTGTTGCTTGCTGTTCAGTGGCGAACGTGGCGACGTAGTAGCACAGCCATTGGCACACGTTCACAGAGTGTGAAAACGTGCTCTGCTGTTCTTACAGCACACATGACCTGCCTTTGCTGGATGTGTAAACTCAGTCTTCATCTGCAGGCTGAGGTGATTTACCAAGTGGGGTCTTCAAGGAATCTTGATTTTTATTAGAAACAGTTACAGACTCCATTTGTTTTCATTGCTTTGGCTCTCACCCGTGTGATGACAGAGCATTTGTGAAGCCAAGAGAAGCAGGAGCACAGAGCATGAACAGAGGCAGACCAAGTATCAAGCCAGACAGTTGAAGTTACCCCGTCCTTCTATTACTGCCATCAAAATGCTGATTCCAATTAAGGAGACAGATAGAGTGGAAAGTTTGTGTGCGTGGTTTTGCTGGTTGAAGTTGCTACGTAGGTGTCAGTTATGAATTTCTGAGCTCCCACAGTGATTCTTCATTGTTAGTCCCAAAATATTTTCTTGGGTTTTGTTTTTTCCTAACACTCTTCACTGGCACCTTTCAGCCCTTCCAGTCCCTAACGATTCTATGATTCTGTGATCACAGATAGTTCTGTCTTCAGAACCCATAGGTGCCTCTGCTAAGACCCGAGGGGGTGGACATTTTGATCACAGAGCATGACGTTAGCCAAGGACTGACAATGCTGTCTAGTAAGCAGTTCAGTCAAAGCTTAGAGAACACAAGACCACAAATGCCTTTCAGATGGCAAACTGTTCATGTTTTTAAAAACCCCTGGGCAGATTTAGGTAGGTTGTACTGGAGACTTGCCTTTCTATTGCATTTCCATGTGTTGTCCATGGGTGTTCTGCAGTCTAAAACTCTTACAAAGGTAAACTGGTTTTTTAATCTTTCCTTTCCATAGAAGCTCCTAATGCCTCCAACTTAAAAATTGTGAGGATGGACAGAACTGCGGGGTGTGTGACAGGAGGGGAAGAGATTTACCTTCTCTGTGACAAGGTTCAGAAAGGTAAGAATCCTCAGTGTTACAGGGAGGGAGCACCTGGGTGTTCATCTGGAGTGCATGTGAAACCTGCTGTACTGCCTTGGCTTTCTCCACCGACAGCATGGCAGGGGTTGTGAGTGCTCAGCCTTTCTGCAAGTCGGGCCAGCAATCCTGAAAGTTAGTAAACAAAACTACTCTGTTGCCAAGCGAATCCAGCTTGTGTCACCTCCACAGAGAGAGATTGTGTGGTCATCTTTGTTCTACTGAAATTTTTGCCTTTGCTCGTTGTGGGCAGAGGGTGAGTCCTGGGTGATGTTTGACTACATCCGTTAACACTTGCTCTGTGGTACTTAGAAGTTTCTGATGTATTACTAAGTTCTTGATGACAAAGAGTAAGCGTGAGCATTCTCTGTTAACCACCAATGGGAACTGAATGTGATCAGCACTGCTGCTAGTAGCTTTGTTTTCATGTTTAGTGGTGACTTGGCAGCGCTAGGTTGGCAGCGCTAGGTTAACGGCTGGACTTGATGATCTTAAAGGTCTCTTTCAACCAAAGAGATTCCAGGGTTCATAAGGGTGGAGGTTAGTCAGTTTAAACAGACTTTCCACAGATTCATTTTGGTAGTGTCTGTTTATGGCTGTGAATATGTCAGGATTGGGCCAGTGTGGGTTTGGATTATTTGGTTTGGGCTAGGAAAGCAGCGGTTGATGTGGTTGGTTGTAGTACTTGGGCTGAACAAGAAGTTTTAAATGGGAGTGAGTGAAATCCTCTGTTTTCAGCTCCATGGGCAATGTCTGTGACTGCCTGGTGTAGGTTGCATGGTGGAACAGGTGACTGCTTCTCACCTGTTTGGAACTGGTCTGTCTGAGATCACGCTGGTATTGTTTGTTAATGGAGGCTGACCTTTGCCACCTCTCTCTTGCAGATGTTCTACTACTTAGGAAAGAGAGGGCTTTGGGGGCTTTGAAGAAGCGGTTTTCCTTCAGTAATGCATAAACCCTCTGCTATCAGAAGGACTGAGATGAAACATAACTCTGGTGCATCAAATAAATAAAAAAAGGTCTGACTCAGTGGAAGCCCTGAGATGGGGTTTCCCCTCAGTCAAATCGGGGTTTCCCCTGACCTCACAGCTCTCAGAAACCTCCTGCCTCAACAAACTTGAGCATGGAGGACAGCAAGACTGGAAGTGGCGGCTCCCAGTCTCGAGACTAGCGGGTGGTGGATCAGAAGCAGCAGTCTGTCTGCTCCAAAAGCCAGTCCTGTCTGTCACCTTAAGAGATAATTGGTTTTTGTCCAGTTTTTCCACACCAGCAGTGCTGGGGAAGGAGTGCAGTAGGTGATATTGCCCAGCCTCCTCTCAAAATCAAAATAAATAAACACAAAGCAAAAGAAAACTTCCTTAAAGGAACAGAAGTCCAAGCTCACACTTCTGGCCAGTGCCACGTTTGGTGGGGAGGGATCACGGCTGCTCACCCACACCCTTGTCGCTCTGAGCCGCAGCTCCGGAGAGGCACTCTGCCAGCAGCAAGCGGAACTTGAACTGTGGAACTTCAGGTTTTGCTAAAGTTTTTTGAACCGAAACTGTTTGAGGAGGGAGGCTGGTTTCTACATTTCACGCTTCAAGTTCTCCCCTCCCTACACGCTTGTTCCAAATAAAGCTCCTCTGGAATGTTTTATACCCTAGAATAGGAAGAGGTAATGGACCTAGTTCTCCTTTTACAGCTCAGTAAACAGCGAGCAGCTTCAGTGAAGTCGTTAGAGTTAGGCTGATCTAAAATTGATGTTGGAAGGGGGCTGTGTGTGATTAAAACAGAGAACTGATGTATGATGTACCCAGCCCAAATGTGGCCGTGTCGATCTAAAATAAACTTGAGCAAAGGTCAAACAAATGCACAGAGGCTGAACAAGTGCTTAAGCGCCCCAAAGAGTGTTTGTTGCTTGTTGCAGATGACATTCAAATACGTTTCTACGAAGAGGATGAAAATGGAGGGATGTGGGAAGGCTTTGGAGACTTTTCTCCTACAGATGTACATAGACAGGTGAGTTACAGAGCATTTGGCACTCGTTAATGAACATTTTCTCATCTCTGTAAACTAGTTTTATAATTAGTAAGTCAGGTGAAGGTTTCTGAATCCCGTAACACCCTTTTCTTTATTCACTAATTCCTGATAATAATGATACAATCTTAACTGTGCTTTGAAGACCTACATTTGATAACCAGGCAGGTTAGGATTACCCTGGGAGGAAACTGTGAGACGGACCCTTTTGTTTTAACGTGCAGCAGTGTAAGTTGGGATAGGCCGTATAAAATGCTGTCAGAGCTCTTTTGAACACACCGGGGAAGCCACACAGTAGATGCTGAATGAGATGGGGACCAGCAGTGCAGTTTGAACACACATGATGAAGTGCAGGTACTCTGCGTGGCAGCTCTCTTTCCCAAAAGGCTTTAGGACTCAAACTGAAAAGTGCAACTGAAAGCTAAACCAGGAATGTTTTGTTGTAGCAGCCTTTTGCTAAAAATTTTTGCTTTCTGAGCCATGCTCCAGCTCCTACAAAGTAACAAACGTAAAAGCAAAGTTATCAGAGCCGACACTCCATCATAGATTTGCTGCTCATCAGTGTTTCCTTCACAGTTTGCTATCGTGTTCAAGACACCCAAGTATCGGGATGTGAACATCACGAAGCCAGCATCCGTATTTGTACAGCTGCGTCGGAAATCGGATCTAGAAACCAGTGAACCGAAGCCCTTTCTCTACTATCCTGAAATCAAAGGTAATTGATTAGCCTTGGCTTCCGTATCGGACACAGAAGCTTCTGATAAGACAGGGCCTGCTGAATGAGAGATGGCTTTTGTTGTAGTCATTTTGAGAGAATGTTTGCCTCCTTGTTTTGTGCAGATCCAGTATGAAAAGTAGTGCCTCTGCAGTGTAGGTTTTGTAGGCTTTCTAGTCGAACTGGCAAGCAGTGAATCTGCAGCTGTCCCCATGCACACACGTGTGTCCATACAGTAGATGGCACTCTCTTCCTCTGCTGGACCTGTCACTGTCAGTCCTTCCAGACGAAACCTTAAGGACTGGTTGGTATCTGGTGGAAGAAGTGCCTGTCTTTCTCATCTTACCATCACACCTCATCATTTCACCAATGTCTTTGAATGTCCCAGGTGCCTGCACCAGTTCAGTAACCCCAAGAATCGTTTTGTGAAGCAGAGCAAGTGCAGTTTCAGGCTCTTGTGTTAAAAAGTTTGTCAGTCACTCAGCAGAAGTAAGAGTTGATATCAGACCCCCTTCTGAAATGATCAGTGAAGTTTAACTTGCAGGTCCCTCCCCTTAAATTAATTATTGAACTCTTTGATGTGAGTGGCAGTGGCAAACATGGTTTTAACTACCAATAAACATAATGACGTGGAAACTGAGAATTTATGTTTCATTGCATGTACAAAGACAGTAATCTTTCTACTTAAAAAGTTCACCTGCCTGCAGGTAGAGGACTAGTAAGTCCTGGTTTTGCCCATTTTCAGTGCCTGACTTCAGGCTGAAATCCACACCCTGCCAGACACTGAAGTACGTGTGTCAGCAGAAATGAGCTGACAGCTGACGAGAGAGGGGTTGTGGCTGATGTCCAGGTGTATCCACATCACGTGTATTAGAACAAAATAGGGAGAAACAGGCATTCACAAAAACTGTGGGAGCTGCTACAGAATTCAGTAGCAGTAACAGTTCCAGGAATCTCTTGCACAAGTTTTATGAGCAGGGATGAGTGCGACCCAGAGCAAAGCTGCCAAGTTTGAAACCTCTTTTATGTGCCTTAGTGGAGCAAGATTAATTCAGTAGTGTTAGGTGTGTTTTCAGAGTCACTACATAACATAATCATGAAGTTACCCTTCAGGGACTGTGCATGAGGAAAAAAAGTCTTATGGCTGTTGAGAACTACTGGGGCTTTTAACAAAGGAAGAGTGTGGTGTTCTCGCCTCAACAGTTCTACTGGATTTTAACCCCTGCAATACCTGTATCCCTATTTTAGTAGGTCTTGTCTTGGCATTTTCATTTCCCAGTCGCTAGGATACTTGTAAATCTTTGTGTTTTGCTTTCTGGGGCAGTGGCAAGTATGGTTTTGTACCTACATGTGAGATACTCGGCCTTGCTTCTTCCGCTGCTCAGCCTGGTTTGACAGCATTATGCCCTGCGTGCAAATGGGCTAGCTCTGCTCTGGTGGCTTTTCTAACAAGTAAATCCTTTCAAGTAAATGTTATCATCGTGTCTCCTTACACAGAAGTTCAAAGGGCACTGCAGGTGCTCTGCGCTGTTGGAAATCAGAGTGCCTTGTGATTTTCTGACCCTTTGAGCAGGGTCCAGTTCTGAAGTCAAGTGCTTATATTCCCCAAAGGCAAATTTTCCTGAACAAGTTTGTGATTGTGCACACTTGTTTTGGTTTATGATTTGGGGACTGCTGAATTCCAGGGCTCTTGAGTACATGAGACACTTTGGAATTAAAGTCCGAGCTCCCTAAAATATTTCTGCATGTTTCCCTCCCAGTCTGAGACACCTGATTGAACTTGAGGGACCACGTGGGCCTCAGCAATGCTGTTGGTTTGGCCTGTTTCTCAGAGGAACTCTCTCTGCTCTGGTACATACAAAGTTGTTCTGGTGAAGAGCTTTGAGATAGTTGACTCTTCCACAATACTCTGCATTTTGCTTTATTAGCCTTCTGTTCTGTGTGTGGTTGCCTGTAAGACTCCTTATCTCGGCTGTTCTTTCTAACCCAGATAAAGAAGAAGTGCAAAGGAAACGGCAGAAGCTCATGCCAAACTTCTCTGATGGCTACGGTGGAGGCAGTGGCGCAGGAGGTGGTGGCATGTACGGAGGGGGAGGTGGCAGTGCTGGCCCTGGTAAGGCAGCAAGCAGTTCTGGGCAAAGAGGGGAAGGGGTCTTACATTGAGAGCAGGACAGATGTTTATTCTGATTTTAACATGTGGTGAGGATTTTGTTGGCTTCTAGGTAGCTAAGACCCGACTCTTCTGTCTTTATATCAGTGTGTCTCATTTCAGTCAAGCGTCTTGTTTTGTAGATGCCTCATCAGCTCCTTTGCCTTCCTACTTGGATAAAAAGCTCTGGTAACTTTCTTCCTCTTCCCAGAAGCTTTAAATCACAGATAACACCTTTTTAGTTGAGGGAGGCAAAGTCAGGCATTCCGCCTAGCTTAGCTGTGTTCCCTCCTAGGGCCGTGAAGTCACTGAAGTTCATGATAACTCAACTGAGTACCATCCTGAGTGCTTCTAATTAAAGAGGTTCTTAATCATTTCTGGCAAATTAACTGAGTGCAAAGAACTATTAAAAACCTGAGATACTACTTAGTAGATTTTCTGCTGTGCTCTGTTTGAGATGCAGGACGATAAGAGCATGATCTTGGTTCTCCAGCAGACCATTCATCTCCTATAGATCAGCAGATGTCACCTGAACAACGATAGCTTTGCGACTGTTTGTTTTAGAGCAGGGGGCAGAGCAGCAGTTCTCACAGCACATCCGTGACAACACCAGAACAGAGACTCATTGTAATCACCTGGATTTGAAAGCATGGAGGTAGCTTGTGAAGTGTGAGTTGAGTTTTAGAAGAGGCAAACTAGTGACGCTGCATCTGTGTGATCTTAGAGAGTGTCGCTAACAAACATCTAGAAGTTCTTTGGATTTTTGAAGGGGTGGGAGAGAGTTCATCTTGAGCCTGAAAAATGAATTGGGTGGAATAAAGCACAAGGTCTGTGGAAAAGGATATTTCATTTCTTTAGCTTCACTGGTCTTCCAGATGGTGTTTTCACTGACTTAAGGTCTAAAACTTACTAATTCTTAATATCTTTCCTCTCCTTAGGGTTCAGTTATCCTTCCTATGGATATTCTGCTTTTGGAGGCATGCATTTCCACCCTGGCACAACAAAGTCCAATGCTGGAATGAAGCACGGTAACAGTAGGAATATTATTCTTGCACCAGTTAAATTGAGTTTCACCACCTTGGTTGTCTTACACAGACCAGCTGAAGGGTCACACAGGTCTGCCCAGGGAAATAACAAAAGTCAGCGGTGATAACTGGATTAATATTAAGGGCATTCTTCACTTCCTAAAGCAGGGTAGTCATCTCAGATCTACATGTTGAATACTCTGTGGTTATTTGCAAAGTGACAGGGCTGGATTTGCTGTCAGAAAAACAACAGTAAATCTGAATAATTGTGTTACATTTCCTGGGAATGCCTCAGACTTCTGTTCTGGTACCATAAAAAGAGAGGTAGATCTGTTGTTTTATATAAGGCTTTATCTTTAAAGCAGAAGCTGTGAGAAGTGTAACATTATAAGGGGATCAGGCACTGGAATGGGCTGCCCAGGCCAGTGGTGGTTGCCACCCCTGGAGGTGTTTAAGAGAAGACTGGATGTGGCACTTAGTGCCCCGGTCTAGGTGATGTCATGGTGTCGGTCATAGGCCGGATTTATGATCTTGGGTCTTTTCCAGCCTCAATAATTCTGTGATCACACCAGTGTGCCTGTCTGTCAGCACTGGCTGACATCTGGAGTACTGTTGTTCCTGAGTGTTTAACACCTATGTCACAGTAAAAGATTTGTATTGAGTTCTTCAGGGTCTGGGTTTGGCTAGTTGAGCTTTATCAACTTGCATTAAAAAAGCACCAGTACTGGACACTAACGATACTGGTTTTTGTTGAAAGGACTGTCAAAAAGCACAGCTGGACAAGATGGGAAGGGCTCTGACAAACAAAGTGACAAATGGAACACGAAACATGACCTGAAAGTGGAAACTGTGGCGATGAGTGTGTGCAGAACCTCTGGTGATAATGAGGAGAAGGAAGATGCTGCTTCCTCCTGTAAAACTGAAGTAAATGAAGCAGACTGCAGGTGGCAGGGTAAGTGAACAGGTGTTTAGGATGGATCAAAGCGCAGTGTGGGCAAAGCTGCCACTAAAGCCCTGGGGATTCCATTCCCCTACAGGTCCCTCCCCAGATGTAGTTCTGTAGATAATCTTCCATCTTTGTAGTGCCACTGGGCGATGGAGATTGTGCTTGTCATGCAAGAAGAGATGGCTTAGGCTGCAGGGCTAAGGAAGCAGTGCTCCCAAGAAAAGCAGAACTGTGGTGCTCGGGTTGTGATAAATCACATGACTGATGCAGCGAGCAGAATACTTTACTGATATGTGAAGAAATAATGATGTTCATTTAGCAGTTGCCAAGGAGGAGCCTGAACTGTTGACCTGGTTTCCAAGTAAGCAGCATGGTAGGCAGGAAGTTGCCTGTTTGTTTTCCTTGTCTGTTATAATGGTGTGAAAAAAGGCAGTATTAAGCTCCAGATTATATGAAGGGTAGATGCAGAAGAGCAGGCTCTGTGCTCCTGCAGGTTAGACTGTTTGGGTATTATACTAAAAGATGCTGTCTTGTAGTATTTTGAAGTACATCCTGTCTGTGTTGTGTGTGTGTGTGTGCTCGACGTGACAAGTTAGGGAGGTTCAGCACCCAGGGGTTTTTGTCTTTAGAGTGTCTGTAATGAGGAAAGAAGACTGAACTGCGTAACACCCTTTACCCTTCTTATGTGTCTTGAGCATAACATCCTGGTGATGCTACTGTTTAGTGTTAAGAAGTAAAGAGCAAATACCACTGTGTCAGCCCGGGTGGCCACGGGAGCCACAGTGATGTATTGGGCAGAACAGTAAGCTTCCTGGCTGGCTGAGCAAGTCCTTGGGTACAGAAATGGTGTATTCCTGTTCATCAGGGAAAGGCTGCTGCCCCAGTCTGAACGGCTGGGAGCCCTGGGTACGCTCAGCCTGTGCATGATTTGAATGACAAAGTTTTACATGTTTGCTCTTGCTGACTTCTAACCTGACAAGGTTTCATAGAAACATGAAGCTGTTCAAAGCACAAGCTGGTTTCTCATGATCCTGCGTCCCAGAATGATGACTGTTGTTTCAATGTTCATCTGTTTCGCTTTCACTAGTTTCTTCCTGATACAGAACCATCAGTTTCTTTTCTCCCCTTTCTCCTTTTTGCCTTCCCACCACAACAGATTCTGGTTTTGAAATCTCCATGGTTTTACATTTGATAGATTTTAAATGAGGATTCCAGTGGGATAGATTTTAAATGAGGATTCCAGTGGGATAGATTTTAAATGAGGATGCCAGTGGTACTGAGCACTGTAGATTCTGGAACGTAGGCCGTCTGTGTCGTAGCTGTAAAGCGGCAGAGTCTTTCTGATTCATTTCAGAGAGTGGGCATGAAGCGCTGCATTTATTTCATAGCTGTAGCATGAGTTTCTGTGCAGTGTTTGATGTCACTTAGGCTTCCTGTGCCTCAGTTTCCTCAAGTGTAAACTACTCAGAACTCCCTGAGAGGTTCTTTTAAGTGCCCTTTGGATAAGAGCCCTTAGACGTCACTTGTATCCATGCCAAGCCAATCCATGTCCCTGCTCCTTTTGTTTCCTTACATACAAGTGCCCATTAATGCAATTAATTTGGTGGCAGCTTCCAGGGTTTGCCTGTGCTCAGAATCCCTGCTGCCTGGATGCTCAGCATGCACCTAGCTTCTGTTCCAAGGGACTCACTCCCTCTGTCCTTCCCTCTCAGGAGTAACTGACAGCTTGTCTCGGTCAGTAGTACTTGGTAGTCTGCGCTTCATAGTTCTTTGGCAGCACAAATGCCTGTCAAGAGAAGGGGCTGTTGCAGTATCTGAACTGACACAGAACTTTGTGTTGCAGATGGTCTGTTCCTGGAGAAGGCCATGCAGCTTGCCAAGCGTCACTGCAACGCTCTCTTTGATTATGCTGTAACTGGAGATGTGAAGATGCTGTTGGCTGCTCAGCGCCACCTCACTGCTGCCCAGGATGATAATGGGGACAAGTAAGTTGCCTTTCCTTACTGGGTTGAAAGTTGTGGTTTGGTAAACATTCCCACAGCTGAGACAAGTTGACTCCTTATATGCTGGAAGAGAGTTTGTTGCAGGAATACCATGAGCAAATATGATTTCACCAAATCCATTTACACCCTGGTAAGAGTTGGGTTAATGGTTGGACTCAATGATCTTAAAGGTCTTTTCCAACCTAACCAGTTCCATGATTCTGTGCTGTCTTCCAGGAGACTGCACAGATGTCTGTAGCTGACTCTGCTGCTAATATTTGCCTATCAGTGCTTCAGTCTCGTGAGCTGGAGTAGAAATCCATTTTGTTCCCATACAGCTATGTGGGTCTGTGGGGCTCAAGTGAAACAAAGTGAGGAACTAAGGAGGAGTGGTTATTTAAAAGCAAATTCAGTGGAAGTGGTTCTAAATACATGCAGAGCTGTCTCTTGAATGAGCAAGTGATACCACATCCTCAGTTTGTAGCTGGCAGGCTGTGGGCAGTGCTGTGTAAGTTTCCTTAAACTGCATTAGTTTGTACAGTAGGAGCCACTTAAGCCTAAAGCGGTCCAGCTTTGTGGAAAATTACGAGTGACTGAGACACACTGTCCCGCTGCTCTGTGACTCTCTAAGAGGCTACTACTTTCACTCCATGGCCAGTGAAAATAGGTCTCAGATTACTGATAAGGACTGCAAAATCAGAGAGAGATATTCTTGCTTCCCAATGGGCAGACTAACGTTTGCTTTGAAGAGAGCAGGAATATGAGCGAGGCAGGAGCTAGCAAGAGAATCTGAGCGCACTTTGGGCAGCATAGCTCTGTGCTTGAAGAAAAACAAAAAGACAAGAAAGAGCAGAGGGCAGAGGAATACTGACCAGGTGGGAATCACATTTCAATATCAACAAAGTCAAAATACTTTTCCGAGTCGGGTAAACAGTTGTTTTCTTTCTGGGTCAGGAAGTTGCTGCAGCTATGTGAGGTTCAAGCTCTCCTTTCAGCTGGGATAGATTTCAGTCTGTGAGCATGTGACATGCATAAATTACTCTAAGCTTTCTAACAAACCCAACCCAGAGTGTTGGTGACTGCCTCCTAGTTCTCCTTTGTTGTTAAAAAAAAACCCACAACAGGTCTAAACTCATAAATCAGCTTTTCTAATTCTCACTTCAGTCTTTCAATGATTAAATGATACAGCAAAAACTGTAGACTTTTTAAGCCCTTAAAAAATGTCGCTGTCAACAATTTTGCTCATATTTCATTAAAGCAGTAGTTAGGGAATTAAAACACCTTTGGGACTCTGCATGTTGTGGCTTTGAGACAAGACAGTGGTGTGTGGTTACTGTGCATTTGCATCTGGCGCTCGGTAACAGCAGCTGGTCCTGCGTTTATACCAGAGCCGTTGCTCTCCAGAAGCGTGATGGTATCGTGGCACTGCCTCTGCAGCACTGCCTCTGGCATGTTGTTGGGTGTAGGGCTCCTTAAGAAATGGAACTGCCTGCCTTTTCATGGTCTAGTCAGCATGACATTGCAGCATCTCATCTGGAGGCACAGTAAAACTGATATCCTTGCTGTAGAGAACTAGGGGCAGTAGAAGAACAAATGTGTTGTTGAAGCGATAGAGCATAAGAACCATCTCCCAGAGAGCAGATGAACAGCTTGTTTACAGTAGTGGTGGGACTGTTTGAACAGCAGGGGAGGGTTGAAGGAGGGCAAGTGCCTGTGGCAGTGAGCAGCACCAGTAAGAGGCCCTTTGAGGGTGAGTTTGGTTTAGAAATAATAGGATTTTTTCAGTTTTTAAAATACCTTCTGGTCTGAAGTGGTCTCAGTTTCAGTTTCAAGATGTCAGCACCCCAAATAGCAAAGACCCTTTTATTTTTCTGATGAAAGTGTGGCTCTGAGTCAGTCCAGCTATCTGTGGAGCAGCATAACAAAGACCCCACAGGTCCCATGGTGATTCTGTGTGTCAGCAGCAATATGCAGGAAAGAGGAGCCTGGAAGATGCCCAGCATCTGCCACGGGAGAGCGTGACAAGATGCAGCTCGGAACAAAGGGCATGACTTTGAAATGAGGTCTCAAGGGAACAAGAGAGATTGCTTTTATTGGAGAGGGGTGACAGGATTCAAAGCTCACTTGTTTCTTGCAAGTGGCTGGTGGTGAAGGACCTTGCTCTTGAGAAGAGCACGGGAAAAGCCACTCCACTCACCCAGTATAAGTGGGGAAATGTCTTGCTGTGTGGTGTCACTGTGTCCCAAACTGGGATTTTCCTTTGGCGTGATATCTGTCCACTGCTTTGTCCTCACTCGCTTTTCTGTTTGAAAGTTAAGAAAAGAAAAACCCAGAGACTGGGGAAACCCCCAAGGGAAAATCTGCTTTGGTGGCAGAGAGGCCTGTGGAAATTCTGGAGGAAGGGTTTGACAGCAAGACGTGTTCATGTGCTGCGTAAATTCAAATCACAGAAAACCCAAAACAAAGAATCTGGGGGTTTCAGCACCTTCTGAAGCAACTGCTTTGTGCTACAAAGTTTATGTTTATTAGACTATTTATTAGTTGAGTTATGCTCAGGACCTGCAAAAGCCATGCTGCATTTGCTTTTGTGACTGAAGGGTTAAACACAATGACCTCCTGACTACCTTTTTAATGTTGGGATTCATTTTAGGTGCTGACATTTAATGCTGAAACCATGACCTCTTCTGTTAATATCAAGTGTTACTATCAGTTAGAATTCAAAAAGCTCTACAAGGAAACCTCAAATATTTATAAACAAATTCACAGTGTTTTCATAATTGTTACCTGTCAACCTGTAAATCTGGGTGGTTTTTTGTTTGTTTCAGTGTCCTTCATTTAGCAATTATCCACCTTCATACTGAGCTGGTGAAAAACCTCTTGGAAGTGATGCCTGATTTGAATTACAATGACATCATTAACATGAAAAACGACCTTTATCAGGTGCGTAGTTGTGCTGGTCTCAGCGTGGATTGTTCAGCCAGTAAAAAAGAAATTGCACAACTTACCATCTGTCTTCTGTTTCTTCCCTTCCTTGGAACGAGCCCAGATCAGACCGTAAGGCAAACTGGTTTTGATGCACAATGACGCACTGTAAGGTGGTGGAGGAGCAAGAGCGTGTTTTCAGTGCTTTAGTTCATAACTCTCTTTTGATGGGAACAGAAACGTTTCCGTGGGTTAATCACAGAGCAAGTATAGAACACTAAACTCATGTGTTCATGGCTTTGTTATTTGGCTTCTCTGTGCTTAAACCAGCAGTCTGGATTACAGCACGCCAGCTCTGGGCTCTCTGACCTTTCTAATGTGGATCACTTGGGATCACGAATCAGTCGCTGCATCACCACTTATCTGTAGGCATGTGGAAGCTGTAACAAATTACACCCCTCCTGTAGCCCATCCTACAGATCCCTCAGGTGGGATTCATGCTTCTCTCATGAGCACCAAGATTTCCCTTTCATGTCCACATTCCTGTTAGAGCAACACATACAAAAAAGCCCATCCCTGTACGCTTTACCTAGTAGGAAAAGAATTTGTAACAGAACTGTCTCCTCAACTTCATCTGTGACAGAGTCTGAGGTTCCTGAATTGTAACTCAGACAGACTTCCAGACGTGCTGTGGAAACCTGCCGGGGAAAGAGTCTCTTTGCAGCTGCCCACACCATTGGGTTGTCCTGTAGGTACCAAGCTGGCCATCCCCTGGCAGCACTCTGACTGACGTGAGCAGTAAAAGCAGGGGTTTATCCACACAGATAGTCCCAGATAGTTTCTTTTACCCTTTTGTTCTCTTTCACATTTCATTTTTACGTAAATTCAGCCAGACTGAAGTGTGGAGGCTGCTGAAAGCAAGCAGAGGAGTCTCAGTAGCATTCTGTGCTCTCTATTTACAGGAATCAGAGCTGTGTTTCACATATGAAGTACAAATCTCTAACCACCAGGAGCTCCACAGCCATTCCTGCCTTCTGCTTAAACCTTAAGCCAATGGTGGGAGAGGATGTAGGTTTGGGCTACATTCTTCAAGTCATTTGCCCTACAGTGCTCAGATAGCCAGGTCAGTGTCCTGGCTTATAGAGCAGGCAACATCTTTATTCCTCCCAAAGTCCAGCTACTGACACCAGGACAGTAGCTTTTATTTCCAGCAAGCAGAAGCCCTATCAGTAGTGTGCGCAGAAAAAGCCTGTGCACATAGGTTTTTAATTTCTGTTAGCTTTTAAGTGACCATCATGTCACACCGGAGCTCCTGTGAGTTTAAGAGGTACCTGAGGAAGCGATGTAGCTGTTGCTTATCTTCTCATGCTTGCTTCTGTCACTTCTAGACACCCTTGCACCTGGCAGTGATCACGAAGCAGGCAGAGGTGGTAGAAGACTTGCTGAAGGCTGGAGCGGACGTCAGCCTTCTAGACCGCCACGGTAACTCTGTCTTACATTTAGCTGCTGCGGAAGGAGACAACACGATTTTAAGTCTACTCCTCAAGCATAAGAAGGTATCTCCAATGGTCAACCTTTCCAATGGTGAAGGTACGAATGATAATGGCTGTATCTCACATTTGCCACAAGCACACCTCCACTCCCATGACAGTGTTTCCACAGAGGTAGACAGAGACCTTTAGAAACAGCATCTCTGCCCATGTTACAGATACTGTCCTTGGCTTTTTACAAGCCTGCAGTGGCAGATGAAAGGACACAGATGTGTGGGTTTTCCAGTTATACAGCACATAAAGATTAGCAATGAGCAAGGAACAGAGCATGGGTGTGTATTTTTGTTACTGTCTATTGTCTGTCTTCTCTAAAACGTCAAGTACCTCCTGTGTTCTTCCTGACATATGTTAAGCAACCACTGTTTTTTAAAAACAGGGCCTCCCCAAGAAGAAAATGTTTCTTCCTCTAGTGAATGTAATCTCCTCTCAAATAATTTCTGGACCAGCCTTGAGTTTCATACCTGGTACTTAGCAATCACACAGAATCAGAGCCTGGAAAATAGCCAGAGACACAATTCTCCCACCTTTTAGGGGTCACTTGAATTTAGCACTCCTGCTCTGCTGGACTGCAAATTATCTGACCAAAAAGTGTCCTTCCGTTTCTCGGAGAGGGTTTTTTCTGTTCAGGTTTTGTTGTTGTTGGTTGGTTTCCTAAATACAATACTTAATTTTTTGAGCTGGCACAGCGAATCTTGAAGCGGTGGGGCAGCGTGACCTTTCAGGACAATGATACTAAAACACACCTGTTATCCACCAGACTGTTTATAAAAGCAACCAGTGGCACCAGTGCAGGGAACCTGCTTGTTTAGTACCAAGGTGCAGATTTCCTTTTTAAGGCCACTGTCCTCTGAGGCAGAGGTGCTCTGGGCGAGCTCCTGCCTTCTGTTCTAGCTTGTAGCCTGCTGATGTATCATTTTCTTCATGCATGGCTTTGGCTCACCATCAGTAACACAAGGGTTTCAGTTCGTGCACCAAGAATGCTTTTGTTAGCACGTTTCGATGTCTAAGCAGGCAAAGTCGCTTCTGCTCAGGTAACTACAGTGTCACTCGTTTTACAAGTCACTACACACACAGCAGCTTCAAAGCTCATGACTCTGACATCTCTGTGCTTTTCAAACGTTGATGTATGTGACTGATGGGTTTTGTTTTGGGTAGGTCTCTGTGCAATTCACATGGCAGTGATGGCGAACAGCATGTCCTGCCTCAAACAGCTCATCGCTGCCGGAGCCAACGTCAACGCTCAGGAACAGAAATCTGGACGAACCGCATTGCATTTAGCTGTTGAACAAGAGAACATTCCTTTGGCAGGCTGCCTCTTGCTGGAGGTAAGGGCAGCATTCTTCTCCTAGGTCTTTATTTAAAAACTCTTGGAGAACTTTAGGTGCTTCACAAGAACAGAAGTAAGGGGGGATGAGGGTCTGTTTCTCTGTATTTGATTGGATTCCTTAAACTGGTCATTTATCGCTGCCGGTGACCTTTTTGCCCAGGTTGAGGCACTTGCAGTTTGTGGCCTGGCCCTGCCCACGTATGCCGTGTTTCGTTTACGCTGTCCCAGCAGCCAGCGAAACTACTACTGAGCCAATGAATCACTTCATCTGGGTGACGCAAAAGGTGCACAGTCAGTTGGGTGCTGTCTGTCTCACAGCATGTTTCACCTCTTTCACATCTTGTTCCTAGTGTGATAACCCTACGTGCCCCCAACTAGCCATAGCTGCTCTTGCTCTCTGTGCACAGATGTGCCACCAGCCCGTCTGCTCTCCCAAGGAGGAGCAGGCAGATGTGTGCACGCACCAGTTCAGATGCCAGCCACCCTGGGTACTGTAGTGGTAGAACTATCAGGTGGGATGTACAGGAGCTCCTCCCTGCCCTGACCTATCTGGGTTTACACGCTGTGCCTCCCACGGTGACAGTGGAGCACACAGCCACCATCTGCTCTCACGTGCAGATGGCTGTAATTGCTCTCTAATGCTTCTGTTGTGACAACTGCAGGTTTTATGCAGACATACTGCAGTGGGGCTGATCTGCACAGCAGCAGTGCTCATGCAGATACGAGTCTCTGCAGCTGTTCTGTACAGACAAGCAGCACTTTTTGCCATTCTGTAAAAACAGGGTGACGCCGATGTGGACAGCACTACGTACGATGGGACAACTCCTCTTCACATAGCAGCTGGAAGGGGCTCCACAAAATTGGCAGCAGTTCTCAAAGCAGCAGGTATGAAAAAAAAAATATTTGATGGGATGTTTTCTACCACAGTGGTAATTCAGAAAACAACGAGCCAGCAGGCTTGTGTCATGAGCGGAAGGAAGCGCATGTTGAAGGTTTGTTTTTGCCCTGCTGTGCAGGCTGTGCTACTCTTCAGCCCCATCTAACGGCTGGAAAGACAAACCATGTTCATCATTTTAAAAAATCCCCACTTTTGGAAGAGTCTGGTTTTTCTTTTGTAGTTTTTATAGCTAAAGAAGCAGAGAAGATATCTCACAGTTGTGATAACTATGTCTCTGTCCAACACAGACAGCTTTAAAAACAAAACCAGTCACTGAAACTTGAGTTTGGCCTGTTTGATGTCACTGTGGAAGTGGTGAATATTTATGGAAACTTTTTTCTCCTTTGAAACACAAATCCAAGGCTCCTGTTGCTCTGGGGCTACACTTGGACTTTTAAGAATACTTTCATAAATGCTATGAATGATGAACCACTGCTTCATCACAGAGGTGCTACACTCTGTGAACTGACAGTAGGACTGAAGTTAGCCAACCCTCTGCCTGTCGTTTCTTCCCTCTCTCTGACGGAGGGCAGCATATGCTTCATGTACTGGGTTCAGTTTTGGACATTGAGGTGCTGGAGTGGGTCCAAAGAAGTGTGGCAAGATGGGTGAAGGCTCTGGAGAAAAAGCCATATGAGGAGCATCTTGGGGAGCTGGGGCTGGGTAGTCTGAAGAAAAAGAAGCTGAGCAGAGATCTTATTGCTGTAGGTGTTGGTCTCTTACCACAAGGAACGGTGACAGGACAAGAGGAAATTGCCTCAAGTCAGACATTAGGAAAACCTTCTTCTTTGAAAGGGACATCAGCCCTTGGAACAGGCTGCCCAGACTGAGGGTGTAGTCACCATGTGTTTAAAAGTCATGTAGATCTGGAGCTTAGGGACAGGGCTTAGCAGTGGGCTTAGTGCAGTTGAGTTAATGACTGGACTTGGTCTTGAAGGTCTTTTCCAACCTGAACAACTCTATACAGAGATGTGACAGCTTGTAACTTCGGTGGATAAAAAAGCTACTCGCTGACTTGCTGTGAAATGTAATTGAGCTTAGGAAGCTGAAGCAGCAGATTTACCATACAGAAGGTAGAACACACATTTTAAATGTTGTTGAAAAGCAACCTGAAGCCTTTCAGGAATTGTTTTGCACACTTGTTTTTGCAGGTGCAAATCCTCACATTGAGAACTTTGAGCCACTGTTTGATCTAGACGATGCAAACGATTATGAAGATGATGAAGGGATTGTGCCTGGAACAACACCGCTGGATATGGCAGCCAACTGTGAGGTGTGTGGTCTGGTTTGTATTCTTTAATCTTTAAGGAAGAAATGATGGTTCAGCTCTCTCAGCCAGTTCCTTTCACTACATCCAGAGTTATTTTGCTGGTGACAAACTACTACTTTGCCACCAAAATTAAACTAATTCAGCCACAAGAAGCTCCATGCAAGCCAGCTCCCCCTAAAGACTACTTCTACTGAACAGGAATGATGAGGCACCCCTTAAAACAGTTGTACTAGTCTTCAATACAGGCAAGTCAATGCAAGCTAGTTGGGTGGGTTGTGTTTGAAGGCCCAGACTCAGAGACGCTCTCTAGTTGGGTACCTCTGCTGCACATTCTTCAGAATCACCGGTGTTGTCTGGTGGGAGGATACTTTCATGTCCTACCCAGACAGTGATTGGGCTGCACCGTCCACGCTTCAGTAGCTGATGAACTGCAGTGAGTTTGGTGAGAGCGTGCAGGATACCAGTTGACGTGTCTCATCACGTGGAGCTGGGCAGTGTCAGTAGCCTTAGGTGAAGGCTAAGGCTTTGCTTTAAATTACTAGTTGCAGACAGGGAGCAACTCCCCACTTAGTCGTCGCTACTGCCACTCACTCACAGAGGAAGTCTTTGCAGCAGGTATCTTCAAAACAGTTCCCAGGCAACATGGCTGAAGGTGAAGATCTCAAGCTCTGCACAGGTCTTCTGCAGTGTCTTTAGTCACATCGATCCTGGGACACAAAAAACAGCCCATTCACAGAGGAAGTGGAGCTTTATACACTCAGCCTTGTCAAGGTCATGGACCCTCACCCACTACTGACTAATAAACACTGGCTTCAATGTATTCTCCTAGGTGTATGACATACTCAATGGCAAACCCTACGAGTCAGCAGTGGTTTCAAAGGACCTCCTGATACCAGGTAACATCAGTAAAGATGACTTTACTATCCTTCTAGTAACTGAGTACCGAAAGTCTACTTGCAACACTGCTTGGAACTGAAATAGGAGATGCCCTCCCGCTCGTTCACAGAACCAGCATGCTCCTGTTAAGAGGTGGCTCACAGAGACACAGAGCAGGACATTTTCAGTCTAACACTGGGACTGATGGACATAAAAAAAAAGCTCTTCAGTTCTGCTTTGTTTCTGCTTACAAATGAACTGGTGCTTGATTTATATAAATAATAAACTAATGTGTTTCTGTTTCCCAGGACATCTGAGAGAACTGAATGAAAATTGCAAGACACAGCTTTACAGACTACTGGAACTGCCTGATCCCAGCAAAAACTGGTCCACTCTAGCACAGAAGCTGGGACTTGGCATACTCAGCAATGCCTTCAGGTTGAGCCCCTCCCCATCAAAAACTCTGCTAGACAACTATGAGGTAATGTGGCGCTAGCAAGTTGAAAGAACGCTGAGGCATGCGGAGAACATTGCCCTCCTGCACGGTGCGACAGTGCAGCCCTCAGCTTTCAGCCAGTTTACATGACTGTGAGCATGTGCTGCCTTCTTTCTCAGGTTTCTGGTGGTACAGTTCAAGAACTGATTGCTGCTTTGAGACAGATGGGTCACACAGAAGCCATTGAAGTCATTCAGAAAGCACTGTCCCCTTCACAAAGCCCCTCTTACCTGGAGGACAGTACTGCAAAGGCTCTTCTGTCGTCGTCGCCAGCAGCCACCTCTGCAAAGGAAGAGACAGGTAAGCAGAGCTCTTGATGTTTTGCTGCCGATTTTAAGATGGTTTTCTTCAGTTCTCCCCTGCCTGGGGCTGCTGACAGCGTTTCTCACAGATGGCCCACACTGCTGACCTGTGTCAGAAATGTTTTCCTGCAGGACAGCTTTTTCACTGTAGACACTGGCTGGGCCCTAGGCTAGAGGAGGGAGAAATGGACATTGGAATTGGTACCCTGCATTACAGCACTGACCGTAACACCTCCCTTTTCTAAATGCAGTTGTCTGCCACGGATGGGTGTACTGCACGGACTGGGCATAAGCATCAGAAGATAAACTAGGCAAGAACTGCCCAGGCCTGTACAGTGCTGTTACCTTTTGACTTGTTTTTAATCTCAGACCTGAGGGGGCAAAAATGTTTTGGGTTCATTAATTTCTCAGTATAACTTTGATATCAAATTTTTCCTTCCACTAACAGAAAGAAAAGCAGAGGTTATGAGAAGGCAGGGAGTTACTGGGGATGTTCAGTCACTGCCTGGCCATATTAAATACCATAGACTTTGTTCTGCTGTCCTGTTCTGTCACCAGCAGTGCAGTTTCCTAATGCAGAAACTTACACCCTGTGTGAAAACACTGTAGGTGTTTCTGGAAAGGAAAAAGAAACACTAGAGAGTGTTAGCCTTTCCCATGTAATACTGCCATTTTACTCTCTCTGTAGAAAACTTCCTTCACTCATGAAATGAAACTTCTCACCTGTCTAAAGCTATGCTTGAACACACATATATATTGCCTCTGAGATTAAGCTTGAGGGTCAAGGGGGTTCTGCTGCTCTGTAGTATGAACAGACTGCACTTACATGAAGACAGTTCAGAACAATAATACTCAACATTAAGGTGCTGACCACTGCTCTAGTCAGACAGAGCCCACATGGTACCTTTCAACTTGGATACTGTTCTGCACTTAGACACTCCTTTTGTGGGTCATGCACAGACAACAGCTGCTGCTGCTGTCTTCGTCTGTCGGGCTTACTCACTAGATGAAAATTGTTCAGGTATTTGCCTCAAAAAGAAATCTCTGAGAAAGGTTTAGCAGCTTCTTTCTGAAACTGTTCTACTTGCACAGGATCTGTGAGTCCAAGAGCCAGAGAGCATTTTGCCTCGCTCTTACCCAACTCAGGCAGAGTCCTGACTACTGCAGCAACAGCGTTACTGTCAGCAGAATCCCAGCCTCTGCCAGCAGCGCATCAAGTCCTGTGCTTTGGCCAACTGAAAACATTCAGCACAGGTTTTGCTGTTGTAATATCTGAAGTGATCTGTCTTCCTACTCATTTACATTCCTTAGGCTTTTCTGAAAGCAATGTTACCAAAACAAAGCAGACAATAAAATCTCTCCCTTTTCTCTCCCCCTCAGCTGAGCTCTGTAACAGCAAATTTCAAGACAACGAAAGCGTGTGTGACAGCGGCGTGGAGACCTCCTTCCGCAAACTAAGCTTTACTTACTCAGACTCTCTGAACAGCAAATCACCAGTAACGCTTGGCAAAATCACCCTGGGCTATGGACATGGAAGTTCGGTGCAAAGCAATTATATAGCCAACTAGTAATATTCACGTAGCCATATGCAACTGCAGGGGGAAAATGGGACATTTAAAACGACATCGGCGTCGTCCCAGCCCGAGGGAAGTAAATTCACAACCACAAGTGCACTGGAGGAACCACATGCAAACCTGAACCAACGGAGGCTTCAGCTGCAGCTCCTCCCTGTTGCTTCCTCGCTCCATCATTTCATTCCTTTACAGGCTGTGCACAATAACCCAGGCTCTGCTGCCACATTCACAGCCAGCACCGGACACTGTTACTGACTGACCCAGCTTTCCTGATTTGTGAGGATTTTCTTATCTAGATGACAGTCACTCCTTGTTGACACATAATACTGACTGCCTTCGTACACAGAGGTAAGGCACAGAACAATCCAAAGAGACAGTTCTGGCTGCTGTCTTCATAACTTTGCAGTAAAGTCGCAGGAAAAACGTTCTTAAAATAGCTGGCAAAGAGCAATCATTACTTGAATCATGACAACGTTCAACTCTGAGGAGAGAGAATCCTAAAAACATACAAACGAATCCTGTATATTTCAGATGTATTTAAACTTAACTTCCGTGCCTCTTATTAAAAAATTGGCATTCTCCTGTTTGTAAATAGTTCTTTTTATATCTGTTTCTTTTTTTAAATGTGCTTTTTAAAGGCTTGTTTTTATTTTACTTTTATAATAAAAACCCAAAATGAACTCTCGTGCCTCCGTTTGCTGCAGCTTTTATGTGTCTGTGAAGTAGAGTTATTGAAGACGCACTTATTGATACAAGATTATCCTCCTTTCCAAGTACTAAAATAAATCGAGGGCTGCAGTCCTCCTGCCTTAA
The DNA here is from genome assembly GCA_013400115.1 of Rhinopomastus cyanomelas. Classification (NCBI taxonomy): domain Eukaryota; kingdom Metazoa; phylum Chordata; class Aves; order Bucerotiformes; family Rhinopomastidae; genus Rhinopomastus; species Rhinopomastus cyanomelas. The sequence goes on from VXBP01002536.1 coordinate 321,740, forward strand.
AGCTGAAGTATCTTTTGTGGTGGAGGATTAGGAACATCAGCAACTGCTGGGCAGCTGGGCTTTGGCTGTCTTTTAGAACTAAGGCCTCTGACTCATGCACACTCTCAATTCTTAGTCACAGTTACGGCAACAGAGAATCATTTACAGCAAAACCAACTATCCAGCCTCTCAGCAAAGCTGTGACACAACAGCTGCTTTTTGGATTATCTAGAAACTCCTCTAAGGACTGTGTTCCTGTATTTCTTCTTGTTCCAGGTTAATTCTGAGGCGGTGAGTACAGATGTTTACCCTACTAAGAATGCTCTACAGGCATCTGATTTCCAGGATAAAAAAGCAAAGAGCAGCATCGTGCAGGCACTCACTTGTAACCAGTTTTCTTGGCACGGAGATGGAGCTTGTCAGAGATGTTCTTGGCTCAGCTCGGTCCTCAGTAATGGGCTGTCACTCCTGAGAAAATAAATCAAGATAAACCTTGAGAGCTTACACGTCTAGAGCAGTAGTTGCTGTAATTAATTACACCATGAGTAATTAAAAAAAATGAAAGCTTGTGAAATAATTTGATATCCAGCTGCATTAAGCAAGTGTGCTAATTACTTCAAGCGAAACAAGATGCATTAGTAAGGAAGCCATGCTTTCAGTATCCCTATCAGCTACAGATGTGCTGTCAAAAGCAGATGGGTTCTGGGAGTTAGACGTCAGAGACACCAGTCTAGTGATGTACTCATGTTCCAGCTGTAACACCAACAAGCAAAGTTCTCATATTCTGGGGTCAGAGGAGCTTTCCTGAGCCCAAGCAGAGCTGGTGTCCCAGTCAAAGGCACTTTCTGCTGCCGCAGAATTTCCAGCACAGCTCAGCAGGCTGGCAGAGGCTTTTATCACTGCTTCTACACTCCTGCAAGCCACCAGGGCATCTGGGCTGTTTCACACCTTTTAGCCTCACTTCTGATGAGCTCTGCTTTTAAACCAGCAGAAGACACCTGGGTCTGTACTTCCTCAAGCACTCAGGACCAAATGCTGCATAACAGCTATTCATCAAGTTAGTGCTCAAGCAAGGAACAGCAGGACACCTGCCCTAGGCTCTGGGTATTCAAGTGCTTTAAATGGCAGCCTGGTGGCTTCTGGCCTTGCAGCATCTCATTCAACAAAAGAGACTCGAGTCCTTTTATTCCCCCCTTTCCCATCTTTGTTTAGAAATAGAAAAATATGAAACTGAAAAGAATTCTCAGTAATTCAGACAGGAACACTGAAGTTTTTACAAATGAGTCACATAATAGGACAACTCTTCCCATCTGCATTAACCCTCAGCATCTTACGTGCTGCAGGCGTGCCAGCCACTTTGTCAGAGCTAGGCAGGAGCAGCAAGTAGAACACTCCAGCTACTGGAGGGCACTTGGAGGAGCAGCCATTTGTGCCATTTTGTGCCATCTGTTAGAGCAAACCTACTGGAGATCACAGTGTCTTTACTTCATGCAGCTCAACTCTTTCTGCTTTACCTTTTTCCTTATTAGCGGATGGTCATCCTGTACAAGGCACACTGTCGGGTACTGATGGCACCTGGGAGATGGGCAGGATCTGAGCAGGGTGGATCTTCAGCAGGAGGCTGAAGGCAGCATACAGAGGAACCTGGCTTAGCAGACCAGACAAGTCTTAACAGAAACATTTAAAGTATGTTCTTCCTAAAGTTTTTCCTAGTTACTTATTATGTCCCTCATCATATCTGCTCACTCCAGACACAAGATTTATCCTCGCACCTCCTTGCCCAGAAAGGAAGCGCTACAACTATTTCACAAGTGTGATGGGATAAACTAAATAGTCCTTAGGAAACCAGCTGCCTGCGAGTGCCTGTGTACACCTGGGTCAGGGAAACCTCTCTCACTTAACTGCTAAAAAGAGGGTCATAATGTTGTCTCACACTCTCCTTCATCAGAGTAAATTAGCCTGTGGGCCTCACCGTACCTTGTAGCACTGGGTACTGTCCCCATTCTATTCTGTATCACCTCTGAGGAAGCAAAACCAAGATGGGTACCTAGTAAGTTCTATGATTCTATGATTAGAGTCATCCAGGTCCTCAGCCAGCCAAAAAATTACTACTATGCAAGTAAAGAGCAGTATTGAACCACTTTGTGCTCAGAGAGCCCATCAAGAAATCTTGACTCCCTACCTCCCTCCTGACTAGTCCTCAGGGTGCCGTTTCCAGTGGTGCTGCAGCAGCCCAAACCAACATCACCTCTCCTTTGGCTGTGATGTACACAAGTAATCAAAACCTGACATTTATGGGTCTTTACTAATGACAACGTCCAACAGTGAGGTGGCCCTTCTTCAGTGTTGGCAGGGACAGAATCAAGTGATTTTAAGTGATTCTGTATTTTTCACTTAAGTTTTGTTTTTCTGCCCTAATTAAACTAAATTAGGATTTTTGTCATCCTGTAGCATCTGACTGGAAAGCAGAGTTGTGCAAACCCAGTCCTTTGACCAGAACATGTCCTTAACAATCAAACCACAAGATCCTGGATGACTCAACTTACCCCTCAGAGAAAGAAAACTCTGATTCTTACAACATAAAGGCTGGCTTGTAAGCTGCAAAATCAAACTGTCCTTTGCTGAGAATAAGAAATTCGCCTGTTCTCTGCACTGTTACAGGTCACTGATGTAATCGCTGCTACACAACTCAACTCAAAACCAAGAGGGGACTAACAGAAGTAAAAGATGACAGACAGGCACCAGAACCAAACCTGCTGTCCAGGCCCCAAGGTCTGCAAGCAGCAGGTACCAACAAACACTGCCAAAGAGCTGTAAGCACTTAGAGGCTAATCTTGATAACAGTCACATGCTGCTTTGCCGGAAAGGATGTGGAACAACTCGGAAATGCTTCTGGGGAAGTGCTCCGGTAACCGAGCAGAATAAAGCTTCCTTGGGCGGCAGAAAGTACCAGCAAAGGCGCCCTCTAGAGCTCGAAATGGTCTCTGCAGGTCTTAAATACCTAAGAGCTACATCTCCACCGGACTTCAGTTTCAGGACAACAAATCGGCCACTGCCATACAGCTTTATTCTGGAGACACCTGTCACAGCTCCTGCTCAAGGGGAACTCTGACGGCTGCTTCTGCAGTCTATGGAGAACAGCCCAGGGGGATCCCAAAAGCAGGCAAAGGCCATCAGCACAGGCAAACCTAGTGGTCCCTTGAACAAACATCGCAAGGCTGCACCCTGAAGGAAGAGCGATTACCCTCTACTGTTACCAGCGCTAATGTAATGGCACCATGACACTCACCAAATGTTTCTGCTGGTGCTGATCCCCAGCTCATCAGACACCACGGGTCATACAGGTGCTGCCAGGCAGACACCTACAGCTGGCTGTCAATAGGTGTGATGGGTACTCGCACGATCCATTCACTGTTCCATCCTCGCCCTGATCTGTACAAAGGTAGAACAAAGTAAATGAAACTTGGCTCACATTCTGAGATAGATGAAATGGCCTTCAGATAGTCCTCTGCACTGTCTTTGAAACAAGTGATTCTGTCAAAGTTGTATTTATTTAACACTATTATCTGCCATTTTGGAATTCTATCTTGATGTTGCTAGAAGAAACACTTCTACATCAATATAAGAGGAAGACATCAAGAACCCTGCCCTTTCCTAACACACACACACTTGCAGCAATACTTATTAACCGTATTTATTCCGTATTTTCTCCACATTTTTTCATCCTTACCTTATAATGACTGTGTTGTGACCTAGTTGTATTTGTAACCAACTTCCATCTGCCATGTCCCCTTTTATCTGCAGGTTTTTCCTCTTGCTCAGGACTATGGCAGTTTTGGTGACCACTCAAATCAAAAAGCACCACAGACTACCATCCTCTCTTTGCCTGCTGCAAGAAAATAACCCCCTGGTTCCAAGTTCTCTTCCTAACCAATGGAACACACAGCCACTCTTCCCACATGTGCTCTGAACTCCCAGCACCACCACCAGGCATCGTCCACACGGTGCTTACGACAAAGGTAGCAGAGCTTGTTCAAACATTTTCAACTGTATTTAGCTGATTCTGCTAAGTGCTTTGCAAGAAAATTCATACTTACTTGGACTGCAAGATGGTCCTTCTGGAATCCCTGCAAGACTGGGTGTCCCTACAGGCTACGACAAATGACAGGTAAACCTAAACATTTTTAAAACCACTTACTTGGAGACAGTATAGAGGGTGAAGCACCATTATGATGTGTGGACTAGAGTTCAGTGTGCCACCAGATCTAATTATCAGCCAACCATCAGTTTTCCATGGGGAACCCACACACAAGCAAAATTAAGATGTTGACGTTTTCCTTTGTTGGGAAGAAAGGAGGATCAGTGTGGAGCACACAGCTAGCCACGAGGAAGAATGCCAAGAGGTAAGAAACCAGCTGCACAGCCATGTCTATGCATCTATTAGTGAAAATACAGTCACTTGTAACTCTGTGGTCCTCTCACACAACCATTTCTTCTCTGCTGCCTCCTTTCTTTTTGTACCTTTGGTCAACTCTTCTCCCTGTCCCTTTTCCCACAGCCAGGTGTATCCAATGCAGCAGCAAAAGGTTTGTGGCTGCACCTGCCGCTCTCTGGGAAGGGACAAAGCCAGATGCAGAGGTCTCAAGGTTCAGTGTTGCATGAGTAAAAAACAATCTTCTTACCCAATTTCCCTTTCAGAATGGAAACAGATCTATCGGATGTCCAACTAGACAGCCCAAGTTCTGTGCCCACTGGAAGCCTACCTTGCCAGAGGCAGGTAGGATACTGAAGGAGTGACAGGTGTAGACCTGAAAGGGTGGGACAAGTGCTTTCCTAGTTTGGGTGCAGATAACATCAAACCACTCCAAGTACCTGTGGAAGTGCTCCCAGCTTCACTCCCTGCCTTCCTCTTGCTGTTATCCCTCGATGAATTTCCACTTACGGCATAGTGAAACTGGGAAACACAGATTTCTACAACTCTAGTCTGGAGGTGCGTGGCTGTGCTGCCTCTCGGGATGAATTCACAACTCCAGTCTCATGGGAACTGGAAAACTCAGACCAGCTCTCTTGCACCGACTCACTGCTCCCACTTTACATGTGGGATATGTTTTTCCCATTACCCACAGGAGCCGTACTTGCACTACACCACAGACTTTACACCCAAGTTTTGCCGTTGGCATCTCTGCGCTGAACCAGCAGTTACAATTCATGCATTATAGGAACAGACAGGATGGTCTCTGCAAAACCTGTGCATCAACTTTAATGACATTCTTCTGGTTTTTTTCTCCTCCTCCCATTTCCTTCCTCAGGTAGGAGGAAATGAAGTATCCTCAAACAATGTCTGCCAAAGAGGTCAAGGTCAGTGACTTTTCCAGTTCTTCAACACTGGTAGGTTCCCAAGGATAAAACACAACCACTTTCTTCTTTTTGGTCATGAGGAAACCATTGTCACTAAATCTGCCTTTTATACTCCCAACATCCAGAGAAACAAAAGGAGCAATCGCAGTGGTCTGAAGAACAAATACATAAATGTCATCTCGTTGGGATACAGAGACCTAGGAGAGAAATGAACAAAAATTAAAATGCTTTAAAGAATAACCCAGTTACTCCCAGACTGGGAAAGAGCTGCACGTCAGTAAAGCAGACTGTACAACCACATTGGATCAAAGGTACCACTCTCTTCTGAAACAGCAGCTCAAACCAACAGGATTCACAAGCAAGAATCACGCAAACACTGTAAACTTAGCCATCCTACAGAGCACTTCAGGTGGGGAGAAAATGCCTTCTTACAAAAATGATTGAGTAAGTGGTTGGTCTGACTTGTAACCAGTGCTGGCACCCTGCGCTTCCCGCAGTGAAGGAGATCTGTCTTTTCACCAACGTGCTTCACCCAACCACCTACAGACCCACAGCTGCCCAAGCAGCTGGCCTTCCCCTTTCATGGGTAACACAAAAGGTGGTAAAAACCACAGTAAAACAGGAGGTCACCTCATCTCAAGGGCAACATGTCAGTGAGATCTCTGCACTACACTTAGAAGGCAGCTACTCTGTGGAACATCAGGACAAGGTCTAATGTTTTACATTTTTTATATCAAGTTCTATCAGTAATTAATTGTATAGCACAATCAGGAGACATTTCCATGCAGCACCCCCCATCCACTGCCCCCAGGAAATACTGTATTAGATCATTTTCAAATACCCATTAACTACATAAAAATGCAGGCAGATTATGTCCAGCACAGAAACCACAACACTTACAAGACAGACAACACTAATAACGCTAAGAAAAAGCACACATCCTTTCAAGGTCCCTTCCAATCCCTAATCATAGAATCATAGAATCATTACGGATGGGAAGGGACCTCGAAAGATCATCTAGTCCTGTGATCCCTTCCATTTAGTGCTTTCTGAACTCTGCCTTCTGTTTGCCACGGTCTTTTGCAAAAGCCACGCTGCGAAGAGCACCGCTTGGCTATGCAGCGGCGTACAGCAGCTTGTCTGAAAGTCAGTGTAGTTTATTAGTAACTATGTATGGAAGCACCAGCTGCTCACAAAGCAGAGTGATTTTTTTAATCACAGCTGCACACGTTCTTAAAATAGCCACTTCATGCTCTGAGTCGCTAGCTATCCTCATTGCTCAGCGCTGCAGAGACAACACAGCCATGGGGGAAAAGGAATGACATTTCCCAATGATGCTCTAGTTACAGAGCTTTTAGGGCTGGTGATGTCATCCACAAAAAAAACCCCCCGTGTGACTCAGACTCCAGATTGTGCCACCAGCTGAAAAAAATCCCAACAAGCCGGGCTGATTTCTTCCCTTTGTATACTCAGGAGGCAGAGCATGCTGCCATGAAAGAGATAAGAGGGGAAAATCTGGCCTATTTTCTTTTTGCAAAGCCATTATGCTGGTCCAGATTCAACGAGATTAAAGACTTCTATTCCCCCTGTTCAGTTTAGCTCGAAAGAGCAAAGCTGCAGTTTGGAAGCCAGACGTGGAAACGCACAGGTCCCCATCCTGCCAACATACTGATTAAGAATTTTGCAGTAAGATTTACACGCCAAGAAGTGAGGCTGAACCACGCGTGTGTTAAACACACACGCGCACAAGGAGCGTGTGCTTGCCGGGAGCAGAGGAAATCCTGGGAAAAGCCACACCTGGACTAAAGGGCAGCGCTGTACACACAGCATCGATGCTTCCTGTGCGTGTTCAGAAGACTGACACGCTTGCCAGATATCAAGAAACAGTCATTGTTATGGAAATCAGGCCCTTTCGAATCCCCAAATCAGAATCTCTGCTGGAGGGCAGGGATTTGCAGCAGGAGGAAGGAGCACACAATATCGCATGTTGCAGGGGGATTGGACTGGATGATCTTTCGAGGTCCCTTCCAGTCCCTAATAATTCCATGTGAGCAATGGCACCCTGATCTGAGAGTCTGAGCATGTCAAGAAAACATACTGCTGACAGTAACTCACTCCACACACCTGAACTAGCATCTCCTGCTAGCAACACACAGTGTTTGCCAGCCTGAACACTTGCCATGCTGCTTTCTGCTTGCTAGGGACAAAAGGAATGAAAGGAGCAATGCTGCAACAGTCAGGTGAAAGACTAGTAAAACAAATGAAATGGAGATCTCATTATTTACAACAAGCAGACACCTAAAAGCTCCACAGCAGATCACATACAGTGATTAACCAAAACACCTGACTCTGAACTCAGTGTGGAAGCTAGAATTGCATCAGCTGAGGAGAAAGACCATGAAGTGGATCAGACACACAGGCAAACAAACCAGCAGGATTATGAAAACCAAAGATATTAAATTGAGCATGACTGATGCTTACACTAAGCTGGGCCTTTTCCAGTCCTACAGCATCCTTCAGTGATGAAAGGAAATGATGGTTTGTAGGACTCCGGAGCCCACCTTCTCCTACAAGGCAGAAGGTAACAACACAGCTTTTCCTGGTACAATTTCCACATCTCTCCAGCACGTCATTTATGGAGTCCTTGTAGATGGGGACAGCACTCTGTGCCTTTGCAATCACACCGTCTTTGGCCAGGGTGCACACGGGCTCCAGAGAATTCCAGGCATGCACAACCACCTACGAGGCACATCGAAAGAGCACAATGTTTAGAAGAAAAGTTACATCCGTGAAAACAACCCAGTATCCCAGGTTTTGGATTGCTCACTGCAAGAGATGTTCTCCTCACAGTGCCAGCAATAAACTCCACAAAGATTTAAACACTCAGCATGGCATTATAATTAGATAAATCTCACAACAATCCATTTCAAACAATCTGGATGGTTCTCGCTCTTCATCTGCAAGGCTTCTTATTTTCTCCAGGCTCAGCTTCTGCCAAGAGGGTGCTGGGAAATGGAATTAGTAACTAACTAATTTGTTGAATTTTTCCTCCCTGATTAAAAAATGTCAAGCACAGGATTTTCTTGAGTTTGTTCAGTGTTACCTGATGTGACCCGACTGGGCAATCGAGAGCTTCCACACAATCGCAGTTAAACGGAAGCAAGCTACATCATCTTAAAAAGGAAGTTGTACTAATACAGTCAAATACCTGTTCCCAGAGATCCCACATGTGAGGTGAGTGCACACTTATGGTAAAATACTATTTTAAAAAGCATCATTTGGAAGACAGGCACTCAAAGAGAATTACAGCTCTCCATCTCTTCACATGACTTAGGTTAAGGCTTTGATCTTAACAGGGGTTTGCAGTCAGTAACAGATCTTACCTGCTGTCAAAAGCATTAAGCTCCAAATGTTCTTGAAGTGCAACATCCAGTATTCATCAGAACTACCCTACTGCCACTGCTGCTCTGATCTTACTGGAAAATCTAAATTTAAGCCTGTTACAGTAACTCAGAAACAAAGCATTTCAGTCAGAGCAGCCCTATTCTGAGGACTGACTGTCCAGAAACTGCAATTTTCTGTGCTGGAAGTTACTATAGATCAGTAACTGCCTACATTGGACAAGTCATTGCAGACCACCAGACAGAGCATTGAACTAGGAACTGACAGACATTACTAGTTCCAAAATGATGAGCGAGTCATTCCAGATCTATTTTTCCACTCTTCACAGCCTTATCACACGGGATGCCTTTTACCTCAGGAATTGCATCTTGTAGTGCAAAACAGCCCCTAAATTGATCTGGGATCTGGTCACCGTATAATTAGCAGCCACAAAATGTAAGAAACTGAAAAGCAAGTCTGTGTTCTACAGAACTCAGTAGCCCTAATAGCACCTAAGGGATCATCACAGTTTGTGTAGCATTACCAGAAAACAGTTAAGGCATCCACTGCAAAATGGTGACCTGGCACATGCAGCGTACACTGACACTGGTGATATTTCAGAAAACAATGCAGCCCTTTTGCTCAAGCACTGCAGTCCAAGTACCAGCAAGTAATGGTACAGTCCGTGCCCCCCTCAACCCCGACTCAGTTGATCTAGGTCTAACATCTAGGGAACCATTTCGTTCAGTAGTGAGGTACTGTTTTTCACACATTGTTCTATTTAACCATCAATCCCTTTAAGTACATTTACTTTCAGACCTATATTCTACAGGCTATAAAGCAAGGCAATTAATTCCTTGTTCTGTGATAAGCCACTGTAATAAAGGACAGAGTTGCCCCCAAGAAGATTAAAGACAGGAATTGCACCTCATTGTGTCTGAGCATGAACTGACTGGAGCTTGTGCTTACAAAGCAAAGGCATATGCTCATTCAGCTTCTCTTATTTTCATGAGAGGAACACAAGGGTGGCACTTACCTGCAAAGTCAGCTTGTGGTCTTCATGAAGATCTGAGACACTGTAAATGTAAAAAATGCCTTTGTCTTCATACGCTACAGGCAGCAGTGCTGCAAAGAATTTCTGGGCAAAATAATGAAGCAGTTTCCACTTGCCACCATACTCTGAAAAGGGTTAAAAAGGAGAGAGTCAGATTGCTTGGGCACACAATCCCCTCCTGTGCCCTCTGGACCTGCTACAGCAATACAGTATCTCCTTCCACCCTTTGTCAGCTCTATCAGGTGCACAGTATGACTGAAGTTGATCTTAACTTCTTCCAGCCAAGGCTCTGCTCTGAAATAGAGCTGATGCTCTTTTAAGCAATTTTTTATCATCACCAAAAGGTCACATTTTCCTAAGAGTTCAGTCCTATCATTGCTATGCTGGTTTTTAATTACCAAAAGCCTTAAACACCTTGGTCTAGGTGATCCTGCTCTGGCAGGGGGATTGGACTAGACGATCTTTCCCATCCAAATGATTCTATGGGAACAGTGGCACAGCACAACTACACACTGAGCAGGCAGCTGGAGCACCTATGTGGTTGAGAATCCAAACACACAGGCACTGGAGGCGTTGGCACAAACGACCCACTGTAAAGAAACAGTCTCACTTCTGGTGCTTATACACAGCTCTCACTTTTTTCAGTCATAGAATCATAGTCCTCCTTCAGTTTGTCCTCAGAGGAATGTCGATAGCAATGAAGACAAAAAACAAGTTTGCAAGCCAAAACCAGCTCTGAGTCAGGCAAAATTACATTTGCCAAGATCTAGAGACAACAGTGACTGCTGGGATTTAGCACTAGACACATGATGTAGCCCCATGCCAAACGGCTCACTCTGTATCTGACAGAAAACTGCATGCCACTACTTTTGCTACTTTGATAGGCTGCTATTAAGCTGGAAAAGACAAACATCTTCTCAAAAAAAAAGCCAGATGCAACGCTGCCACACAATGATGCTGAAAGAGAAGCTGCTTCTATTTCTCTATTAATTTTCCATCTAGCACCCACTGTTAGCATTTCAACTGTCTTCACTCAGCCATGACCAGCTCATTGAAACAGCACTACAGAGGAGTGGCAAGTCAGCTGCATAAGGAAATAATAGATACTGGTTTCATTCTTGTTTCTGGAGATTTTACACAACAGGTTTGAAGTCCAGGGATACTGAAAAATACTTCCAGTAATATGTTTGTGTTGCAACTAATTCCCCCTCTGTGTTAGGGTGCTTGTACAAAGCTCTTAGTGCTTTGAAATATTTCATAATGAAGAAGGTAATCCAGAGTGATGCAGTCTTTAGAGGGTGCGCTTGTGGCTTTCAAAGGCAGCCCAGAACATGTTCTGCCTGCCCTCCACAGACGCACAAGTGAACTTTGTGGAGAGCGAAGTGCATTAGCTACAGCTTAGCACACCATCTTGTTTCCAGCAAGCTCACAAGCAGCTAGGTTCATAGAATCACTACGGATTGGAAGGGACCTCGAAAGATCATCTAGTCCAATCCCCCTGCAACAGCAGGATCACCTAGACCAAGTCACACAGGAATTCATCCAGTCGGGTCTTGAATATCTCCAGTGAGGGAGACTCCACAGCCACCCTGGGCAGCCTGTTCCAGTGCTCCGTCACCCTCACCGTGAAGAAGTTCCTTCTCATATTTATGTGGAACCTCCTATGTTCCAGCTTACAACCATTGCCCCTCGTCCTATCACTACATGACACCGAGAACAGCCCAGTTCCATCCTCCTGACACCCACCCCTCAAGTATTTATAGACATTAATGAGGTCACCCCTCAGTCTCCTCCAAGCTAAAGAGACCCAGCTCCCTCAGCCTCTCCTCGTAAGGGAGGTGCTCCACCTCCTTTATCATCTTCGTTGCCCTACGCTGGACTCTCTCCAGTGTTGGACAATTGACAAGAAAAGCTCATACCTGTCTGGAAAACTCGTGCAAGATTCAACTGTGCTATGAGAGTGGACTTGCCACAAAGGCCCACTAGCATTCAAGTTAATGGCACGGAAGTAAACTAAGAAGATGAAGTCTGAAAGAAAATCTCAGGCGAGGCTGTTGAGTTTCTTCAGAACAGACTGCTGGTGAACTAACGAACACACTCGGCGCACTGGTGCTGCCCAACGTATGGATGAAGCCATGTGCGTGCGTTCCAGAGACAATTACCGATAGAAAACGGTGGTGGCCTAACGGGCAATTCCGTCAGTAACAGGAAGTGCCAATAAACTACTTCTCAGGGATGTGAAAATTGAGAAGATATTTGAAGGCTGGAGATGGATTCTCTGAAACTGAGTAAATCGAGGCAGCATCTGATCTAAAAAAATAAAAGCAATGGGCCTTACACTGCGCTTAGCCTCAGGCTTTGGGGGGGGGGCTTAACTCTCTGAAGCCCTTAGGACTGTCACAAGACTCTCCAGAATGTGTCAGTGTCACAGATGCTGCTCACTTCAGGCTTCAGACAGAAGCCAACACAAGCCCAGACAAGTTACCCAGCAAAAGTTTCAGTGCCTGTTTACTTGAGGTTTTTTCCCCTCAGTTTAATTTCCATAATGAATATCTAGGCTTAAACTTGGAAATGAACACTGCAATTGAAGCGGTTTGTTACTTAGGGCAATACAGAATCCCATTTCTCTTCAGATGGGCTCCACCACTCCATTTCTGCCGTACCTTGATTTCCAGATGGATTAAACAACCACACTGCAGTGGTTACTGAAGGGAAAGTCAGGTTTGCTACACAGGCAGCAGATACAGAGATCCTCAAGAAAACTCTACAGAAGACAGACTACATTTGGGGTTACACTTCCACAGGGAAAACCAAACAAATTAAAAACCCCAACCAACAAACAAAGCAAACAAACCAGACACTTAAAAGTTTGTACCATTTAAAAACTCATTTTAGGATTCAAACACTACAGTGCTGTTCCGGGATCTTTGAAAACATCACTAACTAGGCTGCTTAGCCCAGATCAGTGTTTCAAGGTGGCCTAGAGCCATTCTGAAGAACAAAAGTGCAACTGCTTCAACAGTTTCACATAGGAAGGGTATTCTAAAGGCAACTTTTCCAGCAAGAGGTTCTTGATAATACACAATTGTCAAAGTAACTTCAGACAGCATCCGAAAGTGAAGCTCACTGACAAAGAAGCCACATTCTTCAGCTCATTTGTTGTCTTGATTTCCTTAAGACCAGAGTTATATTTCATGATTTAAAAACAGGCAACTTCCATATAAAATACTCTCCCTGACCCAAAAACAGATGTAAGAAATCTGGAGAGATCTTGAGGGAGCTACAGTGAGAAATCTCAGGGCTTAAACTGTTCTGTTACAGATGTACATGCCCAAAAGCAACCATCAAAGGTTATTTATAACAGCCCTGAGGTGGTTTTCTTCTCCTTTTCCCACACTGAAATAAAGAAATCCAAATTCATCCTTTTTTCCCCCCTGACAAATAGCATGAGGTCTGCACTCTCTGTGGCAGAAAACTTCCTAACAAGAAACTAAAATTAGGTTTGCAAAGAGAACCCACTACCCTTCTTTCTGACTCTTTCTTGAAGCCTTCCATCCTGATAGCTGAGTGAGAAGAAACAGTTCTCTCTGGAATGGATTTTAAATTAGTCACTTCACACCATTAAATACAACCTGAGAAACATGCTGCTAGTTCTTTCCTCACCTCAGACTTGTGGATTCAGATCTATTATTCATCATAACAGCCTGTGGTTTCAGCTCACCAGGGGCTCTAAATATTGAACCTGCAGTAAAAGCCCGTTATCTCTTCAAGGGTATCTCATGACAACTGAGTTTGGGACCTCAAGGTGACACTCGTGGGAGCAAGGTCATGCACACTGTAGCGCACTTCACCAGAACACATCGCACTGACTCTGAAGCAGTCCACGTGGTACAAGCGGCTCCACAACCAGGAATCCAAATGCAGTTGTAGTACAAGCTGTTTAGCCAAGACCTGACAAGGGTGCTGTGTTTTCATTCAGTCCCCGGCAAACATCTGAAAGGGATGCTAAAAAGGAGAAATATTTGCTACCTCTCCACTCCATGAGGAAACGCTTAGGCTTTGCACAGAAACTTCTGAAGGCCCCTCCATGGCTTTCGGTGAAACACCAGATTTAAATAAGAAGCACTCATTGGTGATACTACTGTGCCACCTAACAAGATGCAGAAACATGTTTTTGAAGTGCAAATACAACTAATTTCTCTGAAGTTTTGCATAATATCAGCCATTAGCATTTCAAAAATCCCCCTACCACACCGCCCCTAATTAAATGAATATTAAACTTTTCCTCATTCCACTGAGGGACTGGAACAAAACAAAGGGACAGCTGTATCCCTGCTGAGCTTCTTTTCTGCAAACTAACTTCAACAACACATGAATAATTCAAGTATTTGGTACATTTTCTACAGTGATGTCAGCTCTGTACTTAAAAAGACATTTGTGGTCTCCACCATCATGTATTTCCTCTATCAATACACCTGTCTTCGCAGAGAGACATTTTTCCAATCATCTCTTTCTCTTGAGGCACTTGGAACCTGAGAGCATCTGCCATTGCTAGAGTCATAAAAATGAACAAAGGATGTTCTATTTCCTACTACAAGTCTAGAAAGTCCAGAAAGAAAAGCATTGTCACTGGACCGCTGCCTTAACCTTTAAAAATAAGACTGTTTCTTCTACTGGTTTGTTTTCCTTTGTTGGTTGCAGTTACTTCGCTTGGATGAATAAATGAAAAAATAAAGACGATAAAAACAACAAAAACAAAAAGGACAAACATGTTCCAGAGACAGAAGGGGAGGACAGGGTAGGCAAACTATTTTAAAGCAAGGCCAAATAGCATTTTATTCTCAGGACAGATTGAGAACTTCACACTAACTTAGGATTTTCTAGCTCACTCATACTTCTTCACGTGCAAAAGTCTCAAATACTGATTTTCAAGAACAGAGTATGTGAGAAACAGCTAAAATTGAAAGGCAGTCTACCCAAGTCCTGCAGAGCTGCCACAGAATAGCTTCTCCATTTCAAAATTACTTATAGGCATTTTTTTTGTGTTTGGAACACAAAACGCAGCCGTTTCCCTCATACTACATATTCCTCCCCTCTTTCTTACTGTCTCAATGACTGATTACTCCATTTTCAGGTTTCAAAAGGAAAAGAAATCTACATAAGGAACTACCATGTGCATTAACAGCACATTAACAGAAGAATTTAATCACAAAGAGCGATTCACCTCACCTGACACTAAGACCAAATCTCAGCTAGTCATCTTCCTTTATAAAGAGATGAGACGCTGTGCGGAGTGAGAGATGTCATATGAGGTTCTATGAAAATCAAGTTCAGCACAGAGAAAAGACAGCTAAGGAAACAATGAATCACACTCTGGAGATAAGCATCTCTCCTCCGACTGACTACAGAAGGAATCTAGATGCCTCACATTTTACCTTACTCACATCTAACCTCACACACTAAATCCCACCCAGCTCAGAACAGGGTCATAGTCCTTACAGGTTTTTTCTAGTAGTAGGTTTTTGACAGTGCACTGCTTGCCAGCTCAAGGGAGAGGTTTTGATCATTTTATCATGAGGGGTAGGAGGAACAAAATCAAACAAAACTGTTGGGATTACAGAAAGCATCATTATACATGAGTGCTCCTCTGTCCCCTCCCGTCCCACTGGCTCCCTCTCCGTCAATTCTCACCCAGGGTGGCTGGGTACATACATGCATCTCTGCACCTCAGCCAGTCAATCAGTCAATCCTGGAAACAGAATTTCTTGGAAATCTTCAATTGTAAAATAATTGTTGGTAGCTGTTTAAACCTGAACTTAAAGAGCAAGTATTTCCAGAGGAAAAAACTGCTTTGTTCTTTACCCTCTTCTACTTTCACAGTAGAAGTGTTTTGCTCCTGCAAAACACTTTTCTGGAAAGGAATTTTAAAGGATGGACAGAAATATGTTCAAAGCAGGCAAAATTGCCCAAGAGAGACAGCAGAGCCATACTTCTTATTCTGACACTTCCAGCTGTGGAAAACAAGACACAGTTGGTGATTAAGAGAATGTCACAAAACTTACCCAAGGAAGACCACGAAGGTGCCTGCCAAATGTCATTGAGTTGCCAGTACAGAGCTCCCATCGTGTGCCCTTCTCCATTGACTATTTCACTTTGACTAAAACGATAGAATTCCGTTTCCATCTTTATACACTGAGCCTGCATCACCTTGGCCAACAAAACACATTAAAAAATAAAAAGCATGTTTTTGGGTGCATTTTACTCTAGTTACAAAGCATGTGTGTATGCAGTAACATACGGCACAGAGTGCAGCAGCAGATGCAACTTTCAACTTGGGATTCTGCTTGAAGGTGCTCCATTCCTGAAAAGCTCTAGGAATAATGGCATACACCACCCTGCTTCATGCGTGGGCCCTGCTGAAGACAGGGACCAAGGCAGCACAGACAGCCAGACTTTCTCCCAGCTGAGCCAACTGCTGCGAAATTCCCCAAGAAGTATGCTAGCCCTCCCATGACAAAATCTGGAGTCTCTCTCTCTCCAATACATGAGAGTCAAACCTGTTCCAAATTAACCTCAACATCACCTAGTAGAAGAGGTTCCAGTTGCTGACAGTATCAAATGAACAGTTGCTTGTACTGAAGACTTCACTGTTACCTGAGTGAGGTAAATTGTATCTCTGAACTTCTTCATGGGATCTGTGCTCTGGGGAAGCTTAAAATGACGCCCAATCTGTTGAAGCATCTGATCATTGCCATTTTCATGGTGCTGTCGATGGAGAGAAAAATTGCTTGTGTAGGACCAGTCCTCAGCAGAGGAAACCTTTTGAAAAAGCCACAACACGAAGCGATCAGAATAAGAAGTTAAAATGTTAATTTGATGACTGACAGGACACACAGAAAAGTATCCAGTACGGCCTGCTGACATAACCCAACACCTTTGACATTGGTAGAGTATTTCTACCATCTCATCTGGTTATGCAAAGATTTTGAATCAACAACACCTGTTACTTCTGTACTCCTTTGCAAATAAATGAAAAAGGACACTGCTATTGATCCCAGAACAACAACTTCTAGCCCAATGGCCTGTAACTTACTTGTCCTAATGTTCAGTTTGGCCAAAGGACCTCAGATGTTTGCTTGAATACATAGTAAAGCATGGTGATCAATATGGACAAATGCACTAGCATGGGTTTCCAGAGGGTAGCAGGTATCACGTTTGCCTCATAAGTGGAAGGTCCCCGGTTTGATCCTGGGTGGAAACATCTAGTTTTATGGGTGTAAACTGGGACATAGGAGGTTCCACATCAATAAGAGAAGGAAGTTCTTCATAGTGATGGTGATGGAGCTCTGGAAGGGGCTGCCCAGAGGTTGTGGAGTCTCCTCCTCTGGAGAAGTTTAAAACCTGCCTGGACATGTTTCTGTGCAACTTGATCTAGTGGATCCTGCTCTGGAGGGGGGACTGGAATGGATGATCTTTCAAGCTCCCTTCCAATCCCTACTGTTCTGTGATTCTGTGATACTAAAGAGTTTCTCAGATCACATACTTTGTTCAGCAATTCAAAAGGAACATTCACAACTTCCTTTAGTTGCCTGCAGGAGTAGCAATACGAGATTCTCTTTCAGCAAATGGGCAAACAGCATGCCATTCCTCTACTGCAACTGGATGAAGAAGATATACAGTATCTAAACAGGGGACAAAACCAGCTCCTCTTGTGTACGTAAAAAATCCTCTTGTATACATAAAAACCAAATTATAAAAGTCAATATATTTTAGAATTCAACATTTATCATATTTCTGCTGTTCCTAAAGGAACACATATACTTAGACACAGTATATGGTCAAATAAGTTAGGAAGTCACTACCAAGCCATGTAATAGAACTAATATTAAGAGTCTCATAATAGAGAGACTCTCATCTATACCTGGTTCCTCTTGCAACATCAAAGTGAATATACTGAACACCAAGAGGGAAACAGTACAGTCTCATCCCCTCCCTCCACACCAGCACCATCTCTATCCCATCTGTTCCTTACCACATCTAGTAATATCTTAGCCCAAAGTTTGGATGCTGTAGGTTGTGCAGAAGAGATTTGCTGTCTTCACTAAATGAGAGCAGAGAGGACAGTAAGGTGTGGAAGCCCAGCCTTACCTTTTCAATTGTACTGAATGAAGGCCAAGATTGAAATCCATATTCTGAAGCAAAACGAGTTTTAGGATACACTGTCCAATTCCAGCAGTCATCATTGTAGTCATAAAAGTGAGTGTCACCAAAATGAGTGTCATAGGGATTCTGAGACAGCCAACCTTCTTTAACTGACTCCAAGCCATTGGTGGGACTGGACACAATAAAAGGACGACTCTTATCTTCCTGGGATTTAAAAATAAAAAACAAGCAAAACCATTTCTCAATTTCTGAGTCACCACTTAGGAAACACTCCCCTTTGTGTCCCGACATTCATCTCTGTACTTTAATTAGCCTCTTATTTATTCTTGGAGACAGCTGGGCATGACACTGGTGTTTTAAGGAATTCTCTCCTATCTTAATATGCTCCTAAATTCTTAATGAAAGATATTTAAAGTGTGAAAAATAAACTCAAGGGAACATTAATATTTGAGCACTGTGACTTCTTTATGGAAAATCATGACTTTTGCAGTGTTTTTTGCAGGAACAAGGCCATGATTTTCCCCCTTCTTATCAAGTAGTCACCTAAATTTAGTCCTAACAAAGATAAGGTGTTCTGCTGCTAATCCTTGCACGGTAGCCTTGCAGGTTACTGTCATTTTGGCTGGCTCTGCACATTAAGATAGATGAGACTGTAAGAAGGGTTACATTTTAAACTGTTCAGAGCTGCCCTTATTAATATACTAATCCTACTGAGACTATAAAGTCTTGTAGCAGTACCCTATAAAACACTGAAGGAATCCTCCTGCAGGTGTGAGGAATCCTCCTCACTTAGCACTCTACTTGTAGCACTCTACTTGTGGTAAGACAAAGGCCTGAGTTACTTAGCAGTTACAAGTTCCAGCAATTGACTCCAATACAGCCAAACACTTAGTCGGGTGCTTCATTGTAAGAAGCCATCCAATTTCCCTGTTTGGGGGAGGGTTTGGGTCCTTCTTTTTTGTTTGGTTGGGGTTTTTTTAATATGAGTACTTAATTTTTAACTGAAACTATTTACTACAGGGTATCCTGGATTCCCTGAAGTCTTTAGATCAGACTTTAAAGTCTTTTTAAATTACACAGTCTAGTACTGCTGGTAGTTACAGGTTTCCCAGACAGCTTGTATTACATAGGACCTGAAATGATTTCACTGTATGGTTCCTTATGGTGCTCAAAATAGTTATTCCATGGGATTAATATAAAAAGGGTCCACCTTGGATAGTAGCACTGAACAAGTAAACTGTATCTCAACAACAGTATCAAGCCAGAACAGATCATGTTGCTGCCATCCAACTCATGTAGCAGCTCAGCATACCTATACAAACATCTCAGATCTGAAAAACCCAACTGAAATATAGAAAAACCTAAAGTCAAACGTCGAGCAGGAATAAAACACTACCATTTAGAATGCATAACTGCTCTCTGTTTTTCAGCAGGCTCTTTCAAACCTGGCCTCATTTTGATTGTTTCCTCATACCTCTGCTTTTCCTGCAGAAGGTTAATTTAACTTCTCAGACTACAGCTATTCTGACAATGCCAGTAGCCTCCAAAAACCAGCAGTAATATCGCTGCCACCTACACAGTCAGTGCATATCTTAGCAAAGGGAAACTTCAGGTCATGAGCCTCATAATATGAAATGCATCTCATCCTGAAGATGACAGACTAAAATCATCATACCCTGAAGTTAGTAAGATTGTACTACACAAAGAATAGCAGGGTACAAAAAGGCTACGGGCATTTTTAGGTTAAAAACTTCATACTCTTGTTGAAGAACGAACTTATAACTGGCCAAAGCTCTGACCGCATTCTGTCTCTTAGCTAACAGTGGAGTTTAAAATACTGTGGGGTTCAAGCATTGTTAATGCCTATACATCTGGGGGTTTTTAATTGATTACTTTCTACACACACACACACACAAAATCTGTTTAAAGCAGATTCCATTAAAATAAAGAACAGTAATACTTGTAGAAGCAGAAATAAAACTAAAAAAGCTGTGCAAAATGGGTAGTGTCATGTCAAATCACAGTAGACTTCATCATGGATTCCAGGTGTCCCTGGTCTGCACACTCAGTTGAAGTCTTATCTCAAAATAGCTTCTATTTTCACTTTGTATACCATTAGTCCGTTTTTCAGAGCTCATGACGACAGAGCGTGAGGGCAATGTTTAACACAGGTTTTGTTTAACCTGCTTAAGCTGAAAAGCTGAGGTCAAATACTGGAAGAGCACGCCTTCATGAATTTCTTCAACTGCTATTAAAAGGCCCAAGGGTTGTTAAACCCTTCTGACAGTATCTTTCAACAAAATCAGGATAAGCTAAACGATCATATTTAATTTAATCAACGGGCAAGTGTGTTAATTTTTGTACACTGCAAGTGAAGACACTTGTGGAGACACGTAACGGGAAAGCAAAAAGCAGCAAGATCCACTACATTTTCAGGTCTTCTGCACATCTTACAGAGTGTTTTGTTTTGTTTGAGAAACAAAACAAAAAGCACCTCCCCAAAAGAAATCCCAGTTTGTCCAAACTGCAATCATGAAAAGCTTTTACCTAGCCCCTACAGTTGCTCCAAATCACTTACACTAAGAACTATTTCTCGGATGTTGTTCACATAAAGCATCACGTAGTCCTTCACATAGACTTCTCTGTCAGCAGAAGGTATGGAGAACCAGTTGCTTGCAATCGCTGCTTCATTTTCATTGTTACCACTCCACAGAATAATTGACGGATGGGATTTTAAACGCCTTACCTGAAACATAACTCAGGGTTTCAAAAGTCAAGAAAAATCACTTTACAATTACAAAAAAAACCCCCCACTTTATTACCACTTGAGTCACAAGTCCACCTGCGCATTACATATGCTGAGCCTGTAATTCTTGTTTTTCTCTGTACTGTTAACTATTCCCTTAGCACTCCATCATTACTTTTGTAATACACACCTCCGGAGTGTATCCGCACTTCGAATGCTGACATATATCCACCACACACACCTGTATCCCTCCATCCTCATGTGCTGAGCCACACGTGAAGGGTAAATTCTGTGCTAAGGCATGTTGCAATAGAGCTCCCTCTCACTGAATGCTCTTCAGCATTCTCGAGAAGAGAGGGGTTTGGATATGAGGAAGGCTTCTACCTCTGCTTGACTGACTACAGCAAGTAATTTAAAGATGATTTGGGAAGGTTATATTTTGTATCTGCTACATAAAGGTTCTCCAACCAACACTTCCAAATAAGCATCTTTGGAAAGCTCACTTATAAAGCCAGTTAATAAAAATAGGTAATGGGAAATAGATCTTTGACACACAAATAATACCTGGTGTGTAACTTCTGCTCTTATGGATTCTAAATAATTCTGGTCAGTTGGATATAGCGCACAGGCAAACATAAAATCCTGCCAGATCTACAGGGAAAAGGAAAGAAAAACACTTTAGAAAAAAATACATTAGCAAATTGTTTTACAAATCTGAAAAATATATGGATTTTGAGATGTACAATCTTTTGTTCAGACAGAAGTTACTCATCTCAGAAAGCCCTAAAAGGTTCTATTTGTTTGTCTTGGCAAGTACCACCAGTACATGCATACTCCACTGTGGTGTTTCCTCAATATCCAACTTAGAAAATATTTACCCTTAGGAATTACATCCCAATGGCCTTCACGGATGAGTGGAACAGTGCTTGTGCACCCTTCTAAGGAGCCTGTTTAGCTACCTATTGTCAAAAACTTTGTAGGTGTAACACAAAATCTCCCTTACTTATGAAAAGGGGACAGTAATTCTGCTGACATGGTACTGAGCCCCTTATCAGATGTTCAAGTGTACTTGTTAACAAAACACTTCGATATCAGATGCCCAAACGTATCTTCAAAGGAGCAAATCTTATCCAGCAAGAGAGACAGAAACAAACTAGACAATCTAACAACAATCTTTCTCTTCAATGACAGATCAAGTAGACACTACCAGAGAACGGCAAGCCTTTAATTTAAACAATGAACTCCATTTGTACCCTGAATGAGAATAATTACAAAAAAGGGAAAGAAAGAAGCCCAGGTGTGATGGACAAGATTTCTTGTTTTACCTGTTCTGGAACTTTGAGACTGCTGGTAATCTGTCTCAAAACATTAATGGAAAGATACCCTGAAGGCTTGCACTATAGAGTGTGTTAACCCAAAGGAGTCTGAACACCAAACTACATAAACAAGGGAGAGCCAGAGCAGCTCCTCATACAATTGCATTTTCCACGCAGACAGAACATGCTTTTCCATGATTCTCTTTGGCATACATTCCCTAAGAAAACTGAAGATGGAGAACAGGACAGTGGGAGGTAACGGATTCACTAATAACTTCGACTGCACAAAAAAAGCAAAGCTACTGCTGAAGAATCATTCACAATCCTTTAGCATAGAGTCAAAGCTCTGTATTTAAAAGAACTTTCTCTTGCTATTTCCCTCAGTGCCCTATCATTGTATTTCCTGAAGCAGTTTGATTCTAATGCACTCTTAAGCCTCTGCAAGACTATCAGAAGAAACAAAACCCTCCAGTACCAACCCTTCCAGAATAAGGGTCTGATATTCTGCATCCTCTTGCTATTTTGGCTGCTAAATAACATCTACATCTTGCACAGAGCACCTCACATGCACAGATCTAAGCAGCCTCCTTAGGTACCCAGTGTCAAAAATGAAAGAACTCTAAGTGCTCAGAAGCCCTGGAAATCAGGGCACTCTTTCAGATGACTGAAATAGATGCCACATTCTAATTTTTCAAGCACACACAGCAGAAGGCAGCAAGACATCCATTCTGCTTCCCTGCTTTTTATGGTGTAGAGTAAGACCAAACACATCTCTTTAGATTTAACCTGGCCTTCACTCATCAAGTCCCTATTTCAACAGAACTTATTAATATGTGCCTCCAAGTTCATCTAATCAAATGTACTCAGCTAGGATTGTCAGCGTTTGCAGCAGGTGTTCTGCTCACAGCTACATTTAGACTGAATCATATCTTGTTCAAAATGGCACTTTGAATAAGGCCTTCCACATTTGGCTTCAGGCCAAGTGAAATACTTTTGTTTAAATAATTTGAACAAAAAAACCCCACCAAACCTTTTCAGCCATTGCTATAAAGGGGAAAATACTTTTAAAAGAAATAAAATTCACTTCCACAGCAGAGAAAAGTCTGAATACCTTCTTTGGTACTTTGGTAGCTCGGAGGTGGTTGAAAACACAAAACCTCAAATACATCAGACCTCAAGTCCTCAAGGAGAGCTGATTTACAGGCCTGTGCTTTCAATCTGGGACCTATACTCAAGCACTCAGATTCTTCATCAGGGCTATTCTCACATGAATGAGCCCTAAAAACAGCTACTGTGCCCTACAGTCGGGCTGCTGTGAAAAAATCTTGTAACTCCCTTCTCATGCACCACTTGTTTCACAGCTATATGATTGAGTGTTTCAGGTCCTTGTTGATGCCTACAGACCACAAAAGTTCTTCTGCCATGCCCTCAGAACAATATGAACATCATCTTCCTGCATTAAGTAACTGTTGCTCTGATTTTGGGAAATGCAAGAAAGGCCGTGTAAAGAAAAAGAAACTGAGGTTAAAGGGAGATGCTGGCCTAAGAGGAAGAAGACTGGAGATGAATAATAAACAGAGTTGCAGCCCTAGTTACAATAGAAAATACAAGTAGAGATTCTAATATAAAGTCTCCAAAATATCACTTCTAGTTTCAACAGAAAGTCTCAGAACCATTCAAATTTAAGAAAACCAACCAACAAAAAACCCAACAGAAAACCAGCTTCATCTCCCCTCTCAGGTTGGTAGGCAACCACACGTCCTTTGCAAAGAAGACTAGAACTTGTGACTTAAATATCAATTCTCTCATTTTGTTTTTGACAAAAGCTTGTGACAGTTTAAGTAAGAGCTCTGTGTTTACTGCTTTTACCATTATTCCTAGTTCATCACAAATATCATAAAATTCATCTTGTTCATACACTCCTCCTCCCCAAACCCGAAGCGCATTCATGTTAGCATCTGCTGCAGACTTCAAGAGTAGCCATAATCTGTCAAATACAAAAGAAGATGTATACAAATTTTATGAAAATGTATCACTCGGGAATTTCTAAAGTTATAGCAAGAAAAAAAAACCCCAAAACTACCCAAAGCAACCCCAAACAGTCATTAGCAGGCAAACTAACTCTGATAGATACCAGACTACTTTGATACCTTCTAAGCCTGTACATCTTGACAGGACACATTGCAGGAGCAACGCATGCACTAAGTGCTTTAGAGAAGAGCAGGCAGAGCCAGATTTAGAAACACTGTCTTTTATTAATCAGGCTATTCTTTTCTCCTCAGATATCCCTTCCCACCTGCAGCTCTGGGGCACTGTGTCACTGAAATCCAAGAAGCCTGAGTAAGAGAGGGAAAGAGGCTACAGTGATCTTGTGTCTCCCTGTACCAGATGGGTGAGGACACAGCTCAAGTGAATTTCCTATGACTGCCAATGAATATAACCCAGGCAACAGGTTCAGATAGCCTGAGGACCATTCCTAACAATACCCAAAAGGCCTGTAACCTGTGGATAGCAAAAAATCACTTTTCCATCATTTATTGGACTTACATGCCTTGAACATCACTCAAACCTATTATTGTTAAATTAAGCCCTAATTCTGAGGTCTCTAATCCACAACAATTAGTGTCCTACTTTGAAAGGTGTTCCACGTGCTGAGGCCACTCTTTGAAGAAGGGCAGAGAGAGAATTTAGAGGAGGAAAACATGATTCTTTCTCCTAGAGAACATCAAACATGGCTTACGTGTCATAGGTCACTCTGTCCTGGAAAGAATCTGCTGGAATCCAGTTTGAGCCCTTAATGAAAATGGGTCGGCCATTGATTCTGAAGTAGAAGCTCAGACCTGGTGAGCCAGGAATAGGCTCCTGAACAAGTTCCACTGTGCGAAAATAGGCCTGTGAAGGCATAAAACTTAAATTTAAAGCTGATAAAAATACATTCAAATAAAATCAAGAAAACTGTTGCAGAGGAACTCGGGTGAATGCTAACAGCTTAGAATTCATCAAGAAATCAAAAGACATGGTCTATTCTCTACCTCTTTGATTAAAACACACTGTGCAGGGCTAAATAAAAGTTCTATGACAAACCTGTTCACTTTTCAAAATTAGTATCATGAGAGAGAGAGAGAATGCCCAACCAAGAGGGCATAATCGTGCGTACGTAGATGCAAGAGAGAGGTGTGTTATTGTTTGCTACAGAATTCAGTTAAAAGTCCTGCTGAGGACCAATGAGAGGAACACAGTGGTTGCATTAGATCAGAAACACCGTTTAATCTACGATTTTCTCCTTACAGTAGGAGACTGACTGCAGCAGCTCAGCTGTAAGCCTTGTCCCTGAATGCCTAGTTTCAGGTTCACACAGTAACAGCAAAATCTTGTGCTGCAGAGGGTCCAGAGAAGGGCAACAAAGCTGGTAAAGGGCACAGACAGCAAGACTTATGAGGAGCAGCTGAGGAGGCAGGGCCTGTCTAGCCTGAGGGGAGACCTTATTGCCCTCTACCTGCAAGGACACTGCAGAGAGGTGGGTGCTGGTCTCTTCTCACAGGTAATTAGTGATGGAACAAGAGGGAACAGCCTCAAGCTGCACCAGGGGACATTCAGACTTGACATCAGGAAAATTTTTTCACTGAAAGAGTAGTCAGGAACTAGAACAGGCTGCCCACCCAGAGAGAGTCTGAGTCACCATCCCTGGATGCAGTTAAAGGTCATTCAGATGTGGTGCTTAGCAATATGATTTAGTGGTGAACTTCAGGTAGAGTAGGGTTACTCGTTGGACTTCATGATCTCAAGGGTCTTTTCCAACCTGAATGATTCTATGATGACCTTAGAGGTTTTTTCAGCCTCAATAATTCTGTGATTCTTTTGCTGCTCTGAAACAATACCTTTTTAATAGGTCATGGTGAGGGGGACAGAGCACTGGAACAGGCGGCCCAGGGGGGTTGTGAAGTCTCCTACTCTGGAGACGTTTAAAACCTGCCTGGACATGTTCCTGTGTGACTTGGTCTAGGTGATCCTGCTGTGGCAGGGGGATTGGACTAGATGATCTTTTGAGATCCCTTCCAATCCCCAACAACCTGTGATTCTGTAATAGGTGCAGACTGTCTGCTCCATTAGACTCCTGTGCAGCTGCAAAATGTTACAGAAAATACCTTTTTCATGGAGGCTTTAAACTTATTTTTCTCCTGCATCTATGTTCCTGTTGAACTTGCCATAATGAAAACTCTTTTATTCTTTTTGGTATCTGTTGTTCATCATCATCGAGAGATCATTTGAAAATTAAACAAAGTGAAGGGAAGTAACAGGAAATTTCCGCCAACTCATCAAACAACAGGTTTGAGTCACAAAGGCAGGAGCCTTGTTTTTTCTAGACTACTCCTAAGACAGCAACCCCTCCTTCCTCAGATGACTTCTTGCTATAATTTGAAAAGGTCAGCTTTGGGAGTACAGCCTGTGCTTGCTCCCTCTGCCACAAGCTACAGTTACGTATCTGTCAGTAAATCCGGCTAAAATTAACCTAGTTAAGTGCAAGTGATACACTTGTTTTAAGACAAAATGTCATTCTTGATTTCACACACACAATCAAACAAAGGGATAGCCCTATAGAGACTAGGACTCCAAAAGCTACTCAAAACCTACTGTTTTCATACTATTTTTCACACCAACAGTTGTTACACATTTTACGTGGCCAGTGGCTAGATTAGTTTCTAGAGAAGCAACACACATCAGAACCATCTAACAAATGTGTGCATTTACTTGGCTGTTTCCACATGTTTACAGCATAAAGAGCCTAGTCCATCCAATCTGTATGACTTTTGTTTTCAAGGGACAATTGAAAATTATATCTTCCAGGTTTGTTACTAAAACAAACAGATAATTATACAGCACGAATGCTTAATGCAAATATCCCAGAACATTCATGGTCATACTTCAGGTGACACCTCTTCTCTAACCTGAAGCACATTTTTCACATTCTAATAAATCATAGAATCACAGAATCCTAGAATGGCCTGGGTTGGAAGGGACCTCCAAAGGCCATCTAGTCCAACACCCCCACAGTGAGCAGGGACATCCCTCAATTGGATCAGGTTGCTCAGAGCCTTGTCCAGCCTCACCTTGAATATCTCCAGGGATGGGGCATATGTTACCTTTTCAGATGTGCCTACCCCACAAATTTTTCCTCAATTCAATTAATAAGAAAAAAATCTCAATAATGAACTTTCACTTAATCTATAGAAATCTAAAAGGGTTTTCAGAGCACAAATACAAAAACATCAGCATGATATAATAAGTTTAAAAGTGGAGGTTTTTTATAAGATGGAAAACTTATGAAGCAAACATCTTGTCCTTTCTGAGGTTTCCCACTGTCTTCCAGCCTGAATACAAGTACAGGTGTCCAGAAAACAGCTGAACATATATTGTGATGTTAAAAAAAGTCTCTCTTGGTTCTCATTAGCATTTTCACATGCATATTATAATCCAACAAAATATTCAAGAGCTCTAGATACCTGCTAAGCAGAGCAGATACCCTAACAGTAGCAGTACAGTAATCAAGCTGAAGGGCTCACCTTTGAAACTTTCTCAATCTGATTTCCTTCCTCCATGGTGAAAGTTGTCGTCATGTTGTATCCAGTTTGCTTTCCATGTCCACTTGGCCACCAAGCCTCCACCGTAGAATTCTTGAGCATGCAAGACAACACATAAAAGAGACATAACGTGCACCTTAGTGCATTACCACAAGTCTAATGAGTTCATGTGCTTCAGCTGAACCATGGTAACCAGGACCTTTCCAGCTGCAGCTCTGAGGTTAAAATGATTTAACGAGAGACACATGACATCCTCCACTGAATTCCAGGCTGTCCTTTCAACCTGCATTCACAACAGCCCATGAGCTTGTACACAGACACATGCACAGATCTAGCTGCTGAGATACCCTGACAGGGTATCCCTCCAAAACTCAGGTGTCTGTATCAGCAGCAGACACTATTCACTAGCCTGTACAGGACACATCTCCTCTCACTGACCCTCTTACCTATTCAATATACAGAGGTGACACTTTTGAGTTGTGACTATGACGTGACCACACTGACTGCTTCAGTGAAGCTTAAATCCAATTTCCAGTTTCATTCTCTCTTTTCAGCGTTTTCTGCTTTTCTCTGTGCTGCCTAAGCATGTCATTCATTCTCCCTAACTTTTACAAACATAAAGAAACCACCTGGAGGATGACAGAATGATGTAATACTCTCATTTATCTAATCACAGAGCCACATTTATATCTCCATTCTAGCAGCCTGGCCCTGTTGCCAGCATTTGCCAGTTGAGCACTAATGCGTGCAACCACACAATGGAGGGATCAGCCCTGAACAGTCACAGAAGGAGTGCCTTGAGCCTTTCAAATAAAATGAGGCCAGAGAGCAGCTCAACAATATGTTTTGCTGTAGTCACACTTGGACACAGCCATGAATGTAGCTACCAACATTTCAGCTTCCCCAGCATAGAATTATCATAACTGCCTGTGCAGAAGAACTAATCTCTGTGCTGCAGGGATACTGGAAGCACAAAATAGGTATGTGCTTCAACAAGCCACCTAGCATGACTGGAGTATCTCACTGGCCACTAATGACGTCACGCTCACCATTAGCTGACAAGCAAAACGCTGTCACTGTTAGCAACACAGCACTTTGTGTGGCAATGGCAGGAAGTCTGCGAAGCGTCTCGGGTGGTGCACGCCACTCACACACCTACTGATTTCACAAAATAATGTGCAATAAGCTCTCAACTGGAAATACATTTCTGGTAAGGTCTTACTATTTAATATGCATGAGGTCTGTAAGGACACATTGCAGGGCTGCTTGTAAAATCAGCTGATGTGAATTCATGCAGCAAAGCCTTTTGTGTACAAAGAATAATAAAACACTGTTGCCTCTGCTCTGAAGGAAGTGCTCCCTCACAATCTTGCTGTCATTCTCCATGAGCGGATGACTTCTGAGCTTGGGGTTGGGGAAATAAAGCAAACCAGAATAATTTTTGAAGTTTCACATTGCAATGCCTGCTTAATGCAACCCCCGAAAAGGCTGAACAGAGATTAATGGTTGGTTTAAATGAAACAGGCTATGTGTAATCACTCGTGCAACTTGCACATCAGATGACAACAGTAACAAAAATCATATGTTTGCAAGCTTTTACGCTTTCATGTCAAAATAAAACAAAGCACATAAATACACGAATCCCTAGTGTACACCCACTGGAACTTAGATACCCTGCTTGTCTTACCACGTGATGTTTCTCCCCTCAAACAACTGGCAAGAGAACTTGAGAATGCACACAACACACATTCAGACTGGGGAAAGGATACCAGGATACACATAAACTATCAGTAGACTAATCAGCTAGTAAACATATAAAGGGTCGAGGGCAGACCTTCCAGTGTTCTTAACTCCCAGAAGAACTGTTAGATGCCCAAGATTCCTGCTCACAGCACACTGCTCATCCACAGATCTAACTATGCCCTATAGCTGTCAAGCAGATGCAGCTCTGGTCCTGATGGCTCCAGAGGAGAGAACACTGTCAACTGGGGCTCCCACTGTGCCTGTCAGGGCTCCCACCTTGCTCACTGGACTGGGCCTGCCATTCAGGTTCAGTTCTGCACACTGAGCTCTACCAGGACCCAGATCTCTAAATCAAAAGCCAAGAAAAAGTGCTACTTTTTGCCACGCTGGGCTTACTACCTAATTAAGACACCTATCTGCCTGTCAGCTAGAACAGACACACCCATTGTCTTCATCTCTTGAGCCCATATATTCTTAATTATACCTGTCTGATAAAACTCAACAGTTTCCAAAAAAAAAACCAAAACAAACCCAAACCCCAAAACAATTTTATAGGAGTCAAATAATGTTGATTAATTCAGTCTGTCACTAGTTTCCCAACACCCTCTGAAGGTAAGCAGACCAATTCTGTCTTCTTTCATCACCAGGGTGTGTAGCAAATTCGTAAGTTTCCACTTGAGTTCTCCTCTCATTAGAACGCACTCTACATCCAAATTTACTCTTGGGTTTTGTCTCAAGAGACTACAAGCCAACACAAAAGAGTATTACTCTACAAATGTTCTACCGGCCTCATAGCCAGACAGGTTTTTTTAGGAGCTCCTTCCTTTTATTTACCTGAAAGAGTATCTACTGAGAGGTTTGAGGAATGTTTGCTCTCTTCCCTGGAGTATCCAAAGGCTATCTACCTAAAGAGCTCATTTACCAGTGGCTAGTGATGATGTGATCTTTTTGTTTTGCAGTAAGAGAAAGGCTTTTTTTTTTGACACTGAGCTCTGTAGCCCCACAAACATCAATTTTTCAGAAAGAAAAGAACTGCTCTATCCTGCAAGGGGTATGGAACAGTTGTTAACATCAGAAACACAGCAAGGAATGGGAAAGAGATCTAAAACTGGCATGGAGGCAGAAAGACACACTGAAAACATTTTGCAGTTGGTGAGGGTTCAACATACCTTGTTGATGTTTACAGGCAGCACAATGCTGCCTTCTCCAGGTTGAAGCTTCACACTGAACATTTGCTGTGTTTGCAGTTTGGGGATGCTTACAGTCACAACACCTGCAATTGGCTTCAGGCTTACAACATCAAAAATAGACTCAACTTCAAGACTCCACTGCTGAGTACTCTTTACTAAGCAAAGGAGGAAGAAATAAATGAGAAATTAGGAATTCTGTTCATATACCTGTTAGTTAACTTCAAAAAACCAATCAAAACATCTCAGATTAAATGTACTCATGTGCTTGAACCAGACCTACAAGGTTAATCTTCCTACCCGGAGCATCTGAGATCTGTGCTTACACTTGCTGGTTCCAATGAGAACCACACAGTATCATTTATGTTTTATAACTCTTTTTTTTTCATTCTAAAGCCATACAGGGTTGTTCAAAGTTTTGCACACAAGTCAGACTGTGACACCAGTCACTTCATTAGGAAGGATTTCTTTTTTCCTCCTCCCATAGGCACTGAATTTGCTTTTAGTCAGCACTTGTATGAACACAGTATGCTTTGGGAAAGATTGTAATCACAAGGGAGTACAATCACTTCTGCCAATTAAACAAAAATAGTATTAACAGAAAACGAGCTGGATTCATCCCAGAGTCACTAGACAAAATGAATGGAGTTATACTGGGGATGAAGTGGGCCCACTGTGTCTAGACTTGATGGGCTGTATCTTTATGTCTTTCTGGTCACTGAGGTGTGGTGGTGGAAACAAGTTAATGACTTCCCTGAGATCTCTCTACTGTTCTCAGATAGTCCTCTCCTTTACAGAACTTACTGAATAAGGCAAGCAAGGCAAAAGGGTACTCTAATTAATGTGTGTATTTCCCATTAATTTCAGCAATTAAATTGTGTATCTACAAACAAAGTCTAGCAAAGCTTATACTTGAAATATTACAGATGAGCATCCAAGCAAAAGCAAGTAAAACCAAAACCAAGACAAACCAGAAGTCACGTTTTGTACACACAAACCACTAACCCTTCACTTTTCTTTTCATGTATCTACTGTAGCTCTCCTTCCTCCACGAGAGAAAGAGCACTCCCTCCTGAAAGAAAGAATTACCTCCAGCCTTGGTCTGATCATCGCTTTTGTAAAAATGAAGAGCAATGAACATGCTCCCAAGTTTATATTAAACTGAGCATTACCCAGAAGATGAATTGTGAGAAATGCTGAAAGGGCTAAAAAAATACCCACCCAGCAAGGGTCAGCCATTATGGTGCATTTTCCTTCCCCTCCAAGTGCATATAAAAAATCCAGCACATTCTTTAACTGCATGAACTGTGACTATGATCGCAAAGCTGATGTGCAATATAACAGCATAGGCAGCTTGATTTGCTCAGTTAATCTTCACTTTTAAAATATTTCAAAATGTTATAATGTTTGAATACTAATGAGTTCTGGCTTACCACCCCCCTTTGTTTAGACTTCACCTACCAGAAGGTGGAGTTGTGGGAATGTGGGAGGGCTCGCGTAAGATTTTTACTGTAACTAAATTTTAGAGAGCAAACAGAGCCTGTGCTGGGGCTTTCCATCGAAATTCTAGTCACGGTAAATCTAGCTCAGACCCACAGCTATTTCAGGAAGCTTTAAAAGCAGCCAGGGAGTGACGTCTTCCTCTTTTATTAAAACACAACAACTCCATTCCCAAGTGCTGAAATTCAACCCAGCGCAGAGAACTCACGTGCTAGCCTTTCCTCCACTGAAGATTGGGCTAAACAGGCAATGAAAGAAAGCATACGGGTGGTCTACAATGGGCCATGTTACCACTTATGGAAAGTTTTGACAGAAAATTAACTACTTTTGCTCAGCTGCAATGATCTTCAGGACAAAGGAAAGGAAAATCAAAGCCACATCCGGGGAGCAGACCGGTTCGGTAAGTTAGGTCGCAGGAATGCAGGAGCCTATCCCCTCATATTGCAGCCCTAACCAATTGGCCTTGTGTAGCACCGCGGCTTCTCGCTCAGACTTCATGTTGTGTCCGGAAAACTCTGCTCACTGTTCATTTGTCTTCCTGACACAAAACTGAATTCCCATAGCAGCTTTTCCTTTGTTTTAAATGGCGGTGAGGCAAAAGTGAGATGTATTTATTGGAAGTGTTGGTGAAACCACATGCCAATAAAAAAGGAATGTTTTGAAACAGGAGAGCAGGGGCTAACTTCAGCTGCGCTGCATGTATTTCTGCAGTTATTCAGAGATCTCTGAGCAATAAAAGGATCCTCAAATCACTACTGGTTGTACTGAAGTACTGTTTCAAGACTTAAAAGGGTGTGTAAGTAGTAAGAACAACACACCAAAACATAATAAAGCAATCAAACCTTTCTAAACTGACAGTTAATTGAGCTTAAGGCTGAAAATGGTCTGTATTCCAAATGTGAAAGGAAAATAAAAAGTAGTAACAGGACTCACCAAAGAAAGACATCACCGAGAAGTAAACCAGATTATAAAGGTTAAAAGCTTCAATCCTGACGTCTTTCCAGATTCCTTGAGTGGGAAAAGAAGGGCCCCAGTCCCAACTAAATGAACACTGCTCCTAGAATAGAGAATGTTTATGTTGCAGCTGCCTATTTTTCACACAGATTCTGATGCTGTGCCAGAAATAAAAGTTATTTTCTAACTAGTAATAATACCTTGTCATGCATCAAAATAATGTTTCCAGTTTCCATAAATATAGAAGAACGTACAAGTGTTTTTAAATCTTATTTCTTGACCAGACCTCTGCTGCTATTATGTATATTATGCAAAAAATAGAATTTTGTATTAGACATCTGTGTACAGCAAAATTTTACATTGGTGAGACAGCAAAACGCCACCTAACCCACCACTTAAAGAAAAAAAAGTAAACATTAAAAATCCAAGCCAACAGGTTACTCTCAATTCAGCTCTGCCTTGTTTCAGTTGGTAATGTCAGTATTGAACTGCAAACCTAAAAGACAAAGTAAGAAGAAAACTTAGAGTTATCAGTGTTGCTCTATAAGAACAATATCAAATTAAAAATCATGGGAGTGTCTGAAATATTCTATCCCCTTTTTTTATTGTAACAGCACAGATCAGTGCAAGGGAATATATGCATCTGTCTAGTGGCGTTGTCAGTCACGTTCATTTCTTTTTGGTTCTTTTAGAGGAAAAACTAAGGGATCAAAACCACAGTTGAGAAGTAGCTTAGTTCTGTTTCTAACACCGGAATAACTATCATAATCACAAAACGTTGAGCAGGCAGAGAAGAACCTACCCTCTTTTCTACCTGGCTCGTTTTGAACCAGGTTAGATCTCTAGCTAACAGATCCCTTGAAGACATCTATTCAGCTGCCCTCAGCCCCAGCCCGCAAAGCAAATACAATAGATATCCTTAAAATGTTGTACAGTGACCTACAGTTCTAAATTTAGAAACTAGTAAGTTACAGCCAAGGCATACTAATTTTGGCAAACCACATTGCACAAGTCTGCCTATCCCTTGCCTCGCTAGAGTCAGACTGCCTGCCTATCAGATTGCAAAAGAGCCTTCTCGAAAAAAAGAACTGAACCTGTTTCAAGTGTAAAAAGAGGGACAACACATTCTCAGAAAACAAGTCAGACTGAAAGTAATTTCTCCTTTTAAAAAGCGAACAAATGAATCACTGCCAGACTGTCAGGTTTTACGTGTAATATTGCAGAGGCTGCTATCAGCAATAGTTTGTCATAGGAATGATACACATGTACCACTGAAATACATCACCAGCAAATGGCTTGTGTTGTGTCACAAATTCCTATTGAGATTCAGGTATGTTTACTGCACTGAATACTGAACCTTAAATGTGTAAGCAGCTCTCCATTACTTTAAGGTGTTAGGCAGCCAGCTTACATTAGCAATGTCTTTGTGCGTTTGTTTACTTTCAAACAGTGGCATCACTGTTGTTCTTGGAACAACTTATACTTGGAACCAAAAACGTTTCTGGAAATGTCTGGAGCAGCTTCCAAGTTCAGTCAAAAAACTCTTTTGAGGAAAAGCACTAAGATACTTTCTTACAAAGTTAAAGGTATAGTTCAGTAATTCACAAAACCATTCCTGACCATTTTTAGTCTGTACATATGTCTACAGCTATCTAAGTGCCTTCTTCCTTCCAAGCTCCTCCCTACACTGATTTCTAAGAAACTAGCTGGAGTCAGAAGAATCAATCAACTTTCTAAAACATAAGGAAAATAAAAACAACAACATAGAATCGTAGAATCATTTGGGATTGGAAAGGACTCGAAAGGTCATCTAGTCCAATCCCCCTGACACAGCAGGATCACCTAGACCAAGTCACACAGGAACACATCCAGGTGGGCTTTAAACATCTCCACTGAAGGAGACTCCACAACTCCCCTGGGCAGCCTGTTCCAGTGCTCTGTCACCCTCACTGTGAAGAAGTTCCTTCTCATATTTATGGGGAACCTCCTATGTTCCAGCTGACAAACATTTCTCAGTGTCATCTAGTGATAGGACAAGGGGCAGAGTGTAGCTCCATCCTCCTGATACCCACCCTTCAAATACTTATAGACATTAATGAGGTCACCCCTCAGTCTCCTCTTCTCCAAGCTAAAGAGACTGAGCTCCCTCAGCCTCTCCTCATAAGGGAGATGCTCCACTTCACATTTTTATGCGGAAGGATCTTCCCAAGACAACATGCAATCCATGCAAATTAATACGTATTAACTCCATTAACCAACGTTAAAGGAATTCCCATTCAGGACAGATTAACAGAATTCCAGTAATTTTTTTAAAGAAGGCTCTAAAAG
Organism: Rhinopomastus cyanomelas; assembly: GCA_013400115.1. Classification (NCBI taxonomy): domain Eukaryota; kingdom Metazoa; phylum Chordata; class Aves; order Bucerotiformes; family Rhinopomastidae; genus Rhinopomastus; species Rhinopomastus cyanomelas. The sequence continues at coordinate 357,028 of VXBP01002536.1, forward strand.
ATTAAAAAGTATTGAAAAGAAAGGCATTTAAGTGGAAACAGACACATCAAAACACCTAAAATGAGACATTCCAAAATAAGATCACCTAGCCAGTAGCAGCTAGTGTCTAGCTGCTGCAAAGCTACCAGAAGTACATGTGATGCCACTGACAGGACAGCCTGCCTTGACTAAGTTTTAATGGCAATAAAGCTACATCTTAAATCAGAACTTCTGAGCTTCGTTCACTGTGTAACACAATGTTGTTTTGATGGAACATGTACTTGTAAGTCACACTTCACACACTGTAATAAGACGAGAACAGGTCTCCTCTGTTAGGTAACACTTCTCAGGACATGCCAGAGCTGTCCTGTATAAATAGCACAGCATAGGAACAAACACTCACAAAGCTGCTTGGCTGCAATTTTTATGGCCTTGGCAATATCCCCCAGTATTTACACCAGTGAACTCTACTGTCAGCAAACATCGCTAAACCCACCCTGTGGATCGAAACATAATGATCACACATCGCACCAGTGCTATCCTGCTGTCCTAGCAGCAAGTGTCCTTGCTGTCTTCTCGATGAAAACATTCTTATCGGCTAGATAGAAGGTCTGGCCTTCATATGCCTATTGTGTTATTGACATGCTAGATTACAGGTTTGTGGGAAGTGGAACTTTAGATGACAGCTACAATGAAAAATATGTGACAATAACTTATAACACTGCAAGTTTCAAAATACATCTGTAAGGTTAGCACGAGGTGCATTCCTCTTTCCAAGCCTGAAACCAAAGACAGACAATTCTGCCCCTACCTTTCTGATAAAATTAACGTGGCACTCTCCTTTCTGCACAGGCGGAGGACACAGCGGGGGGACGCTGTATGCTTTGTGACGTCTGCTCTGCTCTGCCGCATAGGAAACAGCTGATAAGAAACGGACTTCAATAAAATTGACCTCCTTGATCACGCTGGTAATATCAAAGCTCTAGGGTCAAGAAAACAAAACAAAATCATTGTTTTGTTTCTATTTCTGAGTTTCAAAATCATGATTACGTTGGGATTTTAAAACCATATATATATTATTCAAAGGCATTTCAACTACAGTCCCAATAGTCTTTGGTTTTGAAGAAAAAGAAAAGCTGAGTCTTAGGGTGAAAGAAGAAAATACACATTAACATTCAAGACACAGAGAGACGTTTCTGGGCAAAACCACTTTACCCACACTGAGCACCCACTGCAGACTGAAGCACTCTGCTTGAACGCAGAAGTGCCCGAAGGGTAAGCAAGAGAATCTTAGCTTTCTTTCCACACTCAAAATTCATCTGGGTCTTTACAAAGACAGTTTGTTCCAAGTCAGAAGGCGGGTCTGTACAGGAGTCCTTCCAATCCACGCTGTGCTACCAAGTTATCTACCGCGAAGCACTGAGCTGCCTTCTGCACGAATGCTGCAAGGCTGTATTTCATGCTACTGGCACTCTCATTCCCAAAACATACAGCTACACCCTCTATCTCAATAAAGCACTTGGGGGCTTCCCCACTGGCTCATAAAATCCTCTCCAGCATGGCTGGACAGAAAAGTATATGTTCAGATTCAGAACTATCCCGTGCTATCAAGATAATATGGTTCCAATGGTCAATACCCACTTCTTCTTCTTTGTCACATTTGTGACAACCCAAATCTTGTTTCCAACTTGCGAGCAGTCCAGTCAGCATCACTTACGTCTGTAGAATACAACAGAAAATGACAAAGCAAACAGCATCCCCATACGGAACCTTCACAGAGTCCTTCCTGCAGATGTCATTGCCATGTGAAACAGATGAACAAAGTGAAATCTGGGTCACAGTGATCCTAGACTCACTCTAATACAGGACATTTTTACACTGAAGGCCATTTCATGAACTGCTACCATTTGGGACAGAGTGAAGTTGCAGCTTCCCAATCCTAAAGAATTTGCTGCCGGTGACACACAATCTAGCTCTCAGGCCAGCATGTCTGCAGTAAAACCTCCCAGAATGGCAAGCGCTGAGATATGAAGATGCTAGATTTCCTTTGCGAATCAATTATTCTGCTAACACTTATCCTTTAACTTTTCCTTTTATTTGATTCTTTTCAGAGAAAAGTAAGGGTAGTCTTTTATGCTTGTACACGGAGCAATTGTATAGTTTAAAACTAGAGTCTGAATGGTTTTGGCACTCTCAAGATCATTTCATGGTGAGTACTCTTGTGCTGACGTTGACTAAAGCTCAAAAGTGCAAAACAATGTTATCAAAAGGCCACTATTAAAAAACTCTGTATGCGTAAAAAAACCCCCTATGGAAACACAAAGGCTTTACTTACCACTTGTGCATTTTCACTTTAGTACTCACATGTTAGCCACTCCAATACCAATTAGTAAGCAGATTTACAGCTAATATAACAGATTTAAGCTTAGGTTTTCTTGGAGCTGTGACAGATACCAAGAAGCAAGACTTATATTATTAACCAAACTGATCCTCTTGGACGGGTACACTCATTTAGAACAAGACACATTCTGACCTTACTGCCACTGAAAAGGTAAGTTTTAACAGTTATCTGATTACACATTCAGTCCTCAGGTCAACACTTTCGGTGTCCAAGGACCTATTTTTATAGATTCCTGAATGTACTGAAAGTGCTCAGCACAAAAGGGCTTTGAAGAAAAACCAGAAGCACTTTCAGAAATAAATACATTACTTACATATCTGTTGAACATGTTGTCTGTTGTTCCAAGAGTTTTATTGTTCATCACAATCTGTGCTACTGTATCAACTCCCTCAAACACCAAATTCACTTTCTGCCACTTTCTAAAGGAGACAACAAAAGCATAAAAAAAAACCTGTTAGAATACCCAGAGTTAGCAACAGGAGGAGACAGGCAACATAAACATATGCATCATCATTATGCTCAGCAGCAGTTGTCTCAATTACCTCCAAAAAGGTCTGACTTGGTGTGGCTACATTATTTCTTTAAATAGGCAAATTAAGGTGACAGCTGAAATGGCAAAAGCCCACAACACAGCATGTTCACATACCCATTAGATATTAGACAGCACAGCTTCCAATTCACCTCAATAGCCTTCCTTAGCTGGTGGTTAAGAAATTTTTAACAAGAAGATAATAGGAAAAAGCAGCTACTGAAGTCTTTTTTAGCAACAGCTTTGTAGCCGCACATCACTGATATTTGTTTCATTAGGTACAAAAGTATTAAGCAGATTTCAAGCTGATGGATTATCTAGCAATTCTGCATGAAAGAAGGCACAGAACTACTTTAGGTGTGTTTTTAATGCATACCTGACGTCAAAAGGAGCTTTGAATGTCCTGCTGTAAGTCCAGTTATCCAGTGAGATCCATCTGTACATCACATCATTAAATCTATAGTATGGATCCTAATAACAGACCAACACAAAGAAAATGACAAGACTTATTTAGCAGTAGTGTTACTATGTGAAATGGACCACAGTAACCATTAGATGGGCACTTCTTATTTCAGGCAGTCTGCAAATGCAAAATCCATCTTAATTAGTCTTGATACTTCTTTTCACCACTGAAACAGTACGTGAAAGCACAGCTTTGGAAATATTTGACTTCACTAATACAGGTCAAATCCTTTTCTCCGCAATCACTCACAGAGAGAGCAGGATTTTATTTTACATAAGAAATGACTGGACTGGAAATTAAAAGGAAATCACAACAGCTTGTGACTTAATGATAGGAACAGAAACATGATGACCCTCATAATGATGGAGAAAGTAAGACTAACAGGATTTTAAGAAGCAAAGGAACAGCATTTTAGGCCTCTGGGGACAACATCTCTGCATACAACTGCAAGTACTCCAGTTGTTCCAGTCTTGGCAAAATGAAATTGTTGTATTTGGAGGGAGGGAGAAAGCAATCCAATTCGGTTTGTTGTATAAAATTAAATGCTGCATTTACACCAGATGTGTTCTTTTGTCTCTAGTCACATTGCCCTGGAAGAACTAAAGGCAATGTCTCAGCCATGCCCTTGACCTTTCTGGCTTCCTGCTGTACTTATTACTTTATAGTGGGTCACAACATTTGTCCCCCAGGCTGAAGGAATCAGTTACACGGACCTGACAACCCAGTGCCTTGGACTTCATACAAAGGCAACAGGCAGGTATGGAGTTTTATCCCCATGTCAGACAGCTCAGAGGGCAGGTATCCAGGTTAGAGACTGAGAGCTCAGCTCAGGCCCCCTCACTGAAGACAGGTCTCTCCTGGACTACAAGACTCACACCAAGCTAAGGAAGAGCACAGCTGCATTAAGGTTCTGTTCAATTCAAGTCTTCTACAGTACCAGCACAGCTAACTGCCCTGAACATTCAGATTCACATGAAAGACCATCTGCACAGCTATTTTCTTGCTGAAGCTCAATTTGTCTCCTAATTCTAGGAGTCAGTATAGATACTAATGACACTTCTGGATTTGAAATCTTCTGTAAAACACTGCTTCATATCTCATATTTGGGTTAGAACTAATAGGATCAGGCTCTGTAGTACAAACCCAAACCTATTTATATAGCAGAGCAAAATCGTCACATCTCCATGACTGTCCTCTCCTTTCTGGAGATCTACAGCAGTATATAAACATGATTTCTTGAGCCCTCACAGAGGGTAGGTTGTTGCCTTGCCTCTACATGTTCTGCTTGATTAATCAGACTTCTTGCTACAACACAATAAGAGTCAAGAAGGAAAGGTCTCCTTACGTCAGTAAAGCTGTGACACAGTATTTATTGTCTGTATAATCAGGCCCTTCTGAGTCATGCGACTACCATTTCTTCCTCGCAGACATCCACCCATTTAGATGGAAGCTCCTAGTAGTTCTGCATACCTTTATATAAACAGCCTACTGATATCACGGCTACATACTAGTGAAACAGCTTATGTATCACAGAAAAGCTGTGAAATACTCATCATGGTTAGTCACTTAAAGCACGACAGATGCTGCTTGTCGTAAAGTCAGCCCTGCAGCCATGTTCAAGCCTGGCTTTTAAAGCGGATCTCAAGACTGAGGAAAAATGCATGACCACAACAAAGTCCTGTAAGAAAGGAAAACCACTTCTCCAATACCCTTGTGAAACTACTGACTGTTTCATTATTAAATGTAACTGGTTCGAGTGGTGGAAGATGTAGCTATAGAAGTCAAATTGTCTGGATTTATCTGAAATAGGGTATCATCCCATATTAAAGCTGCTTGCATTAAAAGTTTATTCCAGAAACTAGATGAAAAAAATATAAATTTATAAATTCTAAAGGGCAGTGGGAGAATGTGAAAGAGGGTAGGAAATAGACTGCACATGTACTAAAGATACTTCACATTCATTAGCTCCACATGTTCCTGGAAGCAAGTAACAGAGGGGTGGAGTCAACTACAGCTATTTTTAGATTCCACCTAACATGACTGCCTTGCATTTTCCTGCTCTGCTCAATTTGGAGGAAAATTCTGCATCACTCAAGCTCCCTGCCTGCTTGTTCTCTGCTCCCAACACCAATGCTGTAAGCAAGCAGCAAATCACCTGCTAAGATGAGGTTAAAACTCCTGCTACAGAGCATCAAAAGGAAGCAATTTCCAGGATATTATCAGGCTTCAAAAGCACTGGCAGCACTAAATTGAAGGCACTACAAGCAGCTAGATGAAAAATCCTCCTTGCAATGATTTTTAGGGGATATTGGAAAGCTATGGACACATAAGCTAAGAGGTTCTCCTGTTAAGCAGGAAATGGATGAGACATGAGAACTGAGACTCAAAGCCCAAGCCAGCGAGCTATGCCAGGCATTCCTGTGCAACAAGGAGTGTGGTAGAACAAACACCTGAATGATGCCAGACAGCTGGAAACAGGAGGAAGATGAGCACAGAATAAAATGAAATATAATAAAGGGAACCAGAAGGGGAATCAGGTTTTTTTTCTGGTCCAACATGAAACTGTCTTGTGTGCTCTGCTCTCATCAAACTGAGCTGCTGTGTTATGAAGCACCCAAGAACATCTTGCTGATGGAACAGATTACCAAACTAAAACTTGCAAGTGATGTTTTGTTGTTTATTTTGCCATTGCCAGCTTCAGACTGGAAGCTGAAGAGTTAAGATACTTATCTATACCCACACACCCCTTGAGATCTCAAGAAATAGCAGTCAGGATGTTTACACAATTTCCAGCATGCCCAGTTTCACATATTTACAGCTTGAAGTAACTAAGTAGTGATGAATGTATTAGTATTCTTGGAAGCTGAGTTTTGGAAGTTCACACTAAAGTAATTAATTTGCAGCAGTTACTCTAACAAAGCAGTACGCTGAATGTCACCTTATGCTTAGGATGTGTTACAGTTGAACTTGGCTGAACACTACTGAAGTGCTCATTAATAAGGTACAGTCACTGATTAATATTCTTTGAATGTTCTGCTGTATTTAACAGGCTAGCATAATGTTTGTGCACTTTAACTTCACAAGCTTTCAAAAGATAAACTTGAATGCTCTTAATAGGAATCTGAGCTTTCACTAAGGCTCAGAGTTCCACACAAGTTCACACACCTCAGCAGAAAGCCTACATTTTAATGGGAAAGAACATGTTTGTATTAATTGCTACCTGGCTTCTTCCAACACATCTAAGTTACAATGAAGTGTTAGAATGAAAATGATCAGAGGGCTGGAGAACCTCTCTTATAAAGACAGGCTGAGAGTTGGGGTTGTTCAGCATCAGCAGAAGACTTTAGGAGGACCTTATAGTGACTTTCCAGTCCCTGAAAGGGGCCTATCAGAAAGCTGAGGAAATGCTGTTCACAAGGGCATGAATGCTCATGATTTTGAATGCTCATGATTTTAAGCTGGAAAAGAGTAGATTTAGGCTGGACAGAAGGAAAAAGTTCTTAAATCTGAGGGTGGTGGATCCCTAGAACAGGCTGCCTAGAGAGGTGGTGGAGGCCCCATCCCTCGAGCCATTCAAGGTCAAGCTGGATGGGGCTCTGGGCAATCTGTTCTAGTTAGAGATGGCCTTGCTCACTGTAGAAGGGTTGGACTAGATGACCTTTGGAGGTCTTTCCAAGCCAATACATTCTATGATAATACACAACAGCATATTTGATACAAACACAAACAAGCCACAAGAAATGCACTCTAAAACAGAGCTGCAAATATCACTTAAGATACATAAGCCTCTGCCTCTCTGATATTTTCATATCAAAAGCATGACCAAGACCACTGTAACCTTCTGTGTCAAGTACATTCCCTTCTTGTATAAGGGGGGAGAAACTGCAGTGTTACCCAGCCTTTAGATTAGCATCACAGTTGCAGACCTTCCATAATAGTTCTTTACAAACCAAAGTAACAGCTAATAAGACAGAACAGCCTTTCTGTTTGAACATGAACGGCTGGCAGATGAGGAAATGCAGCTACAATAGTCATATTCATCAGAACTGAAACGTTATAGGAGTCACCTGCTAGCAGAAATGGCAGCACACAGTACTTGGAGAGTACTTGCTAGAGGACAACTATTTCTAGCACAAGGATTTGATGCACAAGTTACCTGCTGATAGATATTACTTATTGGAGCTTTGCCTGAAAGAAAACACTAGGCTGACAGTACTCAGCAACTAAATCTTCAAACAGAATCCTTTCTGCAAATCCTCTTTTTCCAGGGATGGACGGTTAGCAATAGATTCATTGCTTTGCATTAATTTTATTCAAGTGACTATTACCCTTGTTCACGTGCATTTCTCATGTCTTCTTTAAAATTTACATGCAAATAGTAGTAAAAGCTCTGTCTTAACAGAATATTATTAAAACCAACCATCTGAACATGTAACTCTGATGCTATCTCTTTCCCTTAGAGCTTTTATCATAGTTCATCCAGCATTTGAACTATGTTGGTTGAACACTGAAGAAAAAGATACTTCAGTAGGAACCTCAAAAGTATCTTCCTCAAGAGTAATTTCTAAGACATGAACATTCAGTGCATTGAGAAAGATGTGTTCATCCCATCCACATCATATAAGCTAAAAGACACCTCTAGCACTGATACTAAGAGAATCCAGAGAGATGAGTAACAAACCCTCAGTGCCAGAAAGATGTCTTTTGATTTTAATGTATGGTCTGCACAGCAGATTAAAGTACGGCTACAGACATGAAATCAGCTAGAGAATCCCTTAGCAAAAACAGTTTGTTCATCATCCTAAATTTGAAACGAACCATATGTTGAAAATAAGTTGCTCACAGCCCACTCTTGCAATCTAAGCCTCATTTTGCAGGGTTAATATCCAGCAGCTTACTCTGGCTGCCCTCCTTCCCCCTTTTCTGTGAGATGCCAACTAAGGTATATTGTTGGTGCTCCCAACTTGTTTTAGACTTCTGCTTTGGGTGCTAACCCACAAAAATCTCCCAGGGATGCAGTGCTGTTTGTAAATCCCACAGCAAAAAGGTGCAGAGATTTCATGAGGTTGCTGAACATACGGGTCTTGCTAACCACATTAATTTAGTTCCTACTAGATTTGTTCCTCTATACCATGGCACAGCTTTTCAGACCAGTCTTCGCTTTGATTATATGCAGCAATCTTTTGGATTGCCGATCTAGTGAAGTTTTCTGGAAGACGAATAAAAATCCTACCATCTACAAGAAAGAGCAGAAGGAGTGCATTAAAAAAATCCAACCTTAAGCCCAAAGTTTTTCTATTTAGGCAATTATAATAAAACTGCTAATTCTATGCTTGATGCAACCCAAAAAGGGCTGGTTTCCACAGGTAATGAGTACAGAAGCAGCAGAGAAACCAGTGCTCTACACATCTCAAATCCAGGCTGCTTCTGTATGAATAGCATGGGAATATGATTTTAGGCAGCTGCATTTGAAAGCATTTGGTCCTGAGCATTTTTACCACAATGAAGAAACCACAGGACTAACAGCTGAGCCACACTTGGCAGCACAAACCACGCACTGTAGATACAAATTATGTCATTAGCTCCCTCCAAACAACACAGGTTTGCTGCTTTGCAGAATGCTACAGCTATGGCAGCAGGGATTGATGACATCTATCTGACAGGTCTGAAATCCACTAAGGCTGCTCCCGTATTTCTGTGTACTCTCCATTCTACCTTTTAAACAAAACTATTATTTTAAAACCATTTAGTTTATCCTGGTGCACATCTTTTTGTGAACACTTCCGTCCATAAATGGATTTGCTAAACTAAGAAACAATAGGTTTAGATCAGTCTTAAGTTACCCTGTACCTATGCATAGAGACAAAGTTAGCTCATTCTGATCTTGGAGCTAGGCAGCCACTTCTAGTCCAGAGGTCAAGCAACCACTCTGGTGAAGTATTTCAGTTAACTCAGCTCCCTGACAGCAGATACTGATTCTAACACTGCTGATTCAGCAACAGATTTCAGACAACAACAGGTCCGTGCCCAGCCATATCAGCACGTGTTTGGAGCAACTTCCTATCTGTATTCACATAAACAAGCATCCATCTACTTATTAGCAAGATCCATGCTGCTGGCCAGTGGGCTGACTAAGCCTTCACACCTCTGTGCAGGCTTGGGATTCTACCCAGGTAGAACAGAGCTCGTGATTGCAGCCTCATTTCCAGACATTATACTGCTGCTTAAAGTGACTAAAGTGACAAGTCAGTTTAGAGTCACTGAGCTAAATTAGCCATCACAACTTCTTGCTTCACAAGAGTAGTTAATGTGAGTATTTAAATATGAGTCTCCCATTACATCATTATCTCGGATGCATGAGTCAGTGCACTGGTCACAGTTTCTCCTGAATGATTATTCACATGTCTTACAGCAACACCTTCCAGCACAGCTGAACATCTGAGATGTTCGCTTCATGTTACTAACTTTTGTATGGAGAAACTAGCACTGATCACACACTGATCCTCCATACATAGCCTGCATTTTAAAATACCTTAGAAAAGCCAGTTTTTAACCCTCACATGTAAACTTATCTGCAAACAACTGTGGATGTTCAGAACATCATATCGCTTAGTACACAGATGGTTGAACAAACCACCCAGGCTCACCTTGATCCCCTCCTAGTGTTTACTATTTCTTTTATCTGGCAATAACACTCTTTGGGATCTATTATTAGCAGTGTGACACCCAACCGATGACAACACAGGATAATGCTAAAATTATCCTGCCTGACATGGCATCACTTTCTCTTTATACCTCTCTAGTTTTAGTCACAGCTGAGCAGGACAGCAATCTGAAGAGTAAAAAGTAAGGAACAGAAAATGTCAAACATGATGAACTTAGAATGTAATTTTAAAAGCTGCACAAGAAATTCAATACTGCATGCACAATCAGTACAATACAGAGATGTATGATCCTATGATCCTATGTGTCTCATACACTCTGACAATGGATGACAGCACTCTGCATTTTCTAGCTCTGCAATGTATTGAAGTTTTAATAGATTAGAAATCAGTTGGTTCTCTTTTCTGGATACAAACAACTCTGTTCTCTTACACAACTCAACAAGAAATCGACAGTTTTGTCACCTTCGCTGTTTAGTTTTCTTTGTTCCAGGTACACATTTACTTTTTGATATGTTTTCTTTCACAAAGGCATCTTGTTTTAACAAGTTAGTGGCATGCCTCTTGTCAGGTCCAAGCAGCAAGCACCTAATGCTGCTATCAGGGTATTTTGCCACCAATCCCAAACTGCAGTTTTGATAACTTGTCCCAGAAAGTGATCCTTCTGTTTTCATAAATCTAGGCAGTAAAAGGGGCAGCAGTAAACACAATCAGCAAAACTCCTTGAAAGCATTAAGGCAAGAACTAGTCTTTTAAATATAACAGGGGTTTACCTATTTTTCAGAATACATTTCCCATAGGCAGCATGGGGCTTCACAATCTCAACTCTTCTGATGCACTGTACCAGTGTGAAAAGGGATTTTTAATGGACTGAAATGCCTAAAATCCTCACACTTATTTCATCTCAACAGGATGGGCTCAGCTTTTCATTGTTTTTAGGGTAATGTTGAGGGCAAACACGAGTTACACACACTGGTGACACCTGGTTTCGAGTCAGGCCCACAGCACCACACACTCCGGCCACACGCAGGGGCCTGGCATTTGTATCCCAGTTTGGGTCCGCTCTGCCCTGGATAACCTCCAGGGAGCCACCTGAAGAGGCACCGCAGCCACCGAACCCTCTGCCACTGGAGGGGCCGAACAGGGCGGTGTTTGGGGCGGGGGGCAGCGTTAAAGATGCTTCTGGAGATGTCAGTCAAGGGCTGGGGGCCAGTTTCGTTCCTTTGTACAAGGCAACCCAGCTGGGGGCTCAGGGGGCAAGGCTGCGACGAGGCTTCTCCTCCGCCCTGCCCGGCCTCCTCCGCCGCCTCCACAGGGCTGCGGCCCGTACCTGGATGATGCCGCCGCGGCGCAGGGCGCTGTGGACGCAGCCCGGCACCTCCCCGCGCAGCGACACCGACCCGTTCCCGCTGCTCAGCCGCCAGCTTCCCCGCAGGCTCTGCACAGCCGGGTCGCCACGGCCCCGCAACGCCGCCGCCACCGCCAGCAGCAGCAGCAGCGCGGCCCGGCCCATGGCGAACGGACGGACAGGCGAGGGAGCCGTTCCCTGCGGCGCTCAGGGCAACCCGCCGCCGGCTCGCGGAGGGAAGATGGCGCAGGGGAGGAGCCAGGGGAGCGTGGGCGGGCTCTTCCCTCGGCCGCCTCTGACAGCCGGGAAGGCCTCCACGGCGGGCTCCGTGCCCTGGCTGCAGCGGTGACGGGCATCTGCCCAAGGATTGAATTCATTTCTGTAATTCTTAGAGCTCTAGAAAGCTGCAGCGAAGCGGGAGGAACGAGAAAGAACTGAGAGGATGCTGCAGCAGGAAGTGCCTGTATGGGCTCCCCTCCAGCCATGAGGTTTTAGGTGACCTCAGACGGCCACCTCCTGTCTCCCATAAAATTGCCGAGGCCTATAAAACAGGAACAAACCTAATGAACATCTCATTTAAGAAGCGCTCTGGTTCCTCATAAAGCAGCACCAGCACCACTGCTGTGGGTTGGTTTATAAAGATGGAGCGTGCTCAGCTGCAAAAGGCCAGGAGGATCAAGCTCCAAAGAACCAACCTGAAGTAAGACCACTCTGCAGCCTCCCTGTGCAGCCAAGCGACCCTAATCCCTGCGTGCACAGCCCCAAACCAAGAATTAAAGCAACAGGCTCTATTAAATGGCCTAGTGGAAGGGGCCAAAGGCAATTAGTGCCTGAGCTACCTGCTCTTAGAAAAGGTAGCCAGGCACCCTATTCCATGTTCAGTTTCTACTCAGCCCCAGTGCAAAGGGGCTTAGTCAGCTCTATTAACTGAAGGCTTAATCACATCAGTTAAGTGGAGGTGTTTCACACCACAGCATGGTTGTGCTTCATCTGGCTGTTCCTCCAGGGGAAGCTGCGCAGCAGGTGGAAGACAGCTGTGCCATCTACAGAATCTCATTTCACAATACAGGAAAGTGCTCACAGCTGCAACAGTGAATAACTCGTGTACCTTCTGAAGGTGGCAGGACTTGACAGAAGACTAAGAACTTTCAAGACACTAGATTCTCTGTATGGCTGCTCAGCTGTGAACAGATTATAAAGTTGTTGGTTCACTTTTCTTTGGATGCAAGTGACTGTTCCCTTACACAGCTCAACAAGAAATTGAAAATAGGTTTCAGCAGCCACTCCATGACCTTAGCTTATGGGTTGTGGTAGTTTGGCATGAGTTTAGGTATTTTTGGTGGTAGTGGTGGTGGTTGTTGGTTATATGAATGTTCCATAATGATTTGTGCAATTCTTACTTCATTCTTAAGGTCAGAACCTTGGGTGGAGCAGGTAATTAGCTGTCTCAGTATACGCTGAAGGGAGAAAAGGTGAAATATGCATAAAAAAACCAGAAAAGCTTGCAAAAACCTTTAAAGTAGTAATGCTACCAGTAGTGTCACTTACTTTCTGGTACTATGTAATTTGCTGCCCTTCTTTTAACAGAAGTCAGGTCACTGTGCACATCAAGAAAGCAAACAACTAATTGCATGGAGGTGCACATGCGCGACTGCATAGAAATGCAACCAGCCAACAGCATTCAGAGAAACACCAGTTAATTGCAGGCCTTGCTCAGCTTTTTCATGTTTTCTTCATGTCTGTAATTACAGACTATAAAATTACAGAAGGAAAAAGCACCTTGGCATGTTAGAGTGTTAATAACAACACATACAGTTCATACACCAAATCACTGAGGACAGAGTGTGACTGACCCAAAAATGTGCTGCATACCAGGAACCACAGCACAGAGTACATGAGTGAACTGCAGGCAAAAGTCAGGAGTATCACAGTTCTGCTGTAGCTCCTGGCTTGGATGACATGTAACTCACCACAACAGAAGAATCTGCCCCTAGATATATCTGTAAAACATTATTGGATGTGGTCAATGTGCCTTTATATTTTTGATCCAAATCCTTTTGAGCCAATAGCCTTTCAAAACAACATAAAAATGCTGGTTTTTTCCATTAATCTACCATATAGAAGTACTTGATATAACTACAGGTGGTTGTTTGACTTGCAAGAGTAGAGGCGAGCATGGTTCTGAGAAGTCAGCTACTGTTTCTCCTCCTTTTTTGTCAGCTCTGGAAAAAAATCTCTGCTACCAACATCAAAAAGGGATGGCTGTGACCCATACTGCTTGGCAGCAGAAGCCTGCCGAAATTTAGCAGTTGGAAGAGTTACTCTGTGTGTATTTTTAAGACTGAGGAACCCACATTCAGTATACTGACTAACCAAAATGCAGGCCTCATTTCATTTCAGCTCCCAGCCATCTTTTAGTGAGACTGGCAAAAAAATTACTGTCATCATGCAAGACTGAGGTGCCCCGAGCTGGCTTTGGGTGGTGGTGTAGAATGCAGTGTACTTTCCTGAAATTCACTCACACAGTACTAAAAGCATTTAAACACTGTGAGGCTGTTCGAGATAAGAGAATTAAGTCTTAAGGCTACCAAATTGCTACCAAGAACAACAGCAAGCTGGCTGTTTGGTTTTTTAAATAAGCCTTTTTCAGCAAGTCATGTGGGTGCTTCCCAGTAACAAGGAAACTGCATTTCAAGATGATTACTGTAGTCCTGTGGGGTTTTTTTTGCCTTTTATTCTCTCTGCTAAAGACTGACCAGAGCAACACACACACACTAAAACCCCAACTCCTCAACCTAAAAAACAATGCTGTAATTAATTATTCTGAGAACATGGAGTTTCCTAGTTCAAGGCTTATAATTAAATCACTTCTCATCTTCATGTCCCAGTTGTAGGGTTTGTTGTTTAAGAGTATTTTTGTACAAATGACACTTTTACTGTTTCAAGATACAAGAGTCTGTGCATTTATCTCTTAAATTCTTAAGACCAAAGCCAGCTTTTCTTTCTTTTCCCATGTACCACATTCACTTTCTTTCTGAAATACCACAAATTCATGAGGTTACTGCAATTCTTATTTTGCAGTACTGCACATGGATATTCTTTATCAACCAAGACATAAAGCTAAAGGCAAACCCAAGCCTTTGGCTCTAACAGAATAAATTCAAAGTCACTCCATTGAAGCTGTCCAAATCCAACCCTGTTAATCCACAAATCTTTTGTTTCCAACTGCTACACAAGCTCGATCACCACAGCAGGCTGCTGCTGTTTGCAATTTCAAATTCATATTCAAGGAGTTCATGCAAAGGTTTTAAACAAACAGGTTCTCACAGTGTTGGCTGCAGTACTTCCAAGATATTACTGCCCCCACCTGTCTGCCCTGCACCATTCTTCTGCTGAAGGTTGCCACCTCTGAGCAAACCAGGTCTTGTGTTCACACCAGTCTATACCAGGGCTTGCTCTCTCTTTGGTAACCACACACCACTGGAGATACCACCACCACAGACCATTTGTCCAAGCTGCAAAACACCTAAAGGACTGTGTGCATTTGAGAGTTTTGCGTTGATGCTGACATGCTGCATAAATACTAAAGACCGGGCTGGTGTTTGTTTGCGTGACTGTAAATACCTTCAGACAGCACAGCACATCTGTATGAAAGCCCTACAGCAACTCTGCATCATGCTCGTCCTCTGTCATGACTGCCTCTGCAAAATACAGAGCTGCTACGCAAACCATTTACTGTCTGGGCTGGCACGAACACAGTATGGCACAGGGAGCATCCAGCTATGGATTTGTAGAAGGCAGATAAAACACATTTCAAGCATTATTCTGTATCTATCATGAAAAACATCCAAACAGGATGTTAGAAATAGAAAGGAAATAAATTAACATTGCTTTTAGATGAGGACAGCGTTCATCACTACAAGAGAATGCTGTCCTACACTATCAGAAGCAAAACACAAAATGATAATTTAAGTGGAAGGCCAGAATTTTCTTTCATCATTATTCTAATGTCTGTAGCTCACTGCAAGGGGATTTCCTCAGCAAACAAAATTCCTCAACACTAACAATCAAAAGTAATTAAAAATAACTATATGGAAGAGATGCTGCTGCTCTGGGCAAAAGCTCTGTGGAGGAGGAAAAAAAGTTCTGAATTGTATAAGCAGAAAGGCAGGCGATCCCTTGAGTATAGCCTTAAACTTCCTTGGGTATGCTGGGGCAAAAGACTGTATTTATACCTCTACAAAGCATCTTGTTTAGAGATGGGCTCAAACTACAGGATTTAGGTTTCAGGTCACCACCTCCTGTAGCATGGACACAAAGCATAAAAATCCTAAAAGCCAGCAACACACGATTTCTAAAGACAAGTATTTTACAGCACAGGAACTCTCGTAGCTTTTATTCTGTTTCATATATTTATAAACAATCTTGAAATGACACTACTTTCTTTATTAGATAATATAATAATATTGTTCTTTACCCTTTATCTTATAAAGAGCAAAGTCACTGTCTTCACACTAGGTGTGGTGCTGTCTGAACTCCCCACGAACTCTCATTAAAACATACTTAAATCAGGAATCAAAACTGATTCTCTGGCTCTTACAGGAAATCAGCAGCACATACAGGAACACTACGAAACAGCTTGCTTAGCCTTTCTTGAGGTCTGAAACTTGACAATCATCTGTGGCCACAATACTATGTCTGAGTCATCCCTAAACACCTACAATTAAAACCTTCAAGATGTGGGTATCACAGGTAACCAGCTGCTGCTCCTGTGATGGAAGCCTGAGAGGCTTCACTGAGTACTACTAACACCTTGTGTACTTCATGTGGTGCTTTGCCAGCTGTGAGTACAGGACATACCAAACAGATTACACTCAAGTCGAAGCACACATCCAGCCTCTGGTCTGTAATGAGTGTTTTTCACACAGGTGAGCATCATGAGAATGTCAACAAAATTCTATCCGTGATAAACTGGATGAATAAACTTAAATGAATTTGGAGCTGCCAAAACAGCTGGGAGCCACGTTTCTTTTTCTAGCTCAGCCACTCCAGACAAACCACCGAGGCAGGTCAGGACCTCTGTTTCTCAAACTTCTAAACGTGGGTAGTGCACCCGGCTTCAGTGCTAAGACCAACTCTGCCCGCTCATTTCGGCAACAGTGACCCTAGTGCAAGCACAAGGGAATTTTCAAAATTCCTGAAAACTGAGTACTCAAAACCCTTCTCCCCTCCCTTTAAAAAATTAATGATTTTTCAGCACCTGTAAGTAGTGTCAGAATTCTTAAATCCATGAAACACCCACTGAATCGACACAAGCCCCATTTATCCAGCTACATAAGTTGAAAGCTGTCTACACATCAAAAAAAGTCACTTGTCTCAACAATTCCACTACAAATCCTTCATAAAGCACAACTACATTGTGCAGTTCAGGATGCCTCATGCCACAGCGCTCACTGCACCGGTACAAACATCTCAGGAGGAAGGGTTACAGAAATGGACTCTGGCACATTCATCAGACACACATTCTTTAATATGGGCTGTTTTTCCCTAAATGACTTACTACATAAACAGCACTAAAATTGCTACTACTGGAGCAAACAGAATGAGGAGTACTAGAGGATCACTAGATAGCTCACCTTGGAAAGGACCCACAAGTATCGTCAAGTCCAACTCCCTGCTTCTCACAGGATCAATTAGAACTGAATATGACTAAGTGTCATCCAGACCTTCAACGGTCACAGGCTTTGCTGTGACCACTTCCCTGGGGAACCCGCTTGTGACTGACCAATCGCTCAGTGAAGAGCCTTTTCCTGATGTCCAGTCTGAACTTCTGATGCAACTTCATTCCATCTCTTCATGTCCTGTCATGCCCTTGCACCACCTGGGGCTCAAATTCCTGCTGCTGACAGGTGCTACATATGTGACAGTTCCACAGAGGAGCTGTTTTCTCACCACTAGGACTGCAAACAGGCACAAAGGCAGCCCCCAGGAAAGTATCTGAAAAAACCACGAGATCACTGCCTGGAATCCTCTAAGATTGCTACTGGCAAGTGCAAAGATCTTCAGCTAAACAGATATAGTAGATATAGTGAATGAAGTGTCTACACCGTAGCACTAATTAACCTTTTATTGTTTATAGAATATTTCATTAAAGTGCCACAATACTCTGAAGATATTGAAAGTTTTACTTACTAAAAGTGAACAACTTCTTAAGCTTTGGGCACTTTATACGCATCCTTTGCTGGGTTGTCTTAATGCCAAGGATGCTGATCCACTGATCCTTACAGCTTCCCGGCAATGACCCCTAATCTCGTAACCACAAACTATGATTAGTGCTACTTCCTCCTAGCACAACTCCTAGAAGAGCTTATCAGCTAGCTGCAGCTGGCTACGAAGGTACAGCTGGCTGCCTTCTCCACTGTCCACACCCCAAATTATTAATGATGTGTCAGCATATGCTATATGATAATTTCTCTTGAAAACTCAGTAATACTGACACCACTGAACTCTCCACTCATTATTCCCACGTATCTGAACTCTAGTAGTTGCTTCACTCATGCTATATGAAAACCTTGAAGTTTCCTAAATAACTTTTTTTTTTTTAGCATTTTTACAACTCTTCTCCCAACTAGAACCACCACAGCAATTAACAGATCCTTTGAACCTCCCCTTCCCCTTTCTTCATGCCTCGCATTTCAGAAGTCATTACACTCACTCGAGCATAAAACACTGGTTCATAATTTAGGGTCAGTCAAGCCTCTCAGGCACTGCTTAGGCTAAAGGACACAAAATAGTCTCACTCACATCAGGGAAGGCATCAAAATAATAAAAAGAAGCCATTACCTAGCAGAGTAGGTGTGAGGGACAAAAAGGAGTTTAGGCCTCTCAAGGGTAAAGACAAAAACTGCAGGGTGGCTGTGGGAAGGAAAACAAGGTTATAACTGATGAATGGTCAACTACCACCTACTTCTGTATCACATCTCCTGCCCTGTGAACCAGAGATGTTCCGGTTTCAGTTAACCCACGAATGGCAACTACTTTAACCTTCAGGGGTGCTCTTCCCTGTACAGCACAATGCAATTCATGTTTGGCCAGTAAAATGCCACAGCAGCCACATTAAAAAAAAGCTGTTTAAAGGGAATTGTTTTACATCCAAAAGTCTAAAGCTAACAACTGCTCAGCAGCTTTCTGCAAGTCTCTTCTCCCATTTTTGTTCTGAAAAATTGAGCAATTCAGAATTTTTGGTATCAAAAGACTATTATCTGCAAAAACATCATCACATTCCATCTGCAAAAACATCATTCTCCCATCGCTTCTGGCTAATACAGAAAACAGGCGTTTTAACTTTTCTCCCAATTTGTAAATTAAGTTACAGCTATGAAATTCACATCCTTTGCACTGAAGCAGTAATGGTAAGCACAAAGCACAGCAAATAATGAACCCGGGGTACAAAAAAGCCTAACAGCCACCTACCTAGCTCTGCTCTACTTCCAACTGCTTGTGACTGATGATACCTTCAAGTGCAGCTTTCAATGAATTTGGAACGGATTCACAGGAAGCATAAATTATGTAAGCAAGATTTAGAGACATCCTGGTGAATTACAGCTTCAACTGTAAAAACATTAAGAGTAGTTCATGCAGTCAACAACAGGTTCACAATTCATTTACACAAGACTACCTCTTCTGCTGGTGGAGGCTGTCTGTACTCATTCTACACCAGCTTGTTCCTCAACTCAGAACTCATCCCCAAGCAAACCGTCAGTCCCAAACCAAAGGCGGCTGACACTATTACACACCGTGTGTTTAACTGTACACTTGAGCTTGTACATTCCAGGTAACTTACCTTCTATATTTCTGTATAGAAATGAATGTATCCCAGAGAGTTATAGCATTACAACTACATTAAAATGTAATTGGGGGGTGGGGGGGAGAAACTTTATTTCTGCTACGTACAACAGGAGTGTTGCAAAACCACACAGTGGCTTAATCCACACTAATGGCATGCAGCTTTATAAGCTTCATGGTCAGATTTTCCACTCATTACAGCATCACTCTAGCTAGAAAGCCTTCTGCACACATCAACACATCTCAGTTGCACCTGTTTTAATTGAACTAATGTATTTCTATATAGTTTCTCCCCTGGCCTTTCAGGAAAAAACACAACCCAAACCTGTCAGAGGTCAGCACTCCTAGATCTTTATGGAATTAAAAACCTTACTGGGCCTGACTGTAAGGAGAAAACCTGAAGGGTGGAGTGCAAGAACACAAGGACGCAAGGGCTGGGCAGAAGACGCAACAACCAAACCAACAGATGAAATCTGTACTTCTAAGTGTCTCAAAGTACAGACAATTAGATCAAGCACAGCTGCTTAAGATGTGGAAGACTCTTAAGAGACTTTCTCACAGACATCAAGACTGCACAACACACAGTCCAAAATACAAAACTTAAATTACTGTGTGGTTCTCAGTAATCTATCCTACAAAGGATCGATCAGTGCCATGTTTCAAAATTTGTCTTACTCTTCACTAAAGCTTGCGACCTGAGAACTCCTACAGTTAATTATTCAATGCTCCTCTGAGTAGAGACATAAAACCTAGTACCTTGTGTAGGCACCTGGACCTCTTATTCCAGTCATGGCACTCTGAACCTTGCAACAGGAAAGTACAATCACAGAACATTAGGGATTGGAAGGGACCTCAAAAGATCATCTAGTCCAATCCCCCTGCACAGCAGGATCACCTAGACCAAGTTGCACGGGAACATATCCAGGTGGGTTTTAAGGATCTCCAGAGGAGACTCTTACCCCCAACCCCAGGCAGCCTGTTCCAGTGCTCTGTCACCCTCACTGGGAAGAAGTTCCTTCTCATACAATAATGGCTATATTGAACAGATCCTTTCATTTCTAAGGTAACTGTGAATTAGTTAAGTGTTCTGCGTTCACTGTCCGAGCAGGATTAATATCACACAAGGAATCTGTCCACAGTGGGGAAGGATACTCTTGCTGAAACAAAGAATGAACAGCTTGCATCAGTCACTGCAAGTTAAGAAGTGCTGAGACTTTACTTGGCCAGAGAAGAAAAAACCCACAGGCTTCACTTAGAAACAAGCACAGGCTTCTCTTTTCCTCAGTATAAATGAAGCCACATTCAGTGTTTATTAAAGCTTTTTTAAGATGAGAACATCACCAGTCAGGCAGCTCTTCAAGAACATAAACAGTTTAAACGTGCATTCCCTCTAATGAACCATGTCATCACAGGCGAGAGATCAAACTTGAGTCAAAATTCACATCCCAGATACAGGCATTTCCAGACTGCGTCTCCACAACTCCAGTAGCCCAAAGCATCTGCCCAGCTCTCCACCTGTCTCCCACAGAGACAGTACCCTACACAAGATGGAAGAACAGAGTAATACATACATGAATGAATGTGAGGCAAAAGCCAGAGTTCCCTAGATAATTTACAAAGCCTCGGACTCTGAAGCACAACATGTGAAGCTCCCAAAGGGGAACTGATTCCAACTGAGTAATTTAAAAAGAACAGCCTGCAACCAGCCAGGCCAGATCACAGATGAGTTAAGTTGTTGAAAAACACATTCTGACCAACACTGTAGGTCTCCTGATGTCTCCCTCACAAATTATTTTCACTGTTTGAAGAAGATACTGAATTCCTGGCAACACTTCCAATGGACCAAGAAAAGCTATTGTGGGCAAGCAGGGGATGTTTGCCAGATACCCTTCACAAACTCTCAAGCATTACTACAGCCAGCTGTTTTCACAGAAGACTGCATGAGATGACAGTAATGAATTTTCCCAAAAATATGGACATAAGGATCCAAATTATGCAAGTATGAAAAGGAAGTCTTTACCTTCTATACCCTCTCTGTACACCATATGTTTACCCTGTTTTGTTTCCTGTGCTTTCTCCACATTGGTCCCGCACTATTGCAAATGCCTAAGCTCTCCATCTTACGTTAGAAAACACTGCAGCCGTAAGTCCAACTACCTTTAAAATACACAACTGCCCAAATGCAACTTTTCCCATTTTATATTTATGAAGGCATTACTGCAAAATAATATCCATCCACTGACACAGAGCAGCAGGTTTTGGTTAGAAGGAATTAGTGCAGTTTAGGGTCTACTGAAATGTTACTTTTTAATTAACTTTCTAACAAAAATGGCTGAGTCTAGTTTTCTTGTATAACTACATACAAACCAGGGAAATAAACCTATAAACACAGCAAGGCCTCTTCCCCTGGATTCCAACTTCTAGTTTTACATAATTATCACAAAAGGACCAACACAGATGCAAGAGAAATGTATAGTCATCCAGACAACATCTCCATCTTACATGTAGTATTTTAACTATCTTCTTCCCTGACTCCCCTTTATCTAGACCTCCCTGACTTTTATAAAGCCTGGTGCCCTACATCTCATAACACATCTTACCTCTCACAGTACAGGTTATTTATTTCCAGTTGAACACAGTAATTTCAAGACAAACTAATAAGCATCAAATTAACACAATTACCAGAAGATGACAGCAACATGTTTGTAAACTTAAAAATACCAACTTTTACCTCAGTGGTAATGCTACTGGCAGCTGTATTTTAAGTCTATCCGATTTTCCAGCAGAATCTTTGGTTACTAAAGCAGAAACACTGCATGAACTGCAACATCATAAAGAAATGTCATGTCATCAGTGAGGCAGGCGCTGTTAGAGAGTTTCCAAATTTCAAGCCAACTAGACTTTCAGTTTAAAACCAGAACAAACCATGTCCAAACTACATGTTCAAATTTTTATAAAAATTAAGGTTTAACATTTATTTTACATCTAGCTTTCCACATCCATGTGGGGACAAGGAATCAGAATGTACATAACTATAAGCAGTGCAAAAGTGGTGCCAGTGCGAAGTCACAGATGCACAATAAAGTGATAGCACAAGACTAGAGAAAATGAAGCTATGAATGTTTAAAATGGAGACCAAAAAAAAACCAGAACAAGTTAAAATATGAAAGAAGAGGGCAGGAAAGAGGAGAGCTGGATGTTTAATAATGCCCTTGTTGCTGCAAAGATAAAACTAATGGCACAAGACAATGTTTCTTGTGGAACAAAAATCCAATAGCAATGAGTCTTTATTCACGTTTAGTCACCTGACATGAGGAAAGTGTCTGTTGCATTAAAATAGTCAATGTAAATGGCAGCATGGCTGAACAAGTCCTTTTCAATGGTAACGAACATCCCACATAGTAAAGTCACTTCAACACAGCCTCATGACAATTCCCACATCAAAACAGTACTTTATTATTATTGTTTTTGCCTCATCATTACTCCCACATTACGATCTTTCAGCTGTCAAGTGTACAAGGTGAAGAAAAAGGTTCCCAGTCAACAAACACAGGTGCATCAGGAAGCATCTCCACAATACACCACTTCAGATCTTGCTGGATCCCAAGTCCATCCTTGAATGCTGGGCTACCAGCTCCAGGTGTAGCACACTGCTACAGCTACACTACTATGTTAGCTTATTAATTCTGCATACATCAGGCCGAACAATGTGTCAACCTGCAACAGACTGAGCACTAGTACTGAAAATGGCAAAAGATTCACTCTATTGAACTTTACATCATTATTTGATGTTAAACAATGAGGCAAATCCCAACAGTATATACAAAAACCAGCTTTGCTTTTACAAAAGATTTTGTTTCCCATATTGATTAATCCAGGCAGCTAACTCATTGGTTTATGCAACTTTATTGAAGAAAATAAAATCACTTACTAGTAGAGCTATTAGTTGATCACTCATCCATTGACAACTTGCATCATTTATTCAGTGCTATATTAAACAGTGTTTTGGAAGACAGATTAACTAATAGCTCCAAGCCTCCTAACAAAATTTAAATGAATTACAAAAATGTTCTTAGACCCTATTCTGGAATACAAGGGATGTTTGACTTCCAATTTCCATTCTCTGTAAAACAAGAACTGGTCATTCCTTTATTGACATGCATAAGATACATCACATTTTCTGTTCTGCTGATGCTATAGATTCAGTACCAATTCTCCAGACACATCAGTTATGAGCAAAAGTGTGTAATAAAACCTCCGTTCTCTAACACTAGAAGGTTTGGAACAAGATGGATGTTGCTACGGCAATGTTACTTCTTTGATGGGAGAGAATTGGACATCCATCGCCCCTCCCCCCTTCAGGTGATATCTTCAGTATCTGTTAGAGCAGTGAGGAATGTTTGTTTTTAATCTCATAACCAAGTTAGAATGAAGACATTGGCCACATAATACACATGCTCCATTAAAAAAAATTCTGAATCTTGGGCAATTGTTCCTGTGTAACTACTTTACAGATTCTAAAAGCAGTTATTGTCCAAAGCTGGAAGAACTAAAGTCTTCTCAGATGAGCATGTGCATGAATGGAAGGAGGTAAACAAAAAAATAAAAAATATGAGGTCTGATAGGGGAGCAGCCGGATAAGAAAATCAAAAAAGGAACAGTAATTTAAAGTTTATTCCAGCTATAATGCAGGTTATTCTGACTTTAAGGTAGCATCACATGGCATACTTCTGAGTCCATTCTCGTGATATTCTGTTATACCTGCAAACAAAACCAAGCATTGAATTAGTGTCAGCATGAAAATGAGAATGTCCTACAGAGTTAATGATTAAGTATAATTTTATCTCCATCTCTCTGTTCTCTACACACTTAGAGAAGTCCTCTTCTACATTAAGATGCTTGAATGGAAAATACTCCATAAATTCCTCCCTAAACTAACTAGTATATTCTCTAATTTGAAACACTCCAAGACAAACAAATTTACGAGAAGGCTGTTGTGAAAAACAACTGAAGAGAAGGGGTAGAGACCACCTGGAGTGGGAGAGACAAGGGGTGTGTTTTGTTTGAATACTGTCCTTAGTTAGGGATTCCAGAGTATCACATGCCGTAAGTAAAGATTACATGGTTAATATCATCACTGGATACAGAATGTCACATTTCCCATTTTAGAGTAAAACACTACTAAGCATCTCTTTCCACATGAATATACTGCTCAAACCAATTTTTTAAAAAACACATTAATATTTACTACTTCCACAGAAATTGAGCTGACAATTAGTTTATACTTAACCCCATGCTTGTCAGTAAGAAGTTAATTTTCAATCACACAAGCAGAACAAAATCCCCAACACACTTTCCTAATTTATATGTAGAAAACAGACACTAGTGAAGAATCTCAATCACACAGAATCATAGAATATCAGGGACTGGGAGGGACCTCAAAAGGTCATCTAGTCCAATCCCCCTGACACAGCAGGACCACCTAGACGAAGTCCAACAGAAACATGTCCAGGCAGGTTTTAAACGTCTCCAGAGAAGACTACAAGAAAAAAAACTGAAATTTGGATTACCTACGTTCACCTATGACTACGCATAAGGTCTTGCTGCAGGGCATCACTTTTACCATGATTTTGTTGGAATTGTGTTAAACACTTACCAGAACAAGTTGACAAGCTGGGTCTGAATTCTATAATTATTTAATACTTTTTTTCTGGCCATGCAAGAGCAATGACTGAGAAAAGAGTGACTTGCTGATACATTTCACACTAACCACAGATCAAGCTGTTAAAGGTCAAAGTTCAGTAACTGGTGCATCCATTATCTGTTAGTTAATCCAGTGCCTTAGAGCATGCAGCACCCAAGTGCTGACAAGTTTCCACTTTGTTAAATGCACTATAATGTGCAGATGTTCTTACCCTACAGCATAGCGTATTTCTCTGTCCACTCTCTTGCTAACCTATTGTACCTAATTGGACAAGCATGTTTAGCATTAACATAAGTAGGTATATAAAAAACAAAGTCCACATCGTATCATTGCATCTGTTAAAAACAAAAAATGTTAAAAAAACCCCCAAACACAATGAAAAAACAACTTTCGGCACAGATATGAAAAAAGTTATGTCTTTTGTCAAGGGAAGCACCAACACTAAAGGCCAGGCTGCTATCCAAATAATAAAGCTATCTTTCAATACTAAGATTTAGCTCTATTCTGCTTATGCATGATAAGCATAAAACCAGGCAACACATACTGTATTTAAAACACTGTCATGCATGCGAGAAAAGATAGCCTGCTTCACTTACAGCTTTAACAAACAAAAGGGCTTAGTATCTTTTGATTAGGCACTGCCACAAATAGGCACTTCTTTGACCCACGAGTTCTCTCCATCCCAGATTTTCACAAAAGGCTCACTGAAACCAGTTGCTGTCTGACAAAGTGGTCTTACAAAGTTTGTTAAAATACTAGCGTAATACAACTCAGTACTTACTTGTCTCTGTCTGTTTTATAGATACGTGCAATCTCTGGCACTAATGGGTCGTCCGGATTTGGATCGCATAACAGTGAACAAATCGATAACAGAACTGTAAAAAAAAAAGAAAATCCCAGAGACTTCTCAGTAAAAAAACAGGAGCAACAATCTAAAAGTAAAAAAGCACTGATCTTTGCATCAGCAAGATGTAAGCAGAGGAAAGATCCAAAAAAGCCTTTTCTTGATGCACGGACAAAGTAAATTTGGAACCCACTAAACAAAATTGCAACCACTTTGTTTCCTGTTTAACACTAGTATGCACACCTGAGAACAGTACTGCTGCCCCCAAACTATCACACAACATAGCAGCCAACCAAAACCATTAACACATTCATATTGTGATGACTAGCATTCACAGAAAGTTACAGAGTGGAAGGGACCTCAAAAGATCACCTGCAGGAGGTCACATGTCCAAGCAGGAACATGTCCAGGTAAGTTTTTAATGTCTCCAGAGAAAGGAGACTCCACCACCTCTCCAGGCAGCCTGTTCCAGTGCTCTGTCGCCCTCAAAAGTATGTACGTTTTTTTGTATTCCATGGTTCTAATCACCAAGACTAGCACCTCTTCAAAGTACTCTTAAATTCAGAAAATCAAAACCCAACAGACCAAGTTCACAAAAAGAGGAATACTCTGGTCAAAGTTTTTTTACAACGTAAATGACTCTATACTGTAAAATAAAGGAGTAACACTGTTGTAAGCAGCTACAAGGACTTAATTGTCTACTTTTACAGCAGGTTTGAAAGAAAAACAGTGACAGGATTAAAATGTAGGGAAACCATATTCAAATCACCACCTCCTTGGAAAGGCAGGAATTACAAGCTCTATAAACAAAAAGGCACTTTCATGGATCTTTTGAAGCCACAGTGACCAGTGGCTTTGAGGCAAAACCAGAATTTGTTCATCATGGAAATATTTGAGAATTAAGTTATTTACTACAGTACAATGAAGAAAGCTGCACAGCTTCTTTTGCAGCATTTAATCAGTTTATCCTCAAGTAGAATCAGTAAGCGAAGTTCACAATGTAATAGAATACCAGTGCACAGTGGCAGAAAAACAACACGTATCAGTAACTGTTTTGTTCATCTACCACAGAGGTATACCGACATAACTCTGCACATAACTCCTCAGTCAAATAAGTGATTTCATTATTAAAAACAAGCCTTAAATTAATCTTTACATTAATATGGAAGCGTGTATCTAGATGGACAGCTGCAAACAAGCAGTTTCTCTGCCTTGGTTCAAATACATCACCACAGGTCTGTTTCAGTCCAAACACTGGCTCCGATAAAAATATTGAAGCAAAATACATGACTAGCCAAGGCCTTAAATAGCCACTCACATAGCAGTAAGGTGTGAGAATAAAGAAATAAATTAGTAAATAAACTAGTAAATAAAGAAAAACTAGTAAAAGAGGCTGGAGAGACCGCTCAGACCAAGACAATCAAAGTGAAAAGCACAGAACTCAACACAAGGAGGAAACATTTCTTCGGGGTAGTTACCTTTAGAAATAGTTAAAGCCGGAGACCACTGTGATCTTAGGATATCGAGACAAATGCTGCCATTACTGTTAATATTTGGATGGTAGATTCTTGTTGTAAAAGCAACCTGCAACAAAAAAACCAGGAAAGAAAAAAAAGTGTGTTTGGTCTACGATAACAATGTCAGCTTTCCTTCTCAAGTCAAGCTATTAGTCAACTCAATTTACTCTAAAAGAATTAAGCAGTTAAACCACATAAAATTAATGGAAATATGCCCATGCCCCAACCTCTGTTTCCCATTGCCAGACACTATTTCAAGCAGAGTGGGTAAGTATGGAGGCTGTATTTGATCACAGTTGCCTGCATCACAATGACACTCAACAGCAGGGCTTGAAGGACAGGTACAATGCTACCAGAGATAAAAATTTACAATCTGCAGTCTCTCCGAGCACGCACTTTCATAACCACTGAAGATTGGAAAACATGCTAATGACTGATAAAGCTACAAAACACAAAAAAAAAGAGCTTATTTCACAATTACTGGCAAATTCTAACAGATATCATCTTCACTGATTTTAGGCATTCAGCAAGTGAATCACTATCCATAGTGTTACATCCCTACAGGCTAACCCAAACCACTACACTCCAATACCTGATAGTCCCTTCAACAAGAATTTCATTATAGTAACACAAAACTAATGAAACTTATTGGTTCAAAGAAAACCAAATACAGTTAAACACGCCAAAACATCCAGAATTCATGTATGTGAATTTGCTGGAAAAATATACATGCCAACACAATGCAGTTGGCCAGAGAGGGACCTAGCCATCCAATATTCTGTAAGGATGCATGAAACTAAGTGAGAACTTGATGGCATTAAAAGACAAATGCTGGCCATTTCCATTCTGTACTCCATTCTTTAAAGAGCACTAATTTCACCAATGAGAAAGCAAGACTTACCTTAGGTGGTTTGAAAGGGTAGTCTGTAGGAAAGTGAATTGTCAAGAAGAATACACCACCCTGATATGGACTGTCATTCTGTCAAAGCAAACAAATCATTAACTTAATACCATCTTTAGAGTTGTATGTAACTGATGACACTGTTTTCAAATAAATAAAAGGAGAGTAAATTTGTTTTAAATAACTGAACTTCTTGCTCCATCAACATAAGCAAGAATTAATTAAAATTCAATTACTGTTTCCTAAGGTGAACAATATAGAACACAGAAGAGGTCACTCTCTGAGCTAACGCTTCTAAGAAAACAGCTTCCCTGCCAGTCCACTCAGGACAACTTGGCAAAAGCATCCCAAGAGAGCTCCAAGGAGTAAGGTCCTGTCAGCTTCAAAAACAACTAGTTCTGTGTTCGGTGCTTATAATTTTTACAGCCACTCAAGTTTGCAGCGGCCATGGGCAGCTCAAAGCACCTTCTCTTCCCCATGTTCTAACCTTGGGTTATACATTTCTGAGCCTAGCAGAAAAACTACCCCCATGTCCTTGAAAAAAAAGCTCCAAAACACAAAAAACCCACAATCCACAACAACAAAAGACTAAAAAGAACTCCAGATAAAAGAAAAAGCCACCACCCTACCAGCACCACTAAAGAAAAAAAAAACCCCAAATTCCATCAACATTCAAGTGAATCCTTCCTGCATTTCTGTATCAGAAATTCACTGTAATCTAGTATAGAAGAATGTTTTACATTTCCCAGCTAAAAGGAAACAATTACGGGGATAATTCATTCAGGAATTAACTATTAGCAGTAAAACACACACATGTGGAAGTTAAAACCCGACAGTAAGAGAGCAAATCATAGAATCATAGAATCATTACGGATCGGAAGGGAAATAAAGTGACTAAAAAGGGCTTGCATAAATTAGTAGTGACTAGAAGAGAGTTCTAAGTTTTCACTTCAGAAACAGAACTAACAGTTTCATTGCTTAACCTTAATATTTCAATGCTTTCAATTCTGTACTCAGGGCTAGAGAAAACTAAATTTGAGACGTACAGAGTACACTTCTGAATTATATGTAAGAATACTTTTCACATTAATTGCAAGAACATTTTACCTACTTAACAAAACAGCTCCATATCTTACTTTGTTAAACACCAGAAAAATGAAACTCCATAGCACAAGGGACTCAAAGCTAAAAACTTGTAGATTATACCCCAACCCAATCTCTGCTGAAAACCTAAGTAATCAAGATATAACCTCTTATATTTGGTCAATGAGGCCTTGAGGAGCCAGAAAGCAACCCTGCATGTGTTTCAGGGATACATTTTTAGCAATTACAGAAAACCCTCTTAGAATATGTTAAACCAATGTGATATCTCTCTCATCTATGAAAATCACAGCCCATGTAACATCCTGTTGCAGACACGAAAGGCCAGATGATTGGTTCTACAATCCTAACCTGTTATCAAAGGCACTAAGCAACACCACAAGCTCTAGAACTAATAACACCACACTAGTGTCAGGATACTGCCCAGTCTCAAAATAAGAATGGACTTATTTTGACATAATGAAAACCATTATGAGAGAAAAGAAGCTAGATACCATTAAATAAAGTTGATTTAAAATCAACTATTGTTTAATACCTTACGAACATCAGCTACATAAAATCATACTCAGTTTAGTGCAGAACATTCCTTGTCATTTAAGCACCAATATAGCTACTACAGAGTTTTCTCTTTTTGAGGCATCCAGTTACAATTGACGAGGACAAGGGCCTTTGGAAAAGAGCCAGTTTTTCCAGTCAGGTAAAACTCTAACAAGCACACTTTCATAGCCATCTCCTAAACCCACACATACAAACTGGGCAGTTCAGCATCGCTGATACTCAGTGCCTGCTCTGTAGCCTCACCAAGGCATCACATCGTGGCTGCTGGTCTACTGGCATTCAATAGTTGCCTTCTCAAGTTACAGGTGATTTCGTTTTCCAAGTGTAGATAACAAGCCCCAAGATGTCAATATCTGCAGTTATGCTTTCAGTAAAGGCAAACATCTGCCTTCCTTAACAAGTGAAAATGTCACTCAGGCTTCCTATGCTTAGTGAACATCTAACCCAGACTTTTTTTCCCTCCATTCATAATTGAAGCCTCACATTTCAATGGCTTCCCCTTCTACTTCTAAAAGTATTTGAGATCTCAGTGCATGAAACCAGGTCATATAAGGATTGCCTGTTCTGCTCTAAGATCCACACAGAAACATCCCAATGAATTTCTAACTCTGGAACCAGCTCCTAGTATTAGATTCAAGCTTCAAAAAAAGTTACTATCTAGAAACTGTGTACATTGAAGTCAGAATGCTTAACAGTGCTTGAAATTATTTAAGCTGAAATAAATGTCCTCATATAACATTCTAGCAACAACAATCAGACTGATTCCTTCCCCATTTCATTTTCTGATGCTCTAAGGAGTACTCCTACAACTGAAGCCTGATAAAAGGAATTAAAAAGTAGTAAAACCCCCCAGTTTCCTCCAAAATAAGATACTACTAGCTTAGTATTACATCACAAGAATTAGTATACTTACAGGTCCCATAATTGTGGCTTGCCAATGAAACACTACAAAAGAAAAACTCCGCATTATTATCTATGCATGATATGTTTGAGTTAGCAGAGCAAATCACAAAACTTCAGATTACTTACTGTCATCTCCAACGGGACCTGCTGAACACTGTGCTGGAGGATCGCGGGCTAAGTCACTAAGTTCCTTTAGGAAAAAAAACAACAAAAAAACCTGTTCAGAGAAGGAATGCTAATGAACTCAATACTTTTCACTTCATGTTGGCAAAAATCTTTAACAAATTTTTCCATGTACAAACACAGAAGAATGTACAGTAACAAGTATTTGAAACACTATATCAGTATCAAACATACCTTTAAGGTAAACAGCTACGACAACTGCTTTCTGAATACATATCACTACTATAAAGTTACCCCTACTGAAGGTGGTACAGAGAGTAGAGTAGGATAGAGAATCTCAAGTGGGCAAATTTTAACCACTTTCAGACCAAGATTTCCAAGGATTCAGTCATAGTTAGAGAAGCCTGAAGCGGGAAGAAAGCAACGTATCAACTTGCCTTACTGGAACATATAATATGTGTGTATAACACCTGATGCAAAACAGAAAACAAACCAAGAAAGAAAGAAACAAACCCACAGAAACCCAATTTTATTTTCCCCACTACCTCCAGCACTGATGTATCTTGCATAAATTTAAGTTGACAGGAAAATTAAAGAGGCTGGCAGCTGCTGGAACCAAGAAAAATATGCATGCTTCAAACTTCTTATTTTGAACAATTATGCCTTAAAAGTTCTGATTGAGCAGCAGAAACAGTTTCCTCCCTCATTACAGAACAGAATGAAAACAGAAACTTCAGATGGAGAATTCCTTGTGTGCTATCCAGGTTGCTGTGATGAATCAAAAAGGCTCAGCACTGATTAGTTTAAATGCCTCACAAGACACTTATTTGGACAGCATCTTTTTAAATTTATACTTTCAGTTGAAGCACGTCACAAATACCTTCCCCTCTTCCTTGTGCTCTTGAATCTAAAAACATCTTCGGGAGCTGCTATAAATCTGCACTTGTCACGAGAAAAGCTAAATGTTCAGTCCCTCTACCATATATTAACAGTTGCACACGAGTTTTTGTTACAAACCTATACAAGCCACTAACAAAAACAAAAAACTTTCCATTGCTCTGTCAGATGTTTAAGAAACCCAGGCATACCTACTAGGCTGGAAACACACACATATTTGGACCAGAAAGCTAAATCTTTTGCCTGGGAAGACCATAAAGTAAATCCTTAATTTCATAAAACCTGTACTTCACAGAACAGTTCCAACCCCTCTGCCATAGGCAAGGATGCCTCTCACTAGACCAGGTTGTCTAGAGCCACATCCAGTCTGGCCTTGAACACTTCCAGGGCTGGAACATCTGCATCCTCCCCAGGCAACCTGTTCCAGTCCCTCACCACCCCCACAGTGAGGAATTTCTTCCTAAACTCTAACTAAATCTACTCTTTTTTTATCTTGAACCCATTCCCTCTTGTCTTATCGCTAGAGTCCCTAATGAAAAGTTCCCCTCCATTTTTCCTGTAGCCTCCTTCAGGTACTGGGAGATTTCTCTAAGGTTCCCCCAGAGCCCTCTCCAGGCTGAACAGCCCCATTTCTCTCAGCCTGTCGTCACAGGAGAGGTGCTCCAGCCCCCTGATCATCTCCGAGGCCCTCCTCTGGACTCACATGATAAAAAAAAATGACTAAACATAAACCAACGCAAGGAAAAAAACCCCTTATGTTCCCTGTTACTTCAGTACCTTATTCTTAGGTAAGACAAGTCTCTCAAACACAGAAATGTACTTCAACATGTGGAAGTCCATACTTTCAAAAAAGCAAACCCCAAAATAGACGCTACATCCTCATACCCCTCTAACACCAAGAATACTGATTTCTGCATTTCCCCTCCCTACATATGCTAGTTTTGATTAGTTAAACTTTGCATTAACAACAATTCAGCTTTGCACTGGAATCAGACTGTTCTGTAAACCAGACCTCTATCAGTTTTTGGAAGTGATCACACAACAAAACTAATATTATGGTTTATTTCACTGCTGCTGTTATTTAGGAGCACTGACAACAAGGTCTTCCATGAGCATCACGGTAATTCTGTTCAGAGCACATTTCTCTACACTCCCAAGCTATTACTGGGTGGGGGTCTCTGTGAGACTATTATTACTGCCATGAAATATCACTTACTGGGTCCCTACATTGTTCAGCAACCTCCAGAAAAATCTGCTAGGTATTTACACTATCCATGCACAGGCAAACACGAAATGTAAAAGACTCTTCAGACAGAAAGCTTCTCTAACTTTATGGCAGGTTTTTTCCACCCTCATTTGATGAATACAGCAGGTTTTGCTCGTCAGGGTTATTTCTCATCTAAATAGACCTTCCAGTTCTAATAATGATTGTTTCCAAAATCTGAGAGGGGGGAAAAAAGCTACTGTCCTCTAAAATAAATTGGAATAACAGAGTAAGCACAAAGACATAAATGCCACTAGTTTAATGCAGTTGCATAATTGTTACTAGATAATTTAACTGAGGAAGATTATCAGATCCTATTTTTAAAAAACTATCAGAAGGACTAAACTATGAAAGAGCTCTCCATGCTGCTTATGAAAATTATAAAAATTAATGGCATCAAGACAGGGATAAGTAAATATAAAGTGGACTATCAAAAGTATGTGCATTGGAGCAGAAAGCTCTTCAAAAGGTACTACTGCTTTGAGATAAACACAAGATCAGCACTCAAAGTATTTTAACACAGCAGAAAAATTAAAGAGTATATCAACAACTCTGCTAGGAAAAGCAAAGGTAAGTAGGATTGCACATAAGAGAAAAATTTACTAAGTTCCCATTAAAAATTTATACAAAATCCCCTTCAGTAATACTAAAAATTTTATAAACTGAAATGAGTTTTGACTCTACAATTGTTTCAAAATACAGACCCATACAGTGTTGTGTCTTATAACTTGAACCATACTACCTAACAAACAAGCAGTGATTTTCACAAGCTAAAGGACTGAACTTCTGTCTGGACCAGAACCCTTAAATAAAAAATAAAAACCAACCCAAACCCACAGCATTAATTGCACTGAACAAAGCAGTTCAAAGTACAGACAACATTAGGAATAACACACCCCATAGCATTTCCACTACAGAGCAAATAATGTACCCACTAAACTCAGAAAGGAGAAACACTGAGGTGGCACCCATCGTTGCATTTGCTTCTCTTAGGTACTCTGATCAGAAAAGTTAGTAGTAAAGCTGTTTCTTTGAATGTGAAGCACTGAGAAAGAACATGGCCAAACACAAAGCACTCTAAAGCTTTGCACCAGACCTATTTCACCTCTCTGTTCACGTGTGTAGCACTTCATGTCTACACAAAAGGAGGGAGGCTTTCTGCAACAAGGCAGCAAAGTTCGTATGTGTAACTTTGGAAAGTGTTGTCTTCTGGAAGCTACAATTCTGCTGAATCCAACAGGCAAACTGGAATAACTGGAAACTAAACAAGCAGAGGCACATGGTCTATGATAGCTAGAGCACAGCTATGAAACATTTCAGTCAAAGAATGGGAGGAGCTTTTTGTTTTAAAAAGCTTACCACTCAGCACAGAAACACCACCTGATCTTCCTTCTCAGATTAGCAATCAAGAGTTGCTATTCTACAACAGGAAAATATTTAATCTGAAAAATATTTCTGATATCACAATTAAGCTTCCTCATTTCTATGAGCTGATGAAAAAAAAGAGCCAGCTTATAGATGTTCCTCTGCCTTCACCCATTTCTCACCAAAGAGATAAAGAGCACGTTCAATTTAATTTTACAAAGCAGAGTTTTAGTGTCTTAGAATTTAAGTGTTCCCAAGCATTGTTGTGGAAAGCGTCTACCAATAAAGTGCTTTCTGCTTCTAGCTGCCTTCTGCTGCAACACTTATCTCCAACTTCACTTGGCCTCGTTTACATTGTTTCATCAACGGCTTCCTTCCTCAAGCAGTGTTAACCTACATGTCACACTTCCCTTAAACATCCCTAAACTAAAAGCCACCTTTCCCTGAAGTCACCTGTTACAGCTTTTCCACTTTACAGGAGGCTTAAGGAAAATCTATAAATCCCTAAGCAGCAATTTTCAAGTACTTGACACAGAACCAATAAGCCACACTTGGTTTAGAGTGATGGGTTATATGCCTATCGGAAAGGATTAGTCTTGAATTACAACAGTGCCTAGGAGTCTCTGACACTGCCAGAGGTTTCCTGTACAGCTTCAGTGTATCTCCACTTCTGTGTCCCAGTTTCCAAATATAAAGTTATGATAGTTTCTGCTTCTTCACAACACTGATTAGTCGCCCTTTTTTTTAAACAGATTTAAGTACTGTCTAATGAATAAGCACCAATGCTACTGTTAAGAGGACAAAGACAATGCAAAATAAGTACAGTTCTGCACATTCTGGTACCCTGAGATGTAACTGGGAATACAGTAACAGTACCTGTCACTACAACAGAGACACTTGCTTTAACACAAATTCAGTACTATGGCTTTCTGCCAGTACCACATTAAGTCTGCAACAAGATGTAGCTTTATTGGAGAAACACTCTGTTATTAATCTTATCTTTCTCTGTAAGAGCATAAAAAAACCTAACAAAAAACCCAACCTCTATTGTCAAGGAAAAACAACCCACTTATCAAAGCTAAATAGACCACTTGCTTTGCACAAATCTCACAAGTAATACAGAAAATATGGCTTATGTTTCAAGTGATGATCAGAACACTGACATGCGAGTGTGAATACAGAACTATGAGCGTAGTGTAAACCACAAAAGTGCCTTCTCCTGGTTTGGGGAGTTTTTTTGACAGGTAAGTTGCTAAAAAACAATGTATCTTTGAGTTATTTTAAAAACATACAAGTAATTTAAAGGATGAAGAAAATTTGAAGAACAACAAAGAACAGCTTATACAATAAGCACAAGCAAGACAGTGAAAGAAAACATTTGAGGGGACTAGTTGTTTTTCTCAGCAAATTCAGTAAGAACTGAACACCTGATGCCTACCAAGCTGCCTTCTTACAAGGTACCAAGTAGAGCAGCATCTGTGTCAGCTCCTTTTCCTCCTATTTGTCAGAATCAATACTCCCTGTGGCACTACTGCTGCATTTTTCTAGTTTAAGCTGGAAATAGCCAGAGCTTATTTTTAATGCTGACAGAAGCCAACTTAAATATAGAGTGGCGGAAGATCACTCCCACCATAGTGACAGATCACTCAGTTTCCTCCACAAGCATAAACTCAAGAGTTAGGTTGAATACTGGCTTGTAAAGATTTAATATTAGTTTGTAACACAATTTTAAAAACCATATACTGTAGCTTTTTCGCTTACAGCTGAGAAAGCTTAATGGGGAAAAAAAAAATTGAGGTAATTCACTTTAAGGTTCCAAAAAATAATTGTTTTACCTCGAAGGGCATGGAAGGAGATGTGCATTTAAATCACAGTTCTGAACAATAAAAACAGGAAAAAACAAAAAAACCCCAACTTTTATTAATTTGAGTGCTTGTCTAAAGTTGCCTGTGTCAAACAGGGTATTTCAAAATCCAAGAGTCCAAAAATTCATCACTGCATTAGTCCTACTCATTAGCTCACAGATGAAAACAGCTTTAAAAAAGGATTGGAAGCAGCTATTAAGGGAGGGGAAGAACATTTAAGCCTGTTTGAAGATTAAGAAGCATCAACCAGCAAAGAACTACTGCCTCATCCCACACACCTGCACTTGCAACGTTCGCTTCAGCCTGAAAATTAATTACCCCTGGAAGCAGAAAATAAATGTTTGAAAGGACACTGGATGTGGATTTCTAAGCTGAATAGGAGAGCAGGCGGCATAATACACATCAAAAGACAAGTGTAACCAGCAGAAAATTATCAGTTTCAAACAAGCTGGCCTTTTGGCTAGCATCTAATACATTGATAAAAACAATGTATGACAGTGCGTAGTACAGAAAGATGTGGTTTCTATTACTTCAAAAATAAAGCCATTAGAGCAAATGTGCCCAGAAAACACATGAAAAGCAGTCACTGAAAACAGCAAAGGTCAAAGAGTAGTGAATGGTTTTTAAGAAACCCAAAACATGACCAGCAATTGTCTCCATCTTGATTAGTCTGCTTACTTTATTTTTCATTATTCTCCTTTCTCAAGCCTTTAGTACAAAATTTTTCAGGCTACAGACTGTGTATTGTTTATATGGTGTCTAGTAAAAACATAATCATGATATACTGAAAAACAAATACAGAAATATCCATGGTTTACAACCCAAAGAAGGAAATGCTAGACTGCTGTGCAAGTGACTGTCAGTCACTGTGTGCTTGGACTGTGATACAAACTACTCAGATGACTACATGCTATCTTCTAAAAAGAATCTACCTTTCAGTACACAAGCCCTTCATGAATGAGACTATTGTTTACAGTTCTTCTCATCTGTTCTGAAATTTGGAAGGTATACAATGCAGTTAATGGTTTTCAGAGGCTCTCTACTGTATTCCACCTTCACCTCTGTAGCTGGTCTTAGCCAACTGGACAAGATGCTCAGTTACCAGCTTTCCCAGTCACTCACAAGAGGCATTCAGAACAAACTAGGAAAAGGTGGCAAACACACACCTAGAGTTGTGCTTTGAACTCTAAGATAATGGCTTGTTTTCCACAAAGTAATCAAAGCCACAGCAGTATGCTTACTCAAGACACAGAAAATCTGAAGGACATCACTTCAATTCTGATCTATTACAACACTCAAAACTCCCTGAAAATACCTAAGATATTAAAAATAACAGTGCAGGATGAGAGCTGTGCATACTGACTACAGTACATTGAAAAGTGAAGTGAAGCACCGTTTAACTATTCATCCATTCAATGATAATTGGATATTTTACTTGTGGTATTTCCAAGCTTTTGAGTACTGAACCCTGAAACTTTGTGTACTTTTGACTTTGAGGCTTTTCCTGCCAGAATCACACCAATCTGTAACCCAAGTCTGCAATGCAGCCCTCAGAGAAGAGAGTACCTAGTGTAAACACGCCATAAGAGAAGCTGCAAGATGTACCTAGCTAAACAAAACTGAACAACCGGGAAAAAAGTGTAGATAAAATTCAATACAGACAAAATGTGAAATGATGCACATGCAAAGTAGTTTCTATTCAAAGTGAGGCCTGATAGCCACTCAGGAATGATATTCTGGCACTGCAATAGAAAACTGCACACAAATACTAACTTAACACTCATCAGATGCTGAGGTTTGGCAGTGTTACACAAGAGCCTTCCAGCACACTGCCCTGCAGCGTGTCAAAGACACAGTAACATAGAAGAGAACCTCAGCCACCAGCACTTGACACATCAACCAGAAGCAGCATCTGTATAAGCACTTCCTGGGAATGAATGTGGCAGAGGCCTCAGAGTTTGCCAAGTCTGCACAAACACCATTTTTAGAGACTGGCAGCATATGGGATAGATTTTCAGGAAAATCACAAGCAGCCTTAATTGGGCACTAACCTCAGTAACTGCATTTTCTGAATAATGCTACAAAACCTCTGCATGCTCTCAAGGGAATGTATGGAGATGACCGTGTAGCAGAAAGTTACCAAATTAACATTTTTACAAATACCACATCTGTAATCATCATGGTGAATTCATTCATTAGAGGAAGCCTGCTATATTATTATTTAACCCAATGCACTCTGAAAAGTAGCTCTCCCTTTAAAAAGCTGTCTTGACTTCTTCTGGCTCATATTTTGTTTGAATACAAAGATGTATGTGAAAGCTATTGCAACATACTGTAGAAACAGAGGTATGTGTTCAGATCTATGAGCACAACTGTGTACTGATGATTACAGTAGCTTATCTACAACTGCACAATTACCCTAACATATTGTGCTGCTGTGTAACTACCCCTTCATAGTGGTTCTGTATTTTGAACAGCTAAAGGTGAAAAGCTACAAGCCTGTCTACAGGATTAGGTACAGCTGAACACAAAGCCAACAAAGTAAAAATAAATAAATAAAAACATGGAAAACTTTGAGATGCATTTGCTCTTACAGTAGAGTTCCACTTCAGCTACCTAGAGAACACTAATGCTCACAAATGTTTTAAAAAGGCTATTAAAAAAATGGATTATGAAAAGTGTTTGAAAGCACATTTATTAACAGACGGCAACCTGGATTAGGAGAGACCAAAGAACAGGACTGTTGCTTACTGGCAAACTGTCATTCAGGAGAGTCTCTTTTATTACACTAGACAAGAAGAAATTAAAAGGAAAGAAAACTAAAAGGAAAAAAAGTTTGTAGTTACCCGATTTAGAGAATTATCTGGCGTTACTACTCAAATAGGGTCCCAAAAGGTTGGGAAATACTGCCTTAAAGCTGAACACTCATATTTGCTAGAAACCCTAAAAACCTCTGGGAAGAGCAGGCAGAAGTGACAAGCACCTGGCCAGCCTAACTCCAGGTTACATAAAAAGCTTGATATAAAGTTAACTGAGCTCTTAACACACTCCTCATGTCCTCCAACAGGAAGAACTAAAGCATTTACAGCATCTGCACTTTCTTCAGCTTGGAATTCTGGAGTCCAGATGCCTGCAGAAAGGATTACACATTTGTCTCCTCCATTTGTTAATGGGCCCTAACATTTGCAAAGCAGTCTGCAATCCTGTCCATGTTGCTTTCTTAAACAGAATAAACCCCAACACTATTGCACTGGAAAAACTTCAGGGTATATTGAAGATGTCTTAGCATATCACACATCTGAAAAGGATGAGGTTCAAAGCAAAAGCTTCCTTTACAAAGACTTCTAATACTGAAGTTTACTGTTGGTAAAAGAAGGCTCTGAACAATGTTTAAACAAATTAGAAAGAATATCCTCTAGCTTTCAGTTCTGAACTCTGCAATGCTCCATTTGGCTCATTTTTCAGTATTAAACCTTGTCTATATCCAAGTGTTTTATGAAGAGCTGCCAAATGTATAAACACCTATTTAAACTTGTGTGTGTAATTTTAACTTTCTTTTCTCCCCAAGGCTGCCTCAACACAACCTACCACATTTAATCTATCATAGCAGTGCCCCATAAAACGCCCGAAAAGAAAGCTGGTGGGGTTTTTTTTGTAACAAAAGCTCCTGTGTACTTTCCATTTCAAGTTTGAGGAACTAAATTTAGATTCAAGAAGTGTACAAAATTGTCCAGTATGTGCAACTCATACTTTATAACTCTCTTCTGATAAAGACAACTTGACAAAAGGCAACTGCATGTGAAAAAGCAGCACTGACTACAATCATCTGTATGTTCTCAACTGCTGCTTTTATTTCTTATCCTAATTAATATTTTTCTGCACATTATACTGGCAGGTTAGTAAATCACATCTGTCACAGGAGGAAACTCATGCCTGTAAATCAGCCTCTCAATACAAGCTACAGTACCATAGCCTAAACTATCAACAAAAGTCAGCCTATCCTGGCATAATATGAGACCTAGCGCTGAAGCACAATCTCCCACCTCCCATCTCTGATGCACAGGGGAGGGATCCATACAAGAACACAGAGAAGACAGTTACAATGGAAAAACCTTAATATTTGCCACAAAAAGACTTATCAGACATCAGTTATCAGTGCCCTAATGTGAATTACACAAAAACTCTACCATTTTCCACTCCTCCTTACCAGCTGTCACTTGACATCTCAGTCAAGGTTAAGAACATCCCATCCTCTCTCCCTCCTTGAACAGTTTTAACACAGTGGACACAGATAAAAACATCCCTGTGTAGATGATGATGCCAGCTACAGTTGATTTCCACAAAGATACCTTTGGCAAAGTAGTTTACCGTTCTGCATTCAAGAACTGCTACTTACAGCTGTTTACATCCTTCCCCCATCCTTTGCCCAATACCTCCTGAGCCCAAGAAAGGCATTAGTGCTTAAGAGCTGGTTACAGAGTAGAGAGGTAGTTGAAGTGAGCTCATTCTGTGGAGTTCTTCGTCATCTCTTCAGCACAAATAACTTGTACAGAGAATTACAGTGAAAGCATTGGCTTCCTTTCAAAAACAGAGTTTTAAAATCTGGAATGATCATAAATAATATGTTGGCTGGACGACCTTTTTACTGTGCCACCCAAATCCTTAACATACTGGAGAACTCCATTTCTAAGACATGCAAGGGAATCCATCTAATGTAATATTGATCTCTGAAGTTCTGTAAATGACTTAAGTGAGATAACATTCCCATTTTCCCTCCATTCCAATACACATATTTAAAGATCTGTGCTGACTGGGAACTTGTTTTGCAAGCACAGTGCCAAATTTACAGGATAAATCTTTCAAGTTCCTGCAGTTCAAACTTTGTAGTTAAGGAAGCATTAATTTTCCCCCCCTCATAAAAAATTATCAGTTCTTAAAAGTGCATCCAAGACCTTAATACAAAGTAGTGGACATGAATACGTGTGTCAAACCAACACAATTAAGCAACATTATTTCAATTTTAATGATAATCATGTCATAGTATAAATGTAATGTTTGATTACTCTGATGAGCTAAACCCTAAACAGCTTTCATCTGATGTTGGATAATTTTAATTTGACTTTTAAAACACAATTAAGTTTCTGGATACCAGTGCTTCCCAAACTCCGTAACTGAAATGTCATGATTTAAAAAGCAACCACTGCCTTCTGGCTCAGTATGACCATTCTAACCACCAAGTGCCATAGTCAAACTGTGTTTTGTACTTGAGGCAGAGCTTGAAGTCTGCCCCTGGATACTTGAAATAGTGAAGATGAATTAACTCAAGTAAAAAAAGTAATTTAATACATGCAGAGAGCATTCACAATGGTTTAAAGCATTTTAACTAAGCTTACATCAACTGTATTTCATTAGCCAGTTAATCTTAACTTTCTGAACCCCTATACAAATCCAGACTTCTTTCTAGACATTTATTCAAAGCATAAGACCAATCACATAACTTCAAGTTTTTTAAGTACTCCAAGTAAATCCAGCAAACTAAATCCAAGACTGCCTGTAAAAATATTGTAGATCTCATCCAGAAAAGAAAACTAGAAAAAGCTGCTTTAAGTGAGTATTTTAAAATTTCATACCAAGAATACAAGAGAAGAGTAGCAGTTTAAAGCAAAAATAAGTAGGGTATTTATAACTCTTTAACTGAATCACCTCTACAAAAGCGACACATCTGGTTCAACTAATGCAGATTTCTATGCTGCCTATTACATCAAATCTGAATATTACAGATATCTCCAGGGTTATGAGCATCTGGAGGAAGGGGCTAAAATTATAATTAATTATACATCTAGGAATAGCGCTGGAGGCTATAGCCTTAAGGAAAATCATTATTTTATCTCCACTCCACCTCTGTCAATGGAAGCCTCCTATGAGTACTTAAGCAACAAAAAATGGTTTTGCCACCTTCAGCCTTTAGTACCAGGATGCCCATTCCACTTAAGGTCTTCTAATAAAATATTCTGACACAATGATGTTAGCTTGTACTGTGCTTAACCAAATGGACAGCAAATGCAACTGTCACAAGTTTTCTTAAAGATTATGCAGACGAGACATCTCGTGTATTTCTGTATTAATTCCGATTTTATCCTATCAACATCACCACCTAGGCCTTTTATACTTGCTTTGATGGATGGACATGTCAGTGATAAAACAGATGTGTATCAGTGATATGACATTCCCAAGCTTTCTCAGTTTTACACATTCCCAGTTCCCTACTCCTACATAAATGCTTCACTAATACACTATCACCATTATGCAAACCGGAAACACAAACATGCTACAGGAATTATGGGATGTGCATTTAGTAGGTACCACCTGACACTTCAGACCAGGATAATCTGCCACAAGCATGTATCAGGCACTCGTAATACGAATTTGTTGAAAACTGAAGGGGAAAAAAAAATAACCAGGAAAATTTCATCCTTTGGAAACAGAAGAAAGATGCAGGTTCAAACTGTCCCACAGCAAAAGCACTCACTTGTTATGACAACTGTTACTCTAGTGTGCAAAGCACTAAAATATCACTCTTGTGCAAGGCAAGCCCTACCAATAAAAGCAGAAGTTTGCTGATCAAATGCAGGCTACCTCCAGGGCAGAGATATGATGATGAGATCCAGCAGAACATAATCCTTCTGGGACTGGTTATGTACCTGAACCCTACTAGAGTCTGAAAAGTGCTTTATACAGGATGTTCCAGAAGTAGATAACCCAACATATAAAACAGAAATATTCACGTGCTTTAATTTCCAAGCCAAAACCAGAATTTGCTGGTTACGTTTTAAGCAGAGGTTGCTGTATTCTGATGTGTAACATACTTTAGTATACACACAGAGTAAAAGTTTGTTTTACCCAATACAATATCTTTCCTTTGTACGTCAAGTCCATAAAGAGGGAGTCAACCAAAGTGACTGAAAAGAACTTTGCTGGTGCATTTAGGATGTCCTCTCCTGCAGTAGACAAGTTCTATTTGTGACAGGTACTACCTACAAGTCAGACTAAATCAACTATGTGTGATTTCAGTGTTCTGAGGTCCTTGTCTCGCTTTAGACTGTTCAGATCTACTGCCAACAACATACTACAAGGAAGCAGAGAGTTTCAAGTTCTGATCTGTGACCTTATGCTTGAAAGGCAGAGGATCCCAGCTCATGGGTGACAATGTCATTCTCTGGGTTTACCAGTTGGCAAGAGTAAAATTTAAATTCACAACCACCTTGTCACAAAATTTGCCCTATTTCAGCCTCAATCCCACTCAACATTCATATTAGAAACTGTGCTTGGGAAGAAAGCAACCTACAAGAAATGTTTTCAGCCAAGCAAAATATCACTTTCCAGGCTGGCAAATACAAACCCAAAACGGTAAATCCTATATGAAGGGTATTGTGTGGCACAGTGTGATTAAGCTGATTAAAAACAGCACCTTCAAAAAAAAAAACAAACCCCTCAAAAGAACTTGAGGCAAAAATCTAAACCAAACAACCAAAAACCCCCTCAACATTAACGCAGACATCTCACCAATTCTAAACTCTAGCACTAAGTGAAGGAAGAATCTTGCTACCAGTGGACAGTGCCGTGAAGCTTAAGGACCAAGACAAAAGACTGGACACAACAGGCCAAAACCCTGAAATCACAAAGATGACTTACAGATTCAATAGTCATCCTTAATAGTTTTAAAGTTTTGACCACCAGATTACTATGTAGGTGGGGATTTGTCTTGATTTGTATTTGACAATAAATTCTTAACTGCAGCACCTGAATGTGTTTCATAAGCATGAGTTGATGACAAAGCATACCAGGGAGTCTCCTAGCTGTGTTTCAACTCAAGTACTATCATCCCAGAAGACTGGGGAATATGTCCTGATGGCAGATTCAAAAGAAATTATTTTCTTTTGAAAGTCTGTGAAACTGTAACTACAATTTCAACACAATTCACTTAGCTAGCACTAATGCAAAACAGATGAAAAATTTTGAGGGATTACAGAACT
Organism: Rhinopomastus cyanomelas; assembly: GCA_013400115.1. Lineage (NCBI taxonomy): Eukaryota > Metazoa > Chordata > Aves > Bucerotiformes > Rhinopomastidae > Rhinopomastus > Rhinopomastus cyanomelas. The sequence goes on from VXBP01002536.1 coordinate 401,330, forward strand.
ATCACTTCAGTAATAAGCTGCAAACAATCTAATTTTGACTAAAATATACTACAGAAACACTGTGTAACTACAGTAAAGACTAACAGGCAGCAAACTTTATACATCGCCTATAAATGACGTTTCGTGTTCTGAAGCTTAGCTCACAGCCCTCAGGACACAGACTTTCTGCCATCTTGCCGGGTTATGAGATGACCGAGAAACTCCTCTCAGCTCCTGAAATACGTAAATGCTCCACGTAGCTCGCGTAGGAGCAGATCAACAGCGACTTCCCGGTAACACCGCTGTTCTCTCATCTCCTTTGCGATTACGTCCATCCCACCAATTCCCAAACCCCAAGCGCTGCCGACGAGAAACCCTAAAGCAACCTCACGTAGGGAGCTTTCTTCTCTGGGAGAGGACTGGTCTAGTGTGGGTTTGTTTTTTTTTTTTTAAAAAAAACCCCACAACCAAAAAACTTTCATCACCTCGGCATTTTTTCCGAGTTAGCCGCGAAGTTACTCCACCCGGCTCCGATTGTGCAACGCGGGGAGGAGGCGGCGGCGCAGTGCGCGCTCCCGCCCGGCGCGGGGCCGAGGCCAGGCGATCCCATACCGGGGCGGCCGGAGGGCTGGGGCTGACCGGGCCGCTGAGGCTGAACGCGGGGACCGGATAGCACGGCGGCAGCTGCTCTACTGCCGCCGGCGGCGCGAACACGGGTGTGTGTGTGTGTGATGTTATTGCAGAAAGCAAGAGATCCCGGAAAGAGCCCGAACCAGGGGAACCCGCCGCCATCTTACAATGCGGGAAAGAAGTTGCACGCCAGAAGGGAGAGCCCGGCCCGAGGCCCAGGCGCCTACCCGGGGAGGACTACAATAGCACCGAAAAAAACCTCTGAAACACATGAACCGGCACCATCACGGCCGGTCGGCGGCGGAGAGGCCGCGATAGCGACGCCACCGACCGCTGCGCCAGGGTGGCTACGGGCTGCGCTGACATTTGAGCGTCCCCGGGAGGTGCCGCTTACCGGCCGCGACAGCCACCCACACTCCGGCCCAGACACCCCACCCCCACACATCCCCCCCACACCCCACAGCTGGGGCCGACCTGCACGGCCCCGGGCCTTGGTCCCCCAGAAAGCGGCCTGAGCACCCAGGCCGGCCCGCGGCCTCGCCGGAAGAAGCCGGCCGGCTCCCCGCATCCGACAGCCGAGCTGGCGCACCCCGAGGCCGTGCCCGTCGCCTCCCGAGATGGGAGCAGGCAGGGGAGAGAGCGGTGAAGAAAAAATCCTTAAAATAAAATAAATAATACAAAAGTCGAAGCGAGGCCGCGCAGAAAGAGCCGCAGCGCTCACCTTGTTGATGCGTTTCAGCGCCATTGTGTGCGAGTGCCGCCGCCGCCGGGCCCGTCTGTGCGCCGCGGTGACTCCGCGCTCCGCTTGCGCCGAGGGGGGGCCGGGAGGGAGGGACGGAGTAAGCGAGGAGGAGGAGGAGGAGGAAGGTGGAGAGGGGGGAGGGTACAGCTGCGTTCTCCTTCCTCCGGAAACAGCCAGGGGGGGCGCCCGAGCGAAGCGCCGCGGCCGCCCGGAGTCCGGCCTGCCTGCGGGCAGCGGAGCCGGGCAAGACAGAGGCTGCGCGCCCAGGAGCTGCTNCCCGGAGGCTCCGCTCGTCCGTCAGATGACTGGAGGGTGAGAACCCCGCGCAGCTACTTAGCAGGGCCCACCCAGAGGGGCGTGGTGAAGTACGTCACAAACCGCGGCCCGCCCGCAACCGGCCTATGACGTCAGGAGCGTCGCGCAGGGAGACAAGGGTAGGGCAGGAGGATTCTGCCTCGGCTGCGCGCCCCTGTGAGGGTTTTGCGGTCCCACTTAACTGCTGCCGCTTGTCGGTCTGCCCAGGGCTGTCGCGGTGGCGCAGGCCGCTGACGACAAACCCCCGCCCCGCCGCCGCTCCCCTGAAATGGCGATAGCGGTTGGATCTACAGTTGGTTGCTGACGCGGCGGGGCGGTATCGCTCCGCGCGTTAATTGACGCGAGAGAAGTAGCATGAGTGTCGAGGTCAGCGGGACCCCGGAAGCCCCTCCGACTGCGGCCATGGCCGCAGAGCTAAAGCGCTGTTCCCGCCCAGGAGAGAGCCGCATCCATTGGCAGTGCGGGCCTGTGGGAGAGTAGCGGGCTTGGAAACGTGGGTTTCGGCACGGATAAGTAAAGCGAAGCGAGTTATCCAGTGAATGTACGGGGTCTCAGGCTTCACTTCGCTTCATCGCTTCGTCTGCGGCGGTGCCTTCCGTGACACTGCCAGCTCCTTGGAAGCCTTTGATGTGTGGCAGTACGGGTCAACACATCACTGAGCCAGGATGTTTCTCTCTCCCAGCAATAAATGGTGTAGCTTTACGCAGAGCTGTGTGTACATAGGGAAGGGCTCCTGGTCCACTCGAGTGAAGGAACAAGCGAGAAGGATTGCCAGGCTGCCCACCTGCTCTGAAGGGGGATCCATGGTGTTAACACGGCGTTAGCTGTCTGGGGAGTGTGGATACCTAATTTCTAAATCCATTGCACTGATCTGGGCTTTCCTTCCTTATAGTGCCGTTACTGTGCTGCTGTCGGTTTTCTTGATCTCTAGAATGTTCATTTGTCTGGAGAAGGCAGGGTACTCAGAAAACCTGATTGTGTATTCACTGTTTTCAATATGAAGCTTTCAAATAGCCAACAGTGAATTGAGGGAATGATGCTCTTTTTTATTATCTTGAAAATAGTAGTATAAGTAACCCTGCCATAGGTTTTTAGCATTCAAGTCATACACAGGCTAGAAAGAAAGCGCTGCCTTGTTAAGTCCATTTATCTTTCAGTGATCATTTCCAGCAGCTTCCTCATGGAGCCTTCATTTTCTGTTTATTATCTTAATTATACTGAACAGCATATTCAGGAGTAGTAGTCCTAAACGATTTCATTCGTGTTCTTATCAGCTTAATCAAAAAGCAGTGGGATCTGTTACCGATGCTGTTAGACTGCACATCTCCAGCACGTCTGACATTCTGCCACAGACATCTTCCTCTGCCTTCTAAATTGCTTATAAACTTCCTGTACTTTTTCATTACTGTTGGTAATCTCTGTAGATTTAGGTACTTAACAGTATCGGAGATTAATGAGCTCTAATATGTCTCTATATTAAGAATTTTGATCTGGTTTGCATTTGTCTAATCCAAGCACTGAAGAACACACTGTTGACAGTGTGTGTTATTTTCCTTGCTAATTTGATACAAGAGTGGCTGATCTAGTAAATCAAGTTTTATTGCTATCTCTATTAGCATTTGACCCCAAACAGAATTTAAAATGTATTAGATGGCTCTTGTTTATAGCCAGTACTCAGGAACATGTTTGCATATTTTGTTTTAGTAGTATACTTGTTCAGAGAAATACTTTATTACACTCACTGGTCAACTTTTTAAAATACAATTTAAATCAATTTAAACAATTTAATACCTTTAAAAACTGAGCTTTAAATATTCTAGAGAAAAAAGATAATAATTAGTGACTTGTGTAGGAATGAAAAACAGGACGCATGCAATTGTGTGGCCATCTCTGCAAGTTGCAGCACACAGCTCTGCTTGTAGAACATTACACTTCTCACTCTCATTTCTTATTCCTCTAGTTGTGTAAATATCATGTTTTACCTTCAGCACTTGCAAATAAATAAACTCAGTGCAGCATTCCATACAGGATGCTTCTTCTATCTGATGGGAAAGGGGGAAGCACAAATACAGGCTGGGTAGTGACTGGCTGCAGAGCCCTGAGGAGAGGGACTTGGGGGTGGGGTGCTTGTGGACGAAAGGCTCAACATGAACCAGCAGTGTGCACTTGCAGCCCAGAAGGCAAACCGGATCCTGGGCTGCATCAAGAGGAGTGTGGCCAGCAGATCGCAGGAGGTGATTCTCCCCCTCGACTCCACTCTGGTGAGGTCCCACCTGGACCACTGCGTCCAGTTCTGGAGCCCTTATTACAAGAAGGATGTGGATGTACTGGAGCGAGTGCAGAGGAGGGCCATGAGGATGATCAGAGGGCTGGAGCATCTCTTCTATGAGGACAGACTGAAGCAGTTGGGGCTGTTCAGTCTGGAGACGAGGAGGCTCTGAGGTGACCTTATTGTGGCCTTCCAGTATCTGAGAGAAGCCTACAAAAAGGCTGAGGAGGGACTCTTTAGGATGGCGGGTAGCAACAGGACCGTAGCTACAGGACCAGGGGGAATGGAGCAAAGCTGGAGATGAGTAGATTTAGAGTGGATGTGAGGAGGAAGTTCTTCACCATGAGAGTGGTGAGAGCCTGGAATGGGTTGCCCAGGGAGGTGGTTGGGGCCCCATCCCTGGAGGTGTTTAAGGGCAGGCTGGATGGGGCTCTGGCCAGCCTGGTCTAGGGTGGGGTGTCCCAGCCTGATGGGGGGGTTGGAACTGGATGATCAGGTGGTCCCTTCCAACTCTGAGTGATTCTGATACTATAACTTCTCCAGTGAAGTGATCCTGCTGTGGCAGGGGGATTGGACTAGATGATCTTTCGGGGTCCCTTCCAATCCCTAATGATTCTATGAAACAAGATGCAAAATGTCTTCAAGAATATTTTCCTTTAGAGGAAAGAAAAAAACCCACAACTTCAACAAAGCAATACATCCTTCTTATTACTTCATCAGGTAGATCATTACTGGTGTCTGAAGGAGACAAAACACAACAGCTGTTACTGAAAAATAAGGCACTAAGGAGATCAACAACAGCTTCTTCCCATTTGCATGTATGCATGGCCTCAATTTTCTCTTCAGCATCCTGCCCAACTTGTTCTTCCTTTAATTTCCATAAATGAAATCCCTCTTTAATCTGAGCAAAACTCACCTTATTTGGGAGCCTTTTGCTTCAGTAGAGGCCACAAATAAGATCACAGAAGAAAGCTGATAAGATTGTGCCACTGGCTTTTTTTAACACAGCGAATAAAAAAGCTGATTTTGCCAACCCAAATGACATTACATGTCAGTGGAAGAAAAACAGGTTTGGGGATGTTACTGGGTTCCATCTGATCCACATTTTACATACTAGAGACCAGCAGCCTTTGCTGTGTAGTTGGGGGTTCTTTCCCTTCTAGAAGGAAGGCAAGGTCATAGTTACAGCCTTTGTACAGCTCAGTTCCTGGACTGTTACATCTGGAACCGTTACTTCTGTTAGGAAGAAGTGTTAGCAAAATCCATTCACATCTGGAATCTAGCCCCAAGGTCAATGTCTTAGGCAGCAGTTAGCTTTCTAAGGAATATTAGATAAAAGGTAACTTTTTGGTTTAATATTCCAACTTGGCAATTCTTCATCTCCCATTATTTCTTTGACAGTTTATCTGGCATTCTTGCTGAAATTTTTAAGCTCTTCCACACACTTCCTCTGTATAGTAGTAGTAGTGTTTTTTTGCCTCACTACAAGGTCATGGAGGAGAACACTGAGTGCCTACATTAATCCACTTTAAGTTGCTGCTCTACATAGGAAGGTATAAGATGTAACACTGAAGTCCAGATACATGTTCCAGTAAAAAGCTTGAGGGCTTTCTTGGCTATTGGCATGGTAAGTTTTCATGCTTGCACAGGTCGGGTGGGATTCACAAAAACATAAAATACTTCAGTAACTTAGACCAAGATCAACAAACAGAAGTTCCCTGTAAAATCTTCCAGTCTTCAGGATTTTGTTTACCACTTCATCATTTAGTACACTTTTAGCCTCACAGAAAGAATATTGTTTTCTTTTGGTTACAGAATACTTCTTCCTGTCTTGAAATTCTGGTATTATAAGAGCTATTTTGCAAGAAGAAAGTTATGATGAAATGAAATTCATTATGTTAATTTCAGAGACTAACAATAAAATCTCTGAAAACTGCTACAGGAAATGTATTTATATGGAATATTCATTTTTCCCAGCAAAACTTCCACTTGATCTAAATGAAAAAGATATTCCTTTCAAGTCAGCAGCAGTTTGTGTCAACAAGACGTTTCGTTTTCTCAGCTGATTCAGCCCTACAGATACTGAGGCTTGAAAGTCAAATGAGCACATGCACAGCATAATTATGATGCCAATTTCAAAAACCAAAAAGTTTTGTTGTAATGCAGTGATTACCTATCTTTGTTTTCTTCTTTCATATGAATTCTTCACATTCCTGAATAAACTTATATGGCAAAATAGCATCGTAAAGCGGGGATGTGAAGGGCTGAACCATTTGTCACAATTGCTAGAATAAGGTAGCACAGGCAGAATTCTGCAAGTGAAACCCCCTCTCTGGAGCAAACTGGAGTTTTATCAGTTGCAGGAGGCCAGATAGGTTAGTCAAAGATTGTTTCAAAAAGATGTTTAATGGTGACCTACTTTACCCTATCCTTTTGGAGGTGGTTGTTTCTATCTTGCTGTACCTGCTTTTTGACCCCTTGGGCTGCCTTCAGACTACAGGTTAGTTCTGTTGGAGTTACTCTGTTACTGAAAAATGACCCAGCAATACTTACTGTCGTCTGTTGTGTTTACTGAAGGACTCTCCGAGCTGCTTTCAAGATACCTCTCTTTTTATTACTCAGACATAATCGGTTGCTAGTCAGATTTGGACCATCTTAATTCAGTTGCTTCTCCAGTGCTTGTTACATAGTACAAACTAAACAAACCGTAACTTCTGACAAGTGTTTGGGTTTAACAAACTGTTTCACCAGTATAGCTGATACACTGTGGAAGTTGCTAAGTAGTACAATTTTCACTGTTTGATTAGTTATAGGGAGTTAGTTAGCCTGAGCTAGTTAGAACACTGATGGCATACTTTCTACTGAAGTATAAATCAACTTTTACTTTTTTCTTAGGAGGTTTCCCCACAGAGATCAGCCAGTGTTTCCAGAAGACCTTGGGACCAAGGCCCTCTCTGTGTTAGGAGCCTACACACCACTGACTTGCCAAATGGCCTGCAGTAAACCACCTATCTTGGTCATTCCTTCTTCTGAGGTAGTCCTGCTCCTGAATCATTCACATACTTATAGCTAAATAAACATTACACTCCAGCAGATACAGCAGGCTGACTTCCTGTCACTCTTCATTTAGAGGTTTTTTTATTTGTACAACCGTTTCTCCAATTTTTCTTCCCCTCTCACCCCTATTTTTTTTTTATACAAAGTAGTGATGTATTTCCCCAGGGACATTATTACAAAGCCTTGCAGGCTGCAGTGATTGTTACATTCAATGCTGAATTAACTTAATTTAAAAGAATATTTATTTTGTTGTGGCTTTGAATTGACAGGAGTATGTGCCATATATTTAGACAATGGATTTAACTTAGCCAACTATCATGTACTAGGAGACATTTTACTTTCTTTTTAGCCCTTCTGAGCAACCTCATTTTTAAAGATTTGGCTGATCTTTTCAGTATGCCCCAGCTAACCAACCATAAGATGTCCATGACCTTGCATAGACCTCAAATAGCCAGATAATTACAGCCAAATATTTATCTTAGAAGGAAGGACTATTATTCTTGTTTGCTGTCATATTGTAATGCAGGAAATAGCGTTGATGTCTCTAAATCACCAATACTGAAATTAGCCAGTCATTACACTGTTCATCATTATAGTTCGGGGACGGCTCAGGGCGGTATTTCTGAGAGGGTGGGTTGTGACACACACAGTAGTCATGGAACATGATTAGTTGTTGTTGGCAAGTTGCTGAAAATTTTGCAAACTATAAAGCAAAGGCAATCTAGCTTCTGCGCTCCCGATGACTATTACTCTGCAAGGTCAAGCATGCCTTTTAGCCTTTTGAAGAAAAATTCAACACATTTGTCATTTTTAATTCTTTTTTTAAAGACAAAGAGGGCTCTGATTTATTTTCTTTTGCTTTGGATAATGGGATGTCATCTGAAAAAAAACCCAGTTAAAACTACTGGCTTAAGGAGTTGGTAGTGGGATCCAAGTTACTAATTTTCTCAGTCGTAGTGATTTCCATTCAAGTTACAAGGTAAAAGCTAATTTCTTAGTCCTTTCTGACTATTTCGTGGCCTATGTTAAATTATTGTATGACCTCTGTTTTTAGCTCCCATATTAGAAAAAGTAACACTGCCACCAGTAGGGACAGAGGACTTAGGTACTTAAAGACTAAATGACACGCTTACCTTTACATCATTCAGGATATTTGATGGTATTGAATCATATTGGACAGGCAAACTGAGGAAGTGTGTGCAGCATCCACTTCTACTATACCTGCTTTCCTAATAATTAAAGCATCTTCATAAATTAACTACAGACACCTATGAGAAGACTAATTTTCAATGTAAGACTTTCTGCTCTACAAAAAAAGGGCACTAATGTAATTTCTTAGTTTCTAAAAAGCATTCTCCCAGCATGTTGTTGAAGATGAGGGCCTCTTAATTATCACATGCTTATTTTTCATTTACTTTTTACCTTTTACAGACATTAAGTTTACATTTCCCACAAAGTTTTGTAAATGTTTCAATAATACGTTTATATCCTACGTTTTGTGTTGGTTGCTTTCTGTGTTGATTAAAAGCAAAAAAACCCAAACCTGAATTTGTAAAAAACTTATTTACAGGCCTTACAGCTCCATGTACCCATGTGAAGTACAGGACTTACATAAAATTCTGGCAATATCTTGAAAAGTAAGTGAGGAAGTAACTTGCAAATCTTCTAGGGAGTAGCCAACTACCTAGATCTGGAAGTGCACTGTACAGTAGCTGACCTGCAGTCCAGAGGACAGGGAGTGTCTGGAAAAAACAGAAAAGAAAAATCCTTATGAAGACAGTCATAAAAGCAGCTATATTAATCTTATTTACCTGTAGCAGTACTGTTCCATGTCATTGGAATCAAGATAGCCACTTTTCCCCTGCTTTCATCTCCATCCATTATACATATATTTGTTGTCTGAAATTGAAGAGACATGGTGTTTTCAGGGGGTTTTTTTTCTGCTCATGTTTACTCGTGTGAGATGACAGAAAGAGTATTGGCTGCTGTCAACTGCAGACCTGCCTAACCTTGAAAAGGAGTTGCTCAGAAATCTCCACAGTGCTGTTGCTACACAGCAGTCTGAGAAGGAAGATAAACTGCTATTTTCTGCAGTGTCAGTAGGCATCGTGACATGGGAAGAACTTAAGAGCAGAGTGCAGTCATACTGCAGAGATCCTGTGCTCAGTCCTCGGGAGGGGAAGCTGGTAGTTTTTCTGTGCTATAATTAGCTACTGCCAACGAATACACATCACGTCACTGGAATTAATTTTGTGGCGTTCTCACCTTTGCCTTCCAAAACAAAGACAGTATCTGTCAGTGACAGCTACTGCACCCTTAGTTGCATGACTAAGAATATCTAGTCTTCACTGATAACAAAGATAAATGCAGTTTAAAAGGGAATGGTTAGTGGTCCCCTGCTGAGAATGTGCTGAATTATGTATATATTCTTTTCCCTGGAATTCCCATCATAAGAGAGCAGCTCATACTGTTTTGGTAGTGGTTTTTGTTCATTTAGCTGTGTGTACTTCCCAGACTGTATTTGCTCTGTCCTCTGTAGGTGCTTTAGTGTGGGGTAGAATGTATCTGTTTGCTATCGTTGCAGCTTCCTCTAAGGGGACACGGGGGTTCTGCAGCCTGGTTTATTGCAACAAACCAGGCAGAACCTGCCTCAAATCGGTAATGTATCTGGTCTTTATACATTTAAGAGTGAATCCCAAGGATACTTGTTCTGATTTGAGTAAAACTGTTGCCAATTAACAACTCCCTAACAGCCAACTAAGTACTAAATCTGTGCAAGTCTGCACACGACCAGCCATCAGATCAGGCTGGACCCTTATGAGCAGTTACGTGTCTCATCAGCTACCACTGTGGATGGAAAGACTGAATGATTTGTGCACTTCCATATGTGTCACGGTGTGATTTGGCTGATGTTACTTACAATAGTTTCAGGTCACACAACTTGGTACTTTCTATGCTTTAAATAAAGGCAGTTGAAATCAGAAACCAAGTGGATATTCATAGTTTCATCTTGTGCTATTTATGCAAATGTTAGAGTAGCTGTAGAAACCACCAAGGACCAGTGCTAACTACTGAATCAAAAGGCAGTTCCAGCTTTGAAAAAACTTAAAATCTAAGAAGAAAGTGAATAAACTTCAATTAGGGTATCTAAGAACTCAATGCTGAATACAGCTATTCTTTCTTGAATTTTCTTAACCTTTGTTACTCATGGATAATGTTTCCCATCTCCCCAGCAGTAGCAGTCAAGTATTAGTATGTTAAACCTGTGGCTATCAAAACCGTGGCATTTTTCTCTAAATAAAATTGGTGTCTACTGATTTGTTCTCTCATGTACAAATTGGCCACGTTAGCACTTACCAGAAATCTTGCCAATGTTTTTTATATTTCTATTTTCATTCTTTTCACAAATTAGTTTGCTACAATCTGTGACAATATATAACATTCTTAGCCACAGGAAATTTTAAAATTCAACAGTAATATATTAGTATTAGTGTCCTGCTAGATATTGCAGTTACTTAAACAATTACAGGAGCACCTGCTTTCAAAATACAATAATTGCATTACAAAAGTCCTGGACAACAGCTAGATTACGAAGTAATATCATGCTAATTTCATAGTAATTTTTTAATATTAAAATTACATTACCACTAAATTACCCTATTGATTCTATTAGAAATGTGTTTTGCTTCCCTAGCTTATTTTTCTCTGAAACACTTTGCTCATTACAACATTTTCAATAAAAATAGCAGAAGCCACTTGAAGGTACCAGATGTCAGAGGCAAGTGAAAACTTGATGATGAAATAGCTGCTTTCTTGCAAAAACTATAAAGCCTCTGTATGTGAATCATACAATCATTAGGGATTGGAATGGACCTCAAAAAATCATCTAGTCCAATCCCCCTACCACAGCAGATCACCTAGACCAAGTTGCACAGGAACACATCCAGGCGGGTCTTAAACNTGTAGAGAGGGAGAACTTCTCTCAATCTGCTAAGCACCCCTGGTCTGATCCACTACATGATGCTGTTGGTGCTTTTGGCCACAAGAGCACAGTGCTGGCTCATGGTCATCCTGCTGTCCAGCAGGACCCCCAGGTCCCTTTCTCCTACACTGCTCTCCAACACATCAGTCCCCAACCTATATGGGTACCTGGGATTGTTCTTTCCCAGATGTAAGACTCTACACTTACCCTTCTTATACTTCTTAAATTTCTCCCTGCCCAGCTCTCCAGCCTGTCCAGGTCTCCAAGAAATAAAGAACTAACGTGTGCAATGAAATCCAGCTTGCTTGTAATGTTCCTAAGCACAAAAGACAGGAAAGTAACCTTACATACATGGTCCTATGGTTCACATTTTTAAACCAGTCTCCTTATTTTTTGAGATTCAATTATTGAATAGTTGGGTGCTGACAGTGCTGCATGATGAACTGGTGGAGGCACTGCATGAAATGAATCGTAGTTCTGCAGCCCTCCTGGAATGTAATGATTTTGCTACATTTGGGAAAGTGGAATAGAGAGAGATCTCTGCACAGAGCAGGAACAGCAGCCAGTCAAACCCCATTGTTAAACAATTTGAACAGAAATGGAGAAATCTAGGTTCCTCCTAGGCAGACACTTATGTTCGCTGATCATAGAAGCCAGCCCTTTGGCGACAGGATAGTTTTTAGTTGACAACAGTATTTTGCCTGCTGCAGAGACAATTCCAGGTACTTGGTATGGAAAACAGCAATTCCAAATCCAAGAAATTGGTTTTAACAATGAAAGCTGTGCTGTTGACAGAGAAGATCATTACGCTGAAAAAGTGCTGAACAAATTACTGGACTACTTGGGCTTGTTTTTAGAAATGGAAGGACTGTGTGTCTGCTGCCTCAGAACCTTTCAACTTTTATCCTACTGATGTGTGCTTGGTAGCAAATAAATTAAATAAATAAATAAATATTTATAGATGTTCTTTTTCTTTGGAAAACCTTTGCAAACCAGAGTCTTCTAGGCAGACCAGCAAGATTTATCTAATTCTACAGCTCAAAGGCACAGGAAATTAATCAATATTTGAAGGATAGTAAGAAGAGGAACACAACAAGCTTCTTTCACTATGCTCTATCTGTTGGGCCAGGAACAACCAGATCGTAGATGCTGAAAGCAACTCATGTCTACTACCAGCCAGGCCAGACCAATGCAGCTATGTTGTAGTGACATTATGCTTGCCAGAATAAATTCTGCCAAACGTGTTGTGCATCTGAACCACAAACTTTCCCACCATTCTTATCAAAGCATACACAGTATTAGGTTCATTGGGCTTGTACTCTTCTGCGCTGCATTTTGGAAATTCCATGTAAAAGACCTGAGCTAGTACTATGTAGGTCTCTTCATGTAGTGTTCTTGCTACTTGAAAAATCCCAGTGCTAGGAAAGCAGTAACTGTATGTCAGTACAGGTGACCTTGGTTCTGTTCCAGTATCTATGCCTGGGTCTTTTATGCTGTTATTATAGTGACTGCTTACATAGCCTACCCCAATACCAGAGTTCTAATGGCCAAATTCAGCACGAAACATGTAAGCAGGCGCAGTGTCTACTTTTGAACATTTCATAACAGAAACAAATTGTTGAATATTACTCTCTCAAAAAAAGCTGAAGATCTTCCTAAAAAACCCAAAAAAGTAGTGTGGTTTGAGGCAAAGCTTAAAAGGATGCTGAAAAAATTCTGAATAAGCTAATCTGCCTTTGGAATAAGAATGTCCGTGTGGGGTGTTAAATGTGTAACAGAACAAAGATGTCAGAATTGCCTGATAAAACCTCGTGGTGTTGATGGATCTTAATTCTGACCCCATACTATGGTCCCTAAAGATGGACTACTGTGTAAAGCCTTGTGCTTCTCTGCAGAACTGAGCAAGCCAGCAGCTTACATTTCTCCGCTCAAGTCAAACAGGAAGAAGTTTCCCCAGAAGTCAGCAGTCAGGTTGAAGAGTGAACACGCTCCTGAGTTCCAGTTCAAACTGGATTTCTGAAGACCATCTTTTGCCTCCCCTTCAATTAAAAATCTCATTCAGGCTTCACTTTCTTTATAGTTTTTCCATAATCTATGCCTTTCATATAGCAAAACCTTTCATGACTTGTGTCAACTGACACCTGTGCAGACAGGCAGTGAGAATGGTTCCTCTGCAACATATGCAGTTTGTCTAGCCATGTGCTGAGTGGAGCACTGATCAAAGGCAGTACAACAGGGCTCATGAGCTTCAGTGAAATGTCAGCTGTGCTCCCAGTATCACATGTAGAATCCAGAGGAGCTGGAAGAGCATCAGAAAAGAAGAAGTAGAATAGGACAGAGGCTCTCAGCTTCAATGGGAAGGTGTTTGATTCAGACCTGTAAGATTTACCTTATGTGTCTTTATTGTTCCCTCACAAACAAGGTTACACCATGTGCAAACTTTACAGATTTGCTCTTTCATTATCTTGTCTAATAGCAGCCATTTGCCTATACAAGAAGGCATCATCTTAGGGCATCAGACATAGTCATTACAAGGATAAACTTAGAAGAGGTAGGGAACTAAGATACTCTGAGATCACAGGAATATTTCACTAGCTACAGATGATGATTCATCGGGAAATGTTAATGTAGGGTCACAGGTAGTTATGCTCAGGCCAGAAGCAAAAACCAGCTAGGTTTGTTTGTCTTAAACCTAGTTTCCAGAATTTGTTTTTATAGTGGTTACCTTAAGTTAAGTTTGTCCTGCATCAATCATTAAAGCAAACTAGCAAAAGAGATACAGCACTGGCCTTGTATAACCTAGTCAATACAAAGCAAACATGACTGATGAGTACATTCAGACTTCTGGGTCCATCTAAGTCAAGAAATACTTGTAATTATTTTTTCATTGCTTTGCCCTACCCTAGAACTTACACCAAAAATTAATTACCAATCCTGGGCTGAAAGGAAAAGTGCACTGTTGGTATGGGCAGAGAAAGTGTGGTTTCCACACACTTAGTAAGGACAGAGAGAACTGTGCTTCAGTCAAGATCACCTAAGGAAAGAGACATCTCCTAGATGGATTGTGCTGCTTCAGCTTTCCTGGAGATGCTTATGGTCTTTGCTATACGTTGTCAGCTCTTGATGGATTCACTCACAGCACCAAACGACCTTGAACCAAATGGTTAAGACTCATGACCAAGAGACTAGAACAAGAGTTTTCAGCTCTGGATGGACTGTCTAAACTGATCTGGAACAGCCATATACTTCTCATCTTCTCACCTGACTGTACATGGGCAATTTCTGTGCCAAAATTACCAGCCTCCTTGACATGAAATGAAGCCAAATAATGCTCTCCGAGACAGAGATTGTCTTGTCAGGCCTCTCCCTGTACTTAGGGCCTCTCAGCACCCACGTTACCCCACCTCAGAATAATTCTGATACTATACGACAAACATAATTCACATTAGCCTTTTACCTTATGGCCGGGCCACAACAGCTAGTACTGACAGGAGCCACACGCTGCTAGAGCTGCGCTCACTCACCTGCCCCGCTGCACCTTCCGCCGAGGCCTGTGCGGCTGGGCCGGGGCCGGGGCCGGGGCCGGGACCGGGGCCGGGGCCCCAAGGCCAGCCCCGGCCACCGCCTCGCGGCTCCCGGCTACCTGGAACGGCTGCCGCCGCCCGCGCGCCGCCTCGTGGCGCTGGCGCTCCCGCTCCCGCCTCCCTTCCGCCGCGCGGCATCGCCCCCCGGCGGCCCAGAGCGGAGGTGGAAAGGGCCCTGACCGGGCCCGTGTGCGCGCGGCCCCGCCCCACGGCGCATGCGCGGTGCGAGCAGAGCGAGGGTCGCGGTCGTGGGGGCTGTTGGCGGCAGCGTGAGCTGCTTTTCCCTCCCCGCTCCCTCTTCCCGCCTCCCTGTCCGCCCGCAGAGGCGGCCGCCGCCACTATGGTCCTGGAGAGCCTGGCTCGCATCGTCAAGGTGCAGCTGCCTGCTTACCTCAAGCGCCTGCCGCTGCCCGAAAGCGTCGGCGGCTTCCTCCGCCTCACAGGTGAGTGGAGAGGGAGGGGTGATAGCGGCTTGCACACCCCGCTTCCGCGGGCTGCCTGAGGGGCCGTGTCAGGCAGTGCGGTGCTGCCCGGATCCCTGTGCGCGCCTGGGCCCTGGCACATCCCTCGGGCCTGTCCCGTATCTGGGTTCTACTTCCCTTGTGCGTTCTGCTTCCTCCCGGCTATGCTGATCAAGGCATCCTCTAGGGAAGGGGGTACCCCAATCTTAAATGGACGTTAAGAAGTTTCTGCAGGAAGGTTATCCGACTGGGTGTTCAAGGTGCCCTCTGAGACACCTAGAATCCAAATCGGTCGTTTAGGTTGGAAAAGGCCTTTGAGATTTCTTTGAGTCCAATCATTAACCTAACTGTACCAAACCCACTCCTAAACTGTCCCTGAGCTCCAGATCTCCACCACTTTAATACACGTCTAGGGATGGTGAGCCAGCTCCCTCCCAGGGTAGCCTTTTCCAAGGCTTGATGACCCTTTCAGTAAATAGATGGTTCCATCTAGTATCTAACCTAAACTTTCTGTGGCAAAATTACTGATTTCAGATAGTTGTAGAGTCAAAGTGTAGTGGTGGTGTAAAAATGTACTCAGCTCCAGCTTGCTCCACTCTTCTTAAAAGTTCCTCTCTGCAAGTACCAGCAAGTCAGTGGCCAAGCATGCAAAGAGATTAAAGTTTTAGCAGGAGGCCTGAAATGCTGCCTCTTCATTTGCTTACAAGTTTAATCAGAGCATCTGTTCTGATTTAAAAAAAAAAAAAAGTTTCTGGGAGCCTGCAAAATTGGATTTTTTTTTTAATGTAATATCTTACTTAAGCATTTTTTTAAAATTATAGCCCTATCACAGAGTGAACAAAAAGGAAAGCTAACTACAAGCAGATTCTTTAAGTGTTCTGTGCATTTCAGTGCTTTGCAGACTGGAACTAGTTGATCCAAGGCTCAACTGCAATAATAGACACAGAACTCAAGTACTTGTGTCAAATGATAAGATTAGTGATAATAAATAGGAGGAATGTTCTGACAAACTCTCTGGAAATAAAGTATTCAGACTGTAAACTCAGCCGTGTATGTTTATCTTGCAGCACTAAGGTGTATGATTTTAATAGCTCGGGAAAAGGATTTCATTTAGAACAGGCACAATTTATTTAAAACCATGTTTGAGTATTTTCTATTTTAGCATGTTTACGATGCTTGCAAACTCTAAAAGTCCTGTTTCTCACAACAAGGAAACCTGCTTTAAGTGAACTATTCTTTCCCTACAGCTACTTTCATCTGAAAATGCTTTTTACCAGCTAGAGAAATGTTTTGGTTTACTGAATAGAGAAATTCAGCAGCTGCAAAGTTGACTCAAAGGGGATACAATAAGCTACAAAGAAATTCATTTTCTTACATTCCTAGCATTTTGCAGTTTCCTTCTTAAATCATTGCCCCTTTAAACCACAAGTTTTACTTAAAGTTTGTTAAGCATAAGTTTGAGTTTAATTTCTTCTTGTTTCTTTGGTCCAAACATCCATTTCTGTAAGAGGATTGATTATTTGTATAGTCTCTATATTCATTCACACTGCATCGTAGCAATGCAATTTATTCTCAAAAAACTCTGGTCACAACTAGGTTGTTTTAATAGAGTGATCAATGGAAGAGGGAACTGATTTGCTAGCATGTTATTTAGTTCATTGGGAGGTACTTCCCTGACTTTGGAGGAAGTGTAAAAAGCAAACAACTGAAACCTTAAGTCGAGACCAAACATATGAAATGTCAGTGCCAGAAATATTAAACAAATAAACAAAAACAATGAGTCAGAAGTTACTTTGATATCTGTTAGGATTTAGTGAGCGTACCTGGAAAAAAATCCACTGCTTCTGGTTTCAGTTATTTTTTTACTGGTCTTGTGCTAAATGCTAAAAAATGGAAAACTGGTGTAATGAAAAACACATAGTTAAAGAGATGGGATTTGTACACTTTTCCTGTAAAGTAAAAGACTTTGTTTGACAATGCAGACCAGAACAGAGATCTGGAACAGAGCAATCCCTTGCTTGTTAGCTCTTTTATTGCTATACTGAACCTTCATTCCCTTCCAGGCAGGTGCAGCTTCAGTTCCTGCAGTGCCTTGGTTGTAGAAACAACAGTCCAAAAAGTATAGAGAGGACCTTTTGCATAGGGTATTGTATCATGTGCTGTATAAAAATCTTGAGACACCTGTTGTCTGTTGTGACCTCACCAAATCACAGTGGAAAAACACTTGCTTGGAGAGGGAAAGACTGTTAATGTCCAGTGCAAAACTCCCGAGGGTAAAAGCAATGAGGGCGGAAGGAAGGAGTGAGTGTTTGACCTTGGGTTTGAAAGTGGATATGGAAATTGTCACACTGCTGTTGCTCAGAAGCCTGTTTCTTGTCATAGCTGCTTTACCCTTCCCTTCTTAAGTTCACTGAAATGAACAGTCTTACCTCACACTGGCATTACTTTTCATCCTGGTACATGTCATTCAAACAGCGTAGACACCTGAAAATAGCATGTGCTCAGAATTTCAAGATTTATGTAAAAATCTAGGTGCTAGGCTTCTTTCTGTAAGCATGAGATAGTCCTGTGTGGGCTGTCTTGCACTTGTCCTAAAGGTTAAGAGGGACTTCAATGTAACAAGGTGCTAGACAGGGATTGAACAGTTTTATGGATCATATGTTAGAGCACTGAGGGAGTAACAGTCTTCAGACTGCATTTGAACCACAATTTTGTCATTTGCAGAGTGGCTTGCTAACCTGCCCATAGTTTTGGCTTTAAATTTATTTCCAGTGTAAAGGTACACAAGTGACATTGTACAAGCTAACAGACATCTTAAAGTGGCATATGGAGTCCATTGTGTTTAGCTTGCCTAGCAATGAGAGCACCCTTAAGAGACATAAGCAAACAATAGAAAACAGGGTAGCTCTGAAAAGCACAGAGCAGCATACAGCCGTAGGAAGCATTAGTTAGGGTGAAGGTTTTCTCCCATCCCTGCCCACTCAGTTCATATTTTGTGACAGTATCTTGTATTTCATGCCCTAAAAGCATGGCCATATTAATTTTTCAGTTGGAGAGTATGAGTTTCTAGCAGTCTTCAGGTAATAAGTGTACACATTGGTGTAACTGGGAGCTTTCTAAAGACTCCCAGATTGGAAATATGTGAAGAAATCTTTAGCTAGTGAGGACAGAATTGCTTATCAGCAGTTAGCATGATACAAATATTAAATAATAACCATAATAAGCTATATCCTTGTACTTCCAGTTCCTGGTTTTTTGTCATTTCCACTCTGAGATGTTACAGCTATCATGTTCCTATTTCGTTTGGGTGAACCCTGCTAGTTATGAGTCTCCCATAGACATGACTACCATTCATTCAGATTTTTCAGTGTTGAGGTGCCTCTTGCTGTTTGGATGCTGGTGGCTTTTAACTCAATGCTCAATTTTGATATGAGACATTTCTTTTTTATGCGTCAAACTTAGCCCAGTTGTATTCATCACACATTTGATAGGTGCCCTGCTTCTGGTTATGGTGCAGCTGTTGGAATGCATATTCCATCTTGGAGTTCAGAATAGGTTTTCAGAGATACAGATCTTTGTCAACAGACAAGTTAGATAGTTTGGAAATTTTTTGGTAACCCAATGTTTTTCCACTTCTTCTAAAGGATGGGCTATAGAGAGATCAAAAAAATGTAAAAGTAGTTCCACAAAGTATTTCTGTTACATGGTATACTTCCAGAAAATGCAATTTATTCAGGAAAAAAAAGTTCTAACTGGAAAAGTATTAGCATGAAGTAGCCTTACTATTACAAATAAAATCAAGGTGTACAGAATAACATGATTTTTGAGAGCTACAACCGACCTAGCATCCTAAGCCTGCTCTACTGCATTTCCTTTCTTGTACATCTTCATCTCAAAAAGTAAACAGAACAGAATTTTGCCATGTTCTGATCCTAAATAATTTGAAAGAGGAGCTTGATTACAGTGTCTTGTCTTACAAAGTGCTTGTGCAGCTCTTTGTGTGTCAGCTCATTACACTTGCCTCTTTCTCACTTCAAAACATTTTTAAACTCTCTTCCATTTCCGTATTTGTGTTCAGATTTCATTAATTCTCCAGAAATATGGAAAAACGTTCTCTCTTATTGCACCATGGTACTTAAAATTGTCATGGCTGGGAAAATGCATCTGCCTTCAATATATATAGATCTAAAATGTCCAGTAAGACTTTCTCTCTGTCAGCCTGTGTAGATTGTATATCATCGTGTAGCAAAGCAGCTCAGCCTGCAGAGGGTACTTGAATCTGTTAGCTGCACTTAAAAGAAGTTCCTCAGCTTGGTAAAAAGCAGTTTTCTGTGTTCTGATTTACCTGATCACGAGACTCTCTGTCTATTGTAGAAACCAGTTGCAGATCCCTGAACAGAACTCTGAAAAATAAAACCAAAAAGATTGGTGAAGGTTTTGCTAGTGCTTATCTAATAAGCTGTGTAATTTCTACCGAAGATTTCTAAGAAAAGTGAAACAAATAAAATGAGGAAAATTTCAAGAAGCTAAAAATCTCAGATAAGCAATTAAACATTGAGTTATAAAACTTGGTAGAGAAGGTTAAGACACTGGCATTGAATACACGCCCTGCATGTAATCAGGCCAAGTTTGCTAGTATACAATGCTGGCTTGCCTTGGGTGAGCAGAACCCCTGTATTTTTAGGGTTCTTAATTTAATTACATCTTTTATTTGTTTTGGATTTGTTTTCTTTCATTTCTCGTTTAGGGTGTTAAAATAAAACTTCAGTTTAAACTCAGAGTCAAATTTCTACTTTGACTACAGTAAAACCCCATGTTTTAATCTGGGTCGTCTCAAGACTTACCTACAGAGCCTTGTTTGCCCTTAGAGCATTGCTGACTGCACAACCCCATTCTCTAACCAAAATCTTACTGAAGTGGTTTCCAAGAACCAATCTAAATTCCACCTGTCTTCAGTTTCAGAATGGCTGCGGTTATTGCCTTTCCTGGGTGTGCTGGCCTTGCTTGGTTACCTTGCTGTTCGTCCATTCCTCCCCAAGAAGAAACAGCAAAAGGATAGCTTGATTAACCTCAAGATCCAGAAGGAAAATCCAAAAGTAGTGAATGAAATAAACATTGAAGATCTGTGCCTTACTAAAGCATACTGCAGGTGTTGGCGTTCTAAGACGGTAAGACACTTTGTTTGCTGTAGGATTAGAAACTAAGAAACGCTTGCAGAGTGACCCCTGTGAGTAAACGAAAAACAAGCTTCATTTAATAATTGAAATACATTGCAACTAACTAGAAGATAACTATCTGCAAAAACAATGCTTAGAAAGTAATTTGTACCAGAATGAAAGTAAGAGTGTTCCTGGGTTGGTGAGGGAGACCATATTCCCATTTGGTCCAGAGCAGCTAGTAGGTGACTTCTTTGCATAGTCCGTATCTCCCGAATCAGCTAAAATATACGTGAGTATATTTCATCTGTACTTGATTTCTTCTGCACCTTAGACTGCACCCTGCTTTTGTCCTCCCTCAACTGAATGCTTTTCTGTTTTCACAAGAAATTCTGCCCTGGACCTAAGAAAATCTCTCAACTTCAGCAAAGTATTTCAGCTTTCCTTAAAAGAGTGCTTTCTGATTGTAAATTATTAAATCTATTAAAGGCAGTTTTATTACTTCACAGTAAACCTTAAACCATTTGTGGCTGTGATGACTGCTTTGCTTGCTGTTCTTTCATGGAAAAGGCTTAGTTCCTGAACTTTTTCCCCAAGAACACCTATTTTAGAACCTCACTAACTTAGTTACTTGTTAGTGGCGGTTTTTTTTCTTAGTAACAGGTGTCCTGCTACTGTCTTAGAAGAGACAGGGAGTTTGATTTTGAAGCAGGACATAGTAGGAGTAGCAAGCAACATTAGGAAGAAGTACAAAAATCACTATGTAATACCTGTACAGAATTAAGCTAATTCCTCATATATGTTTTCTTCTAGTTCCCTGTCTGCGATGGCTCCCACAACAAGCACAATGAAGTAACAGGAGATAATGTAGGTCCACTAATACTTAAGAAGAAAGAAGTATAGCAGATGGTTGATCTGTTAGATCATAACTGATAAAAAGTCTTTTTATACCATTGTAGTTGCAAGAGGACAGCATTTTATTATGTGATTGGTATGATTTATTCTAGCTGTTGCTTTAGATTTCTTTTTGGAATAAACTGCATTTAGACAGTACTAAATCTGTCACTGTTTTGATGCTGTATTCTGGGAAGAATTTTGTCTGATTTGTAAAACTGTAAAGTAACTATTTCTATAAATAAGTCGTTTATTTCAACAATAAAATGACTTCCTACAAATAAGCCTTTTTTGTATGAACACAGAGTTACAAAACTATCACTATTTCCAAGTGACAGAAATGCACCTTTCTGTTAATTTTGTGCTGCTGAGAAGCCATGTTTTATTCTGTTTTTCAGGAACAAATTTAAGTGAGGAGGAAAAAGATACTAAAGCATACTGCTGAGGGCAGACAGCATAGACATGCTAAGTTACACTGTGTGAAAGTGTGGCCCGCGAGATGCCTAAGTAAACAATTTGTTAGTCTGAGACAAACCCCACACAGCTGGAAAGGCTCACAGTGACCCAGGTGGAGTGCTGCAGTTCCAGACCATTAAGCTATGAGCATATTGAGCAGGTCAGACACTAATACTATGTTTTTATTTTGGGCTTCTGAGATGATTGTTCGCAAACTTTTTAAAGGAAACACATTTGTTTCTTGCAAGCTCACTTGCGTTGTAGCTGATACTTCTCGTAGCTTTAGCAGGAGGAATTGTTTAAATGACAGAACCAAGAAAGCAGAAACGAGCTGTGTTCTTGGCTTATTACCCTTGCAGAATGCTTATTTGAGCAAGTCTTTACTGTGGCATGGCTTAATTTCAGATGCAGGTAAGTTGTTGTTATTACTTATCTAAATGCTAGACTTCTAATTAATTCTTCTGAAGTATTTTTTTTTCTCCAGTGAAAGACTACATCCACCTGCTTAAAAATAAAAATCTGAACCATGGTAGAATTTTAGACAATGGTCCTCAACTGCACTAACAGGAGATTTCAGCTGTGTGCCATTGCCAAAGCTGAACACCACAGTGCTGAAACAAAGCAAGTCAGAAAGCAGTCCTCACCTAGTGGCTCTTGCAGCAACAGCAGCAGCAGCAGAACCAAGAGTAGTTCATTCCCCCTGCATTCATAACCGTTGTGTTCTAGGCGCACCACTTGCCTTGCAGTGAGAAGTGGCAGATGAGGACAGGACTGTATGGAAAACGCTGCTTTTAAAAAGTAATAGAACCATGGTTCTTTTTTTTACTGCTTAAGTGCTTCATGGTGGTCTTGCCTTAATGAATGAGCAAACCATAAATATTCTATTACGATATAACATTTACAATAGAGGAAAATGTGTAATGTTACCAAATGTCTTGCAGTCTGATCTTCACTTCTGGGGATGCACTGTATTGAACACAAAGCCCCACTTCTGGGGTTTGATAAGTTACTGTGTGAAATTCAAAAGCCTTTCTTTAGATTTTTTTTTTGTTGTCCATGCTTTAAAATCTAGTCTACTGTAGCAGTCTGTTAAAAGTTGGAAGTGCATACGGTCTTGGATACGTTATCAGGGTAGTTTAGCATTCAATTAGTTTGATTTCCTCTGAAGTCTGAGAAGTGAACTGTGTACATCAGCCTTGTTCTCACTTCCACTCTTCTGCTCAGACAACCCTGACAGAGTAAGAAATACAGCAAAATGGATTGTGTTCCTCCCACAATGCTGCTCAAAAAGTAGAATGAGTAAGATTTAACTTCTTGACTCCGTCTCTAGCGTGGCTTGATGTTTTAATTAGTCTTCTTGCTGTGAGATGAGATTGCTGCTAATCTGTCTACAAATACAGCAATGCCAAAAAAAAAGTGGGTTTTTTGGTTTTGCTTATCTCTGTAGGGGAATGGAACACATTTGTGTTCTGGACTTGCAATAGCAGCTCTAAATCACAGCTCTTTGGTAGAAAGGACATTTGAGTAATTTCCACAAGATACTTATCACAAACTTGCTAATTAGTTCAAATTTTCTGCTTAAAGTTTATGGAGATAGCTAAGAACTGAGCTGTCTGCAGAGCCCTGTACCTCACCAGCAATTGAGTGGATTGACCAGTTAGCTACTAGAATGTGCTTGGTCATGTCTGCTGAATGACTCTTCTAACCTAGTTCTAGGCAAGTTCCACACAAAGGGATAAATCTGCTCCAAAAGCTAATAAAGACCAGGACTGAGGCAGTAAACCACATCTTCAGTCTTGATGCAAAAGCAGAGGAAGCCTAACTGTGCATGTCATGACGTGCCTTTTAGCTCTGTGAACAGTAGTGTTTACCTTTCTTTTTATGTTGAATGTCGGCAACACTTAGACTACAAATAAACTTGTAAAACATGTTTAGAGAAAGGTGTGTCCAACTTGTGGCAACTATGAGACAAGTGTAATTGGAAGTGTATCTACCACAGAATTTGGGCTCTTCCTGCACTCCATTTACACCCTAAGTGTTTCACAGTGAGATTTCAGTCTTAACTTTCCACAAAAAGCTCAGTTTGGCTGAAAAAGAGAGAAAGCAGCAATTAAAATGACATTGTCATTGTATCCCCTGGTCTGTACAACTCTCTACTTCCAGATGGCTGATTTCAGTCTTTTCCCCTATACTACTTGCTGTAACTGCTGCTGGCCTCCAGGAACATACAGTGCCACCTGGCCTTTCAGCAGCACGGGTTCTCGTGAACCTTTTGGAAAAGCACACACACCTGTGCTCAGTACTCTCCCAATATGCTTGTGATTGCCTCTGCATGACAGCAGGACTCCTCTTGTTAAAGTTCACTGCACATTGTGTGCTCTAATTGTATTTCCTACAAACAAGAGACTGGTGTGGCATGAAGATTTTATTTGGATTTTTGCATTGTTAATGAATGATTTAATAGTATTTTGTTGAGAGGAGCCTTAAGTGTCTTAATTTCACCTGCCCAAACTCTAATAAAACTGGAGTTATATCTTAACTGTTATTTAAAATCAGATGAAATTGTCATGACACTTATTAAAAAACCCAAGAGTCTTACACAGGTTCTTAGCCCCGCTATAACATTTCTTTTCATGACAAGACGCAAGTGTTTTGCTCCTTTCTGGAAGGGAAGGAGAGAAGCATTGTAAAGCAATAATGCTTTTCATTTTTTATCTGATTCTTTTTGAAGATTTAATAAAAGCTGGGGGAAAGGAGTCTTGTGAGGAACATTCACATATGGTGGCAAAAATAGGAAAATGGATTCATTTCATTTAGCTTAGAGAAAAAGACATTTTAAAGTGGAATAGATATTCAACTACTCGATGGTGGGAGTCATCTAGTGTATAAATGTGAGAATGTGCTGGAATAAGGGAATATGATGAATCCAATTTATGAGATGCTGTTATGATGGTGAGCAAGTATTAGAAGCCATCATGAACAAGGGTTGTTTGTCAGAGGTTTGCTGATATGCTTAAGTTTGCAGTCAGACTTTACAGGCTCACCCATTACCCTTCTGTTACTGAACACATTTGGACTTTATTTTTTATGAAAAAAGAAACTGTATGAAGCACCTACTCTTGTAAAGTAGAATTATTTTAGACAGTCACTGATGACACCGTGTTTCCTCATCTTTATCAATTAGATGCACAGACATTACAATTTCCAAATACAATAGTCTCCTATTAAAACTACCTCTGTTTAAGTAACAGAGCTCCTCCATTAGCCACGCAAAGTAGGCAGAACAGCCACAGAAGTCCGTGGCTGGCAGGAACCACCCAGCACAGTTTTCAAGCATCTTCCTTTCTGGTTGAGAGGCAAACGTGAACCGAGCTAAAGATTGTACATTACCCACAGAAGCAGGAAGAATGGCAGTGTGTATAGTAAGAAAAACTTTTGTGTATTTAAGACAACTGTTAGGGGAAAACTTAACAAAGAATTTCCTGGTATCTGTATCACTGTGCTGGAATTTCAAGCTATGAACCTTAAATGTTTCTCAGGAACCTTTTGGCTTAGAGAGGAAGGCATATACAAAGGTGTACATGCCGAGCTGTACTTAATCTGTAAACAGAGGCATACATGGATGCTCTGTGAATAATGTGGTTTCACAATTTTTATAGTTTTTAAACTATGGTTGTGCACTTCTGCACTGCATATTAAAAATGTAAAAGCTAAAACAAAATTAATTCTTATGCCAAAAATACTTAGGCACATAAAATATATTCTATACATTATCCTGTGAGATTAGTTCAGTGAACTGTAGCATAGAAATCTGCAGGAAGGCACGGTCTGCCTCTACCTCTACAGGCACAATCTAACATCCTTACTAAAAAATAACAAAACTTCCCTCGGTTTATGAGGGATGCTGTACCGGCTCCATGCCTCAAAGTAGAACTGGGAATGGCCTACTTGAAGCTGGTTACTTGTACAAAATGTAGCAGAGTAAGAAAGATTTGCTGGTATTAGTCAAAATTAAGCCTTAAGTGATATAAAATCTTTAAGGTAAGCAGGATTTTGATCAACAGAATAGAAAGGAAACTCTTCTGGGAATGGGAAAATTAAGCGTGGACTATATTGCAACTGACTGCAGGTCACATCTATATTAAATAAAATGAAGAAAAAGCCATTTGTGCTTTTTGCTGCCCCCAGTGAAATGTTTTGGCAAGATATTAATCATAACCATTGCCAGTCATAACCATGGTCCACAGCTCCACACAACTTGTTTTTCTGGAAAGACCCAGGGGGGTCTGTGGGTCTCAGGCTGCCCATGCTGTGACCTAAATGCTGCTTCCTCATGATACCTGCCTTCACACAACAGCCTCTCTGAATGGAGGTGGGAATGAAGCTCTTTTCCCTTTGTACTACCCCCTCAGCACTGCATGTCCAATGCCGTTAATTTAAAGTATATTAGTTGTCAGCATCAGCAGAAGTGAAAAAATGCCCTGGCCAGCACCAGAACACAGCCACTCTCGGTGGCTTCCCTTCCTTCACATCACATTGTACAAAGGCTGAAGAACACAGAGGTGAGGAAGCAGCTCACCCCAATCTAATATAACCCTCTTCCAGTCTTAGTAGCCTCCCCACCATGCTTTCAAGCTCAGGTGTTTTTTTTTCCTGTCAGCACAAGTAACAACAACTCCTGTATTACCAGTCTATGATGGACCCAGCTGCCTCTTTCAGTACGTAAATACCACTTGCTATTTCTTGCTATGACCAGAGCTGACAGTCCCTTGAAGGCACAAAGGAGCACATGAACTATGAGGAACACCAGTGATTAAAAAAAGCCAGTTTTGGAACCTGAATGAGGAAGGAGAGGGAATCACCAGCCTGTGGTAGGACTTGTTCACTGTGTGTCAGCACTCTTACTCAGAAGCTGCATTCTTTGAGCTGTTTAACTTGTCATCTCATGGCCCAGTTTCAACCATCATGAAGTTATTCACATTAATCTCCATTTTCTTCTGTTTATATTCTGTTTTATGACTATTCCGTGCCTGAACAAATCTGGTCCTTTCCCTGGCCGCACACCCACACATTTCAAGCAACTGTTGACTGCTAACTTGTGTGACTCAGTGCCTGGCCAGTCTACTCACTATATATTCAGGTCTTTCATCTCTTAAGGCACCATCAACACAAAAATATTTTATAAAACTCCACCAGGGCTGCTTTGAAACAACAGGCATAACTGATACTTGTTTTGGTTTCCTCCACAAAGATAACAGATGAGCTGTGTTTACTCAACAGAAGTTTAAGGGCTGAAGGACTGTATTCTTGCAGATGTCTGTTTTAAGAAGGTTCACAGGCCTCTGCCTCTTCTCCAACCTCAGATGAAGCACCTTCTTCATCTTCCTTGCTATTTGTCTGAGCCTTCTGCAACAGTCTGGGCCCTGCCAAGCCAATAACCAGGGCTCCAATTGGAGCAGTGATCAAGATAGCCAAGAAAGCTACTGTCAGTACATCCATTCCATACTTCTCTAGTTGCTCGTCCTGGTGACTTCTTGCTGTATCCAGAGCAAGGGAACCTATCGCGGCCTGCAGGAAAGAAAATATCACTGAGATGGAGCAAGTAACCTTTAGCACTGAAAGAGTTAAAAAAATGGACTAATCATCAGTCAACACTTAAATCTGACTTTCCTAGTACAAGCAGCCCATTCATTTGTAGGCAGTAAACAGAAAAGTGGAAGTTATACTGGACCTATGAGAGCAGTTTTCACTTGATCGTGTTTATCTGGGTGGTTCCCTCCTGTGAAGAACGTGGCTTACTGGCCATCGTTTCTTCAGGGTGTGTGATTTATTGAACTGACCAGTGTGTTGCATATTGCAGCTACTACAGCACAAATGTAGTGGTCATGGTAGGACTAGGAAAGGTTGGATTTTTATCTCGATTTCCTGCCAAAACTGTTCTGTGATTCTAAAATGCCACACTTGCAGAATGTATCCTGACAGCAGCCAACCAGAAGCAGCTTCTGAAAATGTAGTTCAGAAATCTTGCAGTAATCCTTGTCCCTTCTGATTATTTACTTCTGTTTGCAAGTAATTGTGCTATTGAATTGACATCTAATTGACTTAATCACTGAAGTGAAGGAGCAGAAATGCAGCTAGCCTGAGGCTTCTCTAGCACTGTGACTGTCTGGCTACCCCTTCGCAAAGTGACCACAAGCTAAAAACCCATTCTGAGCCTCTGGCATGACTGTCCCTGCAGACACTTCATGTGCAAGAGGGAAACACTTTTACCTTTGTTCTCAGGGTTCTCTGTCTGTAAAGGCAGCAAACACTTAAACTTCCTAGGATGTGTGTTTGACTCACTGTCATGAAAAGTGCAGCCTGGGATGCAAGCAAAACACCTTCATGCAGAACCTTCTTCATGGCTTTTCAGGAAGAATCAGGTGGTTTAGTATATGAACTGTCCATACAATGTTCTGCTGTTACTGAACCTGATCCTCTCACAGTTTACTGCCATGCAGATTTAGGGGAAACTTTGCTAAGGACAACAGGAATGAAAGGCATGTTTGGACCACTTACCTGGACAGTGGCTTTGGGAATCCATGCCAATGACACAAATATTTTCTCCTTGAAATTAAACCCAGCAAAACATACCATCAGGAATGTTACTATGATTCGCACAACTAGGGCAATGCCTAATGTAGCCACACAGAGTCCTGCAACAGAAACAAAATGCTTTCAGTACTTTTGTGCATAGACACCTGTGGGGAATAAGCCTCCCAAAACTGTAGCTTTACAGTGTGGTTGGGTTTTTTGGGAGGTTAGCTGTAGTCTGCCTTAAGATTTCTTTATAGACGTTCTTTGGAAGGTAGTAATGAAACCTGGGTAATTAGTGAACCTTACCAACAGTTTCAGGCCTAAGAGATGCAACAGATACTTCTGCTCCAATTAAACCAAACAGAAAGGGTTGAAAGATGGTCCATGCAACTGCGACAATTTTTTCTACTTCTTTCTGTAACAAGAACAAAAATGATCTATAAATTCACAAAACTATGGCCATGGCAGGGGATTTAAAACTGGATGATCCTGTGGTCCCTTCTAACCTTAACTGACTGTATGACTTGGTCTAGGTGATCCTGCTATGGCAGGGGGATTGGACTGGATGATCTTTTGAGGTCCCTTCCAATCCATAATGATTCTATGATCCTATAAGTAGACACAATTAATCAAAGGACAAAGTGAAAACGTATCAAAAGATGTCCTTAATGGCTCCTCCTTCTTTGAATCTAATGCTAAAAGATTCAAAATTAATGGTGCACCTTTTGAAGCTCAGGGTGTGTCTAGCTCTGCTGGTAAATGAATGCTTGCTATCTCAAAAAGAAAAATAAAAATCACGGGTGTTTGAACAGGAATAGAACACTATGAGGACAAGAGGAAGAAAATTAAGCATAGCTGATTTGCTGTACACAGGAAGACAGAAATGGTTTGGCTTTGGCAGGAAGTTTCTGAGACTTTGGAAACATGTTCTTCCATTTGTATCTGAGCAGAGTCAGACCCTTAGAAGTTTCAGTCATAAACTAACTCCATGTGAGCAGGAGTGAAGTTAGACTGAGCAGGTCTGTAATCCCATACCAGTATAGAGTGTTGCACTTTCCAGTGAGATGTACCGTATGAGGGCAAAGCCATCTTTTCTCTGCATGCTTGAACTTGACACCTAACAATTTTCCTCAAACTACTTGTGCCAGAATATACAGGAATCTTCCTCTTATGTGTAAAAGTACACAGAGCATTTCTAGTAGCACTTCTATTTTAAATAAGTGGGTTCTACAATATCAAATGAACCTCCAGGCTGGAGTGTGTGCAAAATGTAAGTGCAGTCCTCCATCACTTGATTAATTCAGAGTCTAGTCTTGTCCTTGGAGTTCTTTCTGGGACTGATCCTGCAACATCTCTTGAGCTTCAGTCAAAGGAATGATAATACAAAAACTGCTGTAATCTTAGTGAGAATAAGGTGAAAATATACAGACTTCTAAATATTTGCATCATTTCTGTTTGTTATCCTTTTTTTTTTTTGATATTTAATTTAATAGGTGTAATGTTTCATGTTCTCTCTGGATAGTATTTCCACCAGCAACAGTAGGGTCTAGTGACCTTTGAGAAGCTCAGTAGGAAAACCTTGGTAATACATTGAGTACGCAGTATGTAGACATATGACTGTGTCTGGTAAAAAAGAGCTAAGGCATTTGAAATCAATATCCTTGAGGCCAAGAACCTTCACTAACTGAACAAAAGAAGTTAAAAGTAAGCATTTATGGACCTTACATAGTCCTCTTAAGGTCCTTCCTGAAATAGTTTAAAATCTTCTAAATAGAGAGCTTTATCAGTTGTAATATTCTTAATAGTTAAGTCCAAAAATGAATTTTCTTCTTTAACAAACCCTGAGATCTTAATGAAGTCAGGTCTAGATGGGGATAATAATGTGGACTCTGTGGTATTTAATCCTTTCACTTCTTCCCTTCTCCTATTGCATGCTGCAAGCTACAGATGTATAGAGAAGGATGCTCTTAAAACATTAAGAGAAGGAGAGACATGCCAAGGTGCAGAAATGTAAAAGGGCAGTAAGAGGAAGAAGGCTTATTAGCTAAGAGAAAGTAACTGAAAAGCAGTCATTTGTATGGGGTTTTTTATATGGCCTTATATTCACTGGGGGAACCCTACTCTCTAATTTATCCAGAATACACTGGCTGGGATTTGAGAAAGATAAGGAAGGGTGGTTAATTACTGTTTTCCATTTCACCCTCCCAAAACCTGAGGGAACAAACCCCCTAGGACATGTGCACAACTGCATTTTGGACACCCGTTTGTAAATCTTACCATGAAGTAGGTGTGTAAGGTTACTGACCCTGAAAGCTGGGACATAAAGCTTTGAATTCCTTGTTAAGTGTTTTGACAATGAAATCTCCTTTACTTGACTTAAGATATCAAAGAAAGCTTATGGCTATTTCCCTGCCAGCGTGTCAGACACTGCATTGATATATATTCACATACGTGGTAACTTTCTGTCATGCTAAATGTAGAGGCTTCCAAAATGAACATGGAAGTTCTTACTCCATGTATTCCCTAAAGCTTCGCAAATGCTCCACTACCACTCCTGACAGAAATTCAGGCTCCTGCGAGGCTGTGCTTTCAGAAGAGTTTTGGTGTGGTGTGATTCTTTATGTGAGTGTTCACCTTTTCATCAGACCATCCCACACCTGCAACAAAAGCCAAGACTAACGTGCAGAGCCCTCCTGATCCAGGGAAGCCAAAGTAGATGCTGCCAAAAACTGCAAACATGGACAGCCCAAGTACAAAACACGATCTTTTCCATGCCAGAGGTGCCTGCAGCCAAGAAAAGAAACAAGCCAGAAAAATGTAAATTGCATTTAGAAATGAAGGAAAAACGTGACTTCTGTTAATTTTGCAAGTAACAATTTGAAAATAAAAATTGCCATCAGCCTTGTGAAAGAATCAAAGCTTTCAAGTGAGACTTGGACTGCTCAGTTGAGTTGAAGGGATTTTGGGTTTTTTTTCATTAATTGCTGATTTTGGAAATTTAATATTTTTCCTCTGCCCATCCAAAATCTTAGGCTTTTTATAGCACACGGAACAGGATGTACTGTTCTAATAGCCTTGCTTCAACTCTGTCATAACAGGATTTTCTGCCTGTGCAGTCAAGTACCAGAACAGATTATCCACAGAGAGACAAAATCCTGCATCAGGAAGGACTGTGAGCTCATACACTGTTATTGGTGCCTCACAACCTGGAAACTGTTAGTGCTCTATACAGCTTCCCCCAAAGCAGCTTCACATGAAGCTTGGAAAGAAGTCATTTTAAAGCATACATTTCTTAGCAAAGAATTTGTATTTTATAAAAAGTTGGGTGTATTCTTTTTATTCGTTCAGTTGGGGTTTTTGACTGTGTTTTTACCTGATCATGGCTTGGGAAATAACGAACAAACATCCCCAGAATCACTCCAGTTGCTATGCCAACAGCAACCTCCAGCACTCCACGGAACACATTGTACAGAGTAGAACCTTTTTGACAAAAGAAAAACAGGTTCAGTAAGCCACACACAGACCCGTCCCACAAAACCACACTTCAGACTTACAAGGATGATTCCAGGACAGTGACACCTTTACATTACTTGGGGGCAAAAGGGTTCAGGGTAGAATCTATAGATCTGAAAGAACTGGGTGCTACAACTTTCTCTCTCCAAAAGCTTATGGCAAGAAAGTGCGCTGAAGAAGCTAAAGAGAGTGCCACTGCGAGGACATTACCAAACTCAGGGAAATTTGCAAGCATTATGTCAGGCATGCAGGAACCCTCAACTTAGGATCAGACAATGTTACACCAAGACTGTTGATCGTGGATGATTTCCATCTCAATCTTCAAGTCCATACGTGAACTTTATAAGAAGAGGTCATTAAAAGTTACAGACCACTCAGTCATAACAGAGCACACACACTTCAAATTATCATTGTTTGTTCTGGATTTCACCATGTACAGATTAACCAGCATACCAGAAGAGAAGGCCATCCCAAGGCAAGTGTTGAAGCCTGTGATAGCTGCAATGTCATCAATGCTGCCAGCTGCCATGAGCAAAGTTGGAACTCCTTTCTCTACCCCATATCCCCCAGCTTGTAAAATCAGCATTGAGGGAACCACCACAGCAGGGGAGACTGCACCTAGAACAAATCTGAAAACACATAGATTGAGCCTCAATTAAAAAGAAAGCACTGAACTAAAAAACCTCACAATGTTCTGTCCCAAATTCTTTTAAGGAATAAAAAAGCAGACCTCTGCAAAAGCTGTTTTCCTTGCTTTTCTCTGTTAATTACAAGCAGGGATATTTCTACACAGATTTGCAATCACCTCTTCCTTCCTGCCCAACCCAACGACATGAAGAGGGGCTCCACAGGCTAAAACTTGAGTCTACACTGCAGGCCAGTTATGCTCTCTGATACATCTTTCGCTTATCCCATTTAGGAACCCTGTCTAAACATGCTTATGAGTCAGTAGTCCAGTTCCTTCTCATAACTTTCTGTATGTGGTAGAGGAGAAGAATTTTATCCATCCATGGGTCCAGGCCATGTCCATGTTTAGACAGAGCTAGATGGAAAAGGTTTCCTCTTCAAGCATATATATATATATATTCAGACTATAACGTGTCATATCCTTATCCTAGACTTGTGACGGGAACACTGTTCTACATGCACCTCTGTACAAGGAATTGCAATTCCAGCATGAAGATTCTCCAAATTGTGGTATCTTTTTCTGTCCCTAAAAGTCCCCTGTGTTGTGGCTAAAGATGAGGGATTGCACCATACTTCTTTCTTCTTCAAGTGCTCAGATGACAAACCACAGAAGAGTAATGATGCTGGTACTCTTCCACAGCCTAGCAATGTGACCTTTAAATTAGGCACAGAGCCAGACGTAAATGGTAAGTAAACAACTACAGAGGCTAAGCACAGCTTCGCAACAGGCATTAAACAGAGGTCCCTGCTCAGAGAGAACTAACTGCACTTCGATCATTTAACTGTAGTGTGAAAACAGGCTGAAATCATAAAACCTTTGTCATACAGGAGAAAAGAGAGTATGTTACCCTAATATAAATCCCCATTGCCATGGCAAATGCATGAACAAGTAGGCGAGAACAGCAGCTGTGCATGTTTCCGAGGTGCATGGTCCAAAAGAAAGCCGTAAGCAGACAGCTTTGAGCTTCCTAAGAGCCTGTGATACACAAAGCACATTCAGACAACAGTGTCAGTACCCTTGGCTTTGTATCAAGAAAATACTTTAATGACGTGACACAATTTATTGAAAGAATCCCTTCTGAGCTGCAGCACAGGCTGTGGCAGCTTTACACTGCCTGAGCCAGAGATAGGCTCAACTGCATCCGAATGTGGATATGAAATTCCAAGTGTGACAGTGAAACCTGCTGAATCTCGGTGCGATGAGGTTCCTGCATGTCACAGGAATGAGTGGCAGAAAAACTTCTGGCTTCTTATGCAAAACTGAATGTGAGAGCAAACTGAATGTGAGAGGCTGAACTACCTGCACGCATCCTCAACACAGCTGGCTTACCCAGTTACTAGAGATCATTTGCTCCATCCATAAATCCATCTCCAAATCCATGAACAAATCATGATGAGGGGTAGAACTGCATAAACTCAGAACAAGGAGCCAAGTGTCTCTTTCAGCTGTCTCTCACTTGACATGCAAAGCAGATTAAGTTCCACTTGGCTCAGCAAATGCTATTAAAAATTTCTCTAAACCAGAACATTTACTTGCAACAACTGCCTTGAATAGTTAGTCACAAACATGGCTGTGCTAGGACAGGTCTCTAATTTTGACATGGAAAGAAATCAATGAGTTGCCGATTTTACCAGCACAGTTTCTCCCAGCTCAATTAGGGCTGAGAATTACCAGAGCAACTGATACCTTTTTCTTCACAGCTGCAGTTAGACGAGGAACCAACTGTAACTGCACAGCCTTCCTACATACAGAGTCCAAATGACAGGTTTGATTGCCACATGAGGGAAGAATGAGGTGAAGATTAAGTTCTCTTGGCGAAAGAAGTTGTGGAATAGAAAGAAAAGCATTCTCACAGAACTGGGCATCCAAGCTGTGTGTAACAACACTCAGTTCATACTCGGATGAGCTTTGGCACCTTAGAAAAAAGATGCCCATTATCTAGGAGACCAAGGCGTGCTTTAGGAATGACAGACTCATCTTTTTCTGAATATCTGAAGCATTGGCAACTCTAGTTTTTCCTGATAAAGAAAACTTACTTCTTAAAAGTCTGGAAGTTTGGAATAATTGCCTTATGAAAAAAAGACTGAAAAAAGTGGACAAAAAGTTTGGGCAAAAACTTTGGACAAAAGAAGGCTACATGGGGATGTAATTACTGTCTATAATACATGAGGGCTGGGTGTCAAGAAGAAAGGAATTCTCCCTTTTCAACTGTGACAGACAGGACAAAGGGTAATGGACACAAGCTTGACAAAGGAAGTTTCACCCCAATATGAGGAAAATCTTTACACTCAAGATTATTAAATATTGTGACAGGTTGCCCAGGGAAGTTGTGGAGTCCCGTTCTCTGGAGATGTTTCAGATCTGGCTGGATGCAGTTTTGTGTAGCTGATTTGGGCTTTTTAGGTGGTTATGCTTTTTAGCAGTTTGTATCCTGCTTGAGCAGGAGAGTTGGACCCAATGGCCTTTGAAGGCCCCTTCCAACCCCAACAAACTGTGTAAAACAAGTAAAATTTCACTTTCTGTGAACTAGTGATACTTAAGTCTTACACAAAACTTGAATAAGCCTTTTAAACTTGTGCAGAGAGAGTCCAGTATGGCATAGCTTTATTTCAGTCAGCTCGTTTGGATCAAGCAAAACCCTGCTTCCATTTGCTTTATGAACATCTCCCTTGATAGCATCAAGATGATTTTTCTTTGTTCATGTGAGTACTATGGGCTTCATAATGTGAAGCATTGTTTGTGCAGTGCAGAGGGACCCATCATTGCAATTAATGTATTTGCATTAAAATGGAATGATTTAAAAAAATGAAAAAGCTTAAAAAGACACAGGTTGGGAGTTTGGGTTGGTTGAGATTTTTTGATTTGTGTCAACCTAGTCAACAACATTCTCTTTCGAGGATTTGGGATCCCTTCCATTACTTGTTTGTCAGTGTAAACTGACAGGGAGTTTTCCAGGAAGTGTAAACTCTTCCTGATGGGTTATGGTGGAGCTCATGTCTGCTCACAAAATTCAGGAAATTTCTTTAAAGTAAGTGAAAATAGTAATGAGTTTTCTTCAGGTTTTTGTTTTTTTTCTTGTTTGCCTACTCTACAAATTCAAGTGCCAATATTAACATACATAGGGCCATGCAATAGAAAATATGCTTCATGTGATGATCCAAGACTAAATAGATGAATAATTGATTCTCTTAAAAATATTGAACTATACCTTTGGATCCAGGCCGAGTCCTGCTCGGGTCAAGATAATTGAAAGAGCAATATTCCTCAGTGCTGCAGACCAGCGCAGGTCTATCTGGACGATATCACTAATGAACGGGGTGTTTCGGATTAGGAACCCAGCAAGTAGCATCCCTTTAAATGAAAGCAAACAGGCTCCTGTGAAGTTAGTTCTTATCATGCAGGAAAAGCTTGTGTAGCATTCTTGAAAATAGACACCATGTCTTGTATTTAGAAGGTATATTTAGAAGGTGCAAGAAATGCAGGTGTCACAGGAACCATAATGCTGAGTTCATTGGGGAAAAAGGCTAATCATGGACTTCGATATTTCAAAATGCTCTGGCAGTATGACTCATGCAAAGAGGGGAAAAATCAGGAACTTGTTCTTAACCTTTACTTGAATTACTCACAAGATTCAATCTTTTGTAAATATTAGCAAAACTCCTTGCAAAGGTATTGAAACTGCAGTTCTGGAAGAATACAGAAAAGTACAGGAAAGGTTGTCTTGAAACATAGATCTGCAGAGATCCAGGTCCTGATGCCTCAACAACACATCTTTGTGACATAGTTTTATATTAAGAAACAAGAAACCCAAGCAGACAAAGTATAAACAAACACTGTACTCAACTTGGTCCTGGCTTGGTGGGATGCTTGGCCATGGAGCTGATTTGTCCTGGAACACACCAAGCCTTTGCATGTTGTTCTTCCCACCATCTCTCAGAATAATACATTTGGCTTTACTGACCTGCAGTACCTCCCGACAGTTATGTCAGGCTGCAGGGACTATCGCATGCACTTTGTAATCTGTACACGAGGTCCTAGGCGAGCTACTCTCACCTAGAACTCTACTAAAAGCAAACCTAAAACATGGAACATGACTGTTTCAGTAGCAGTTTTGCTCCTTTCTTCCCCCTGAGATAGACTCTCACACAAAGGTGCTTAAGTGCTTACAGAGCTGCGGTAGACTCAGCTGCACCCAGCACAAATAAAGGGATCGTAAGGGTAGACTTGTATTTTTAGTGTTAAAACCCCCAACATTCAATGTCTCTCTCTTCTGACTCAAGCATTTCTCCAGTTTTCATCAAAGATTGGGGATCTAAGTAATGAACTCTTCTAAACGACTCAGACGTGTGCTGTCATGCTAAAGTTCCTGTTGTTCAGTATGACCTGTCTGACAAGCAGCTTCATGCATAACTCATGATTTTTACGTACAGATGTAATTCAAAAACACAGGATTCAAATGGCCAGAAACTTCTTTTTTTTAAGGGGGTTTGTTTGCTTAGGAAGGACAGGCTCCCTGCGTGTCACGTTCTGTATTCATATCGTCGCAGTCACACATACTACATGCAAAATTTCCCTCCCTCTCATTTGAATTTCTTCTTGCTTGTGAAACTAAGCGGTGCAAGAACACACATGCTGCCTGGACAGAAGCACATATGGAGCTGTCTAGCCCTCATACAAGCAGTGCTGCTGTGTGAGGCACAGTACTGGCTATGCAGGTTACAGAAATCACGTCTGTGCACTGCAGGCAGATAGTTGTAGCCCACCTGTATCACGAAGTTTTGCTGCTTGACTCATATACATATACAGTAAGGGGTCAGTATGCAGCTGGTGAGAACACCACAGAGCTTCATTTTTCAGCTTTGTTGACATCAAAGTACTGTTCACAAGATTGTACTGATCTACCAAAACCTCTCATAGGAAAGAAGTCTGAAAAGGCTCCAGTCAGGCACCTGGTATTTCTATTTTGCATTTTACTGTAAAATAAACTATGATGCTTGTATGAAAAACAGTGTTATGATTGATTCAGAATAATTCAGAAGAGTTAGTCCTTGTGGCCAAGTTATTTTGTCAGGTATCAATTATCTTGACATAAAGGAAGGAGAAGAAATTGCTTTTGACTGACACTAGAAGGCAATTCCTGTAGTTAGTGTTTTCTCTGGATACATTTTCATTGTGCTAAATACAAGCAAATCAGCTCAGCAGTGCTTTTCTTGTGAAATAATTACTCTACTGTAACAGGAGATCTAGATTTTCTGTTTGGTGATGTTAAACCCAGATTTTAAGTAACTGTGATGGAGGAGACCAAGGGACAATAATCTTTGAATCTGTAAGCGTACAGTTCTCTGACCTCCAAACGTTAAGATGAAGCCTCAGTAATGCACAGATAATTTTACGTGATCCACTTTGGGGAACTTTGCATCTTCTCAGATAGGACCAGATAAAAATCTCTTGGAAGAGCTGTAGGTTTCGAGCACGACACAGTTAGGTTGTTTCCAAACCAAACACACCAAGCACATGGATACACTGCTGGACGGTTTAAATAACACAATTATGCAGAAAGAAAAGAGGGAAGGGTATCTTACCCAGAAGAGCAGGGAGAGGAGGTAGTGTTCCTATTTTAATGAATCCAAAAATTTTACCTCCAATGACAGCAGAAAAATACAGAAACAGAATTCCAAACAGATTTCCACCTGGGAGACACTCAGTCCCAGTGATGGACCAAGCCACAGCCCAAACCAGGACCACGACTGCAACTGGAACAAAACAAGAAAGGTTCATATTTAATAATCTCTCCGGAACAACTTTGCTCTTAGATCCCATTTTTACACTAATGAGAAAAGTACCATGACCTTCACAAATAAAACAATTTACTTAAAAAATTAGTGTAACCATAACAATGTGTTTAACCACTGAAGCTCCCTGAAGTGGTGTTCTGATTTTACAGCTGCTAAGATGCTTTTTAAACTGGCAACAGGAACATCTTCACAGATCAAACAGTACTGAGTGAGCCTTGGGCCACTGTGAAAAACACTTAATCAGTCCCAAGCTTAAAGCCAAAAGACTTTAACTAACTTATCTGGTGTTTGCTTGTCTTCCTTCAGCTACTTCAGAACTGCAGTAAGAACTTGCTGCTGTAGATCTTGGCGAATGACTACAGCCCTTGTCTAATTTTTTTAAAAGAATTGAAGTATTAATTTTTTTCTGGAAGCACTTGTGCCAATCCACTGCTACCCATGAGAAAAAAATAATAATCTGAAGATGGTGATGTTTCTGGACAGCCTAAAGTAGTGCAGACACTTCCCTTCATAC
This sequence comes from Rhinopomastus cyanomelas, assembly GCA_013400115.1. NCBI lineage: Eukaryota > Metazoa > Chordata > Aves > Bucerotiformes > Rhinopomastidae > Rhinopomastus > Rhinopomastus cyanomelas. Next base: position 439,941 of record VXBP01002536.1, read on the forward strand.
AGCAATTGAAAGAGGGGAAAAATCCTGACAAATATTATGAAATCTTATAAAAACATAGCAAGAGAATATTATTAAATATGTGAAACTATGATGCTCTTTCCAGATTCCAAATCTGTTCCTACAGTTATCCAACAAGAACAGGCATGCAAGATATAAAAGCAGAAGGCTGACAGAGAGGAAAAAATGTGTTAAATAAATCCCTCTTCTTGTAATGCGATTGGATTTTTCTGAGTCTTATTTGAGGATGACAGGTGGCAAAAACCCAGTAGGTTTCCAAACATAAAATCCTAAGAATCCCAAGTGAGAGAGAATGGAGGCTGTGAAACAGCCAAAGCCACAGGAAGGGTTTTTTGTTAGGAAAAATCTGAAATACCTGGTTAGCCAGGCATTTTCTTCTGTGGCACTTCAGTGTAGGGCAAATCTTAAAAGAATGGGGTCAGTTTGCCTTGTAGTGGGATTTTGGGCTATGGAAGTGTGGATTCATAGAATCATAGGATCATTATGGTTTGGAAGGGACCTCGAAAGATCATCTAGTCCAATCCCCCTGCCACAGCAGGATCACCTAGACCAAGTCATACAGTCAGTCAGGGTTAGAAGGGACCACAGGATCATCCAGTTCCAGATTATTAAATACAAAAGAGGCATCACTGCCAAGTCTCCTATTTGTTGCATTAATTTAACAAAAAGCTGTCCAATGCATTAAAAATACCACTGTGTTTACAGTGTTCTCATACTATCACCAAACTATCAAGAATTATGAGATCTTTGTTGATTAAAACAACTTGTGATACAAAAACACACCTACCATGGGAAACACAAGAGAGAATGGAGAAACAAAAACTATTCATTCAAATCTTTGTTTCAAGTGTCAACTAGTTCTCTTTGAAACACTGAAACAAAAGTGTGACACCTAAAATACTGTTATTAGTTTTTTCAAGGGCAGTAGAAGATACCATGACATCTGGAAAAACAAGTGCTTTGTTTGCCGTTTCTCATGTGAACGACATCTGTCTTTCTTACGTACCGTTTGTCACTGTTTGGGCCAGTAAACCCTCAGGAGGGCAAGTAAATATTTGCCTCCATGTTCTTGCAGGTGCTGAAGACCCTGCTGTTGGTTCTGGAGGCTGCTGACCATGATGATTCAAGAGAGCAGTTTCTTCTGTTTGTATATTCCCATCAGCACCTTTGGCGTCTACCGTTGGTCCCTCCTGATGAGAAAACAGACTCTCAGAATTGGCCCTGTATTACACGGGAAGCAGTGCACAATCAGCTGAGGCATCTATACGTGACTTATTAACTCAATAACTGCTGAAGGAACAGTTCAGCTTTGTAGTATATTTGGGACTTTTTGGTTATGTCTTCATTTTCCCACAGCACAAAGTATTGCACATGAGAGACCGCAGGATATTTGCCTTTTTCTCTGCAGGAGACAGAACTCCTTTCTCAACCCAAGTAGCACCTATTCAGCACATGTGCTGAAGAAGTGACATTAACAGGCCAAGTCCAGCTTGTCTTGCAGACAAGATAAAGATTTATTTGTATTTTCTACAATTTGATAAAGTTCTGCTTCCAGACTGAATTTCACAATACAGTTTAAGATCAGCATCATTCTCGCAGGATAGTGCCTTGGACAAAAATAACAAAACCAGCGTGTGATTAGACAGACATGAAAGAAGCAGAATAGCTGGGCAGTGCACGCATTACTCACAGGATCCATTGCCAGAAGGCTCAAGCTGGTAAATCAAGGTAGAGATGGAGAAATACCACCCGAGGAGTTATTTCCTGAATAGTTCCCTGAAGCTGTTCTCTTATACTGATTTGTCTTCTTATTCATATTCATAGCCAAAGCACTTTCTGACCATTTTTGGATGTATCTCACTTCATTTTAGGATCCTTATTTTTGACAATTTAATCATCTACCTTCCCTTATGATTATTCATCTTCGTGTCAGTTTGCTGTCATAGAATGGACATGGAATTCTTGCCTATCCTGTGGTTTGGCCCCCCCTTCCAGTAACAGTTCCACATTTGATCATTTTTTCTGTCTTCTCTCTCTCTATATATATCCCTTACTCAGAGTCACAGCTGGAACACAAATCTTGTGAGCTTTCAGCATGGAGTTTCTTGTTTGTGTACCCCGTGATCACCGGCCATATAGTACCTATCTCTACAGTCAATACTGATGTTGACTCTAAACTGCCTTTGCCTTATCTCTTAACAGCTTTGTTCTTACTTGCCTTTACTGCAAATACTTTCTAAAGCCACAGAAATTTGCAAGAACACTGGAAATAAGCATACAGAAGTTTAAAACAGTGGGCTTTAAACTAGATAAAAGGAACATGCAGGAACAACTTTCAGCAAGTGGACTGATTTTTACGATGTGAAAGCAAAGAAGCAATCTTAAGTTCACATAAATCTCACCCATAGCTGATTATAAAACATAAGCTAATGCATGTTCCACTTCAAGCTAAAGCAGCAACTACTGATTTCCACCAGTTCAACACACCACAGGCTTTGAAAAACTGAACATTTGTTGATTTTAAGAAATTCTCATTTAGTAGAATCCTATTTGCACTCCCTTCAGAGGCAAGGATCTTAAGAGACATAGATAGAAAAAAGATAGGGAGAATTCCTTCTGACTAAGACTGTGCTTTGAGATCCTAATTAAGTACCTCACTTTGCTGCTGCATAGGAATCACACCATTTCTCTCACATAGTGGTGGCTCAGAACCTTCATCATCATTTACAATATCTTGCTTGACCATTGTTGCAAACCTAAGGAAGCAACAAAGAAAGAAAAGTTAGAAAGAAGGAACTACTAATTGCTAATTTTCCAGATAGCATTTTTGGTGATGTTGTCTCCTTCCCTAGAGAACAGGTGAAAAACCCCTCACAGCCCAATTTGGAATTGAACGGGTTTTCGCATGACTTTGCGTACTGTATGTAAGAACAAGAGACTGAAACTTACAAATCAGCAATTAAGCTTACAAAGTCAAGTGGTAATAATATTAAAATAAATCTGAATTTTAGAATCACAGTGACCCATGCTAATCTGCTATTTCCTCCTTAAAAGTATGGCTGTAATGTAAATGTAAGAATGTACATATTTGTACTTCCTGTCAGCACAAGATAATTTACTATCAGCAACCCTCACCCAGCACCATTAGATCTGAAAATATCACAGGCTCTGTGTGCATGGCACTGCAAACGATGATTTCACAGAGCTAAGAACGACTGTAATTTAAAGCACGCACACAAAGGGACACTCTGCCCCTAACTTAAAGATGGCAGGATCCACCTTGATTCAGGAGAATTTAAGCCTGTGGTTCTGTTAGACATCACTGTTCACAAACACACAGACTGAATATCTAAGACACAGAAGATGCCCATTTGAATAAAGATCAAGACAAGGTACAGTATGCTCTCTACATTCAGGTGAGGCTGATGAAATGCAAGTCTTACCTCTTATACCCCATGGGAATACTTCTCAGAGTGGGAAATAAGGTCCAATATGTTTGTGGTTAACTGTCACTGTAATTACTCAGTTCGACCTGTCCACTTCTTGCCCCATAGGTGCTGACAGGGCACAGCAGTGTGCTGTTCGCTGTGGCACGAAGGTTTTTTGCAAAGATCTGTAGTTTCACAAGTCTGAGCTAGCCAGAGTTGCATGTGTGTTTCTGAAGATAAGGCTTGCTAGTGTTCTTTGTTACAGCAAAAAGGTCTGTGTATTCTCTACCAACTACATTTCAGTACTAACAGCATTCTCTCAGTCTTCTACATTACTGTGGCTGCATAAAACAACCTTCAAGTTGGAACTTCTGAGCTAAGAAATTATCTCGTTGCTCAGGTGATCCTGCTCTGGCAGAGGGATTGGACTAGATGATCTTTCAAGGCCACTTCCAATCCTTGGAATTCTGTGATTCAAGTGCTGGAAGCAAGTCCGAGGGCCAATTCTCACAATAATTACCAAGCCTTCAGTTTATACTAAGTTTGGTGTTTGGGAACTGTTGATGCCATGAACAAAGACAGGGTCTATTTTAACACACAATTGTTTTAGTTCAAGTTGTTCTCATACAAAACTTGTTTTGAGACTGCTGTAAAGGAAGAATACAGAGCCACAGGGAAACACTCTCTGTGTTATAAAAAGTTTTGCTTTCTTGCCTTTTTAAAAGCAAAGTGTTAATTTATTCCAATTCCAGCACTTTATTTTTAATTACTCACATTCCACTATTTTATTTGTAATTACTATTTGTGAAACCAAATACTTCATGGTCCTAAAGTTTTTTAATGAAGTAAGTCAGACTTTTGAATTTTTTCACAGGGATTGTTCATCCATTCACAGGGGCTGGGAATCCACAAGTATCAGTCTGCTTACTCAAATAGAATCTATCAGCAACCTACCAGGGCCTCCCTCCTTCCCTTCACTGGCCACTTCCTCAGGAGACATTTACTTGATTTTGTCACACAGGATGAAGTACCTGTGGGTAAGGGACATGCAGCTATTTTCCTTCATCCAGCTCTGCAACATCCCAGTTCTTGGACTCATGTAGTTGTTAACATGAAGTACATTAATAATTCAGAGAAACCCCAGTCCTCACAACAGCTTCTGCTCCTTAGTGCATTGTTCACAGAAGCATGTAGGATAGAAGGGACTGGCTAAGCAAGAAGAGTGGATGTTCTGCTTAGCAGCAGTGGTCTCAAGCTGTGAATGTGGAGTGTAACAGCAGATGTGATGTCCTGATCTCTTTTGTGACAAGTCTTCACCCCATCATGTTCTTCACACGTTGCTTTCAAGCAACAGAGTAGAATTAATGAGATCAAGGAAGTTTACTCATACCAGAGTGGGGTTTCGGATCTTTTTTTTAATTCAAAGTATTTGGCTTTTCTGTGGGACTTTTTTGGTGAATTTGTTTTGGTTTTATTTAAACTTCACCCTTTATACAAACAAAATCAGCAACTGAGAAATCTCAGAGCAGAAGTCATGCTACAGGGTTAAGGGCAGTGCCATGGAAACCAGCCAGTAACAGGCTGGGTCAGTACCTCCCTGTAAAATACACTTGCCTTATTTTGGAACAAGAAAGGCTTTTATTAGATTCTCTCATTTTATTTGTTTTTAACTGGCAGGGAGGAGAAAAGAAAGAGGGAGAGAGGGAGATGAACTGAAGGGATGACTGACAGGGGCAATGTGTGCAGCCAGTAATATTGACCAACCTTCTGCTTCGTGCACACACAGCACAGAAGGGAATATGAAATACCTCGACTGCTACCAGAGCGACTAACATTCAGGCCAAAAAAAAAAGCCAACGCCAAACCCAAGCAAAAAACCACAACCCAAACCTCGTATCTTCATTCCCGAAGACATGAGTAAACCCGGGCGCAAGCTCCTTCCCCGTCTCTCCCAGCAGCTCTCTGCCTGCAGAGCCGGCTCCCAGCCCTCGCTCAGCAGCCGCGGGGGATGGAGATGCAGCGAGGCAGAGGAGCAGGACACTCACCTGGGGAATCGGGACCCAGCACGGCCCGGTGGGTCCCTCGCTGAGGTTCGGGGCGATTCGCAGCGCCAGCTCCGCCTCCTCCCCGCTGGTGCTACGGTCCCTCCTCCACAGCCGCGGCTTCGCTGGACCAGCGGCAAAACCCTCAGTCTGGAGGCTGGGAAGACCGAAAGGGCCTCCCGGGTGCCTTGGTGTCTCCTGACACTGTGCATAGCTCAGCGCCGGGCAGGCGGCCAGAGGCTGGGAGGTGTGAGAGAGGCTGTGAGCGGAGCAGTCCGAGCGCTGGCACCTTGGTCTGCACAGTGGGTCAGACCCGAGCCCACGGCAGCCAGAAGGACGTAGAAGTTTGTGTGTCACACATAGCCAGCCCTCTGCTTCTCACATCGTTTCAGTGCAACCTGTACACACCGAAAAGGTTGACTTCTACACCGAGCCATGGGAAAGCAGCACACAAGCCTCTCATTCAGACTGCAGCGCTGTGGGTGGAGGTCAGGTGCAACGAAAGGACAAGGAGTTGCAGGTGATTCTGCTCTGGGTACATGCAGGAGGATTGCTCTGGGGCGGGCAGGAGAATAAACAAAACGCCCACCCCACCAAACTTAAATATTTGTGTGTTTGCCATGAAACCATTTGTAGGTAAAGAATCCAGTGTGTCCAACTCATCTCTTAAGTGCACATGTGGGAATGAGACAGACCTTTCTCTCTGTACCCCATTCCACTGTGTACGTGAAAGCAGACTTAAATGCCACAACACATTGCTGCTTTGCCCTAGTAGTATTGCACAGAATTAAGCTGACTACAAATCCAAGAGAAACAAGCTCTTTTCTTGAACAGATTAAATTTTCCACTGACTCATGGACTTGCTGACATCTCTTCCTCCCTGCCCCCCACAAAAGAAAAATTTGACCTAGAATCTGAAAAGTCAAAACCACTCCTCTTTATATCATTGCTGTGGGGGAAGGAAAAACAGAATGACCCAGTTCCATCAAAAACAGAGCAGGATCATGAGGAGGTCACAGGAGCATTAAGAAGCATTTTCCTTTAATAATTCTAGCAAGTCTGTTGGAAAACCCTAGACACTAGAACATATTTCAGAGTTTTATCCGTTAACACGCCCATAAAAACCATTGGCTTATAAGGCAGGAAAGCAACCTGCATAGGTGTTTTTTTTCTGGTCCAGAGTTTCGTGGACAACCGCTGGAAAATCTGTGTCTTCATGCTTCTTGTGCACTTGCAAAAAGCAGATGGTATCTACCTTTTCTTGCAGGAATGCTTTGCCAAAAAAAGTCATCTCCCAGTAGGATCAGCCTTCAATCTTTGGGTTGGGAGTGAAGGGTTTTTTTTCCCAATCTGAGATTTTTTCCAGATTTTATTGTAATAGGTTTCCAGTTGATAATTCAAAGCTTAATTCCTTTCACTTATATTTGCTTAAAACACAACTCAGATTTTTTTTTAATGTTAAATAATATTCCTTACCATCTGAAATCTTAAACATTAAATAGCTATTCTTTCATGGGTTTGCAGTTACCATAAATTGAAGCCACATGAAACGTGTTTTCTTTCAGCATTTTACTATTTAAGGAAAAGTGAATCAGTAAGAATCAATCCAGAAAGAGATCACATAGCAATAACAAGGCACAAAATCTGATTTGAAGGACATTGTGTGAATTATCTCAATCTTCACAAGCTATCTTATCTGAGAAATGTGATCCTCCCATTTTGCCATGACTTTTCATTTGCAAGTAGGGTTAATCACAGGCTCCATCCTCCATCGATGATTAGTTCATTCCCAGTCATGTAGGCAGACTGAAATGACATTGAAAGTAACAGTAATTTTAACTAATTTTTCATGGCTATTTATTACAATAAAACACTTCAAATTAAAAGAACACTTTTAATACCAGCACTTATTTTAAAAAATATCTGAACAAATAGAACATAAAGAAACTTAGAATCCTTTCAGATTCTTAGGGAATTATAGCATAAATATTACAGATATTAAGATAAGAATACATCCTGAGTGCACAAACTTGCATTAGACAGACTTCAGATCTTACCTGCAAGAACAATACAGAAATCACAGAAACAGAATCACAGAATTATTGAGGCTCAAAGATCATCAAGCCCAGCCCATGACTTAACACTAGGAAACTAAGTGCCACATCCAATCTGTCTTTAAATATCTCCAGAGATGACAACTACCACCTCCCTGGGCAGTCCATTCCAGTGTCTGATCAACCTTTCCGTGAGGAAGGGCTTTGTAACATCCAACCTAACCCTCCCCTGGCAGCTTCAGGCCCTGCCCTCTTGTCCTGTCACTAGTTGCCTGGGAATAGAGTCCGACCCCCACCTGACTACAAGCTCCCTTCAGGTAGTTGTAAAGAATTCTAAGTCCTCCCTGAGTCTCCTTTTCTCCAGGCTAAACAACCCCAGCTCCCTCAGACTCTCCTTATATAAGTCTTTCCTTCCAGTCCCTTCACCAGCCCCGTTGCTCTCCTCTGCACCCGCAATACACCTCACACTATAATGTCATTCTACCTGACCAGGCCAGCCAATAATAAGAGGACCTCTTTATAAGGGCATCTGACTGAAGAATTAGACCATGCAGATGGTGAAGCAGCTGAGCTGTTGATATTTAGTATGAGATTCTGTGACAGGAAATTCTGTTGTTCTGTACTTACTTCATCAGAGGCCAAGTACACAAAGAGATGGGCCACTTCTTCAGCAGTAGCCATCCTACCAGTCTTCTGTCTGGCTAGAAAGTCTTTCAATGCCTAGATATACAAAAGCATTTGGTATTTAAAAAACCAAACCCAACTATTTATGTCCAGTTAGTATGAAATGTAGACAGCAATACTGGAAATAGGCTGTAAGTTAGAACTTCCTCCAGTACACCAAGTGGGGAATTTATGCTAGACAAAGCAATTCTTTTCAGAGTGGTATGAACATCAGTTTGGCAAGCAGGACTTCTGGTTCCAGAATAAAGCAAACGTAACTCCTCCTTCCTTTGGTGAAATTCTCCTTTCAAGAGAGGCCTCACAGCTTGGCCATACTAGTCAATATGGTTAAGCATCCCAAATAATCCTGAAGTGCCAAGGCCAGGATATCCTTTCTCTCATGACTTTGCACTAGCTCGTGGCTGCCATATGGCTGCCACAGTAGAAAGCAGCATCTACTTTCGAACTAGGTGCTGTAACCAAAGGTTGTACATACTTCCATCAGTGACAGACCCTCTGTACTCACTAAACAACAGACTCTCCTGGAGGCATTTTGAGACTTCTGTCTCAAGTACATACTGATCTGACTAGCAGAGGCAGCACTAGTGCTGTTGTTGGTACTCAGGAATAGGAAGAATTCTTGAATATGGGCAGGAGTGCCACTATCTATTTATTTCTACTTTTTTCCAAGGAAGCTAAATATATAATCAAACCAATAAAGTGCTTTCTTACCTGTTCTGGGTTAGGCCGGGCTCTGATCCTTTCCTGTAAAGATGGTGTGTCAACAGTTCCTAAGCAAAGTTTTAAATTCAAAGGTGAAAATCGACAGCATTGAACAAACATGACCAAAACATGCTGTTCATTGGCCCTATTTGCACGTGGTGACACTTCTGTGGGACTTAATCTTATGATTCAGAAGAAAGACAGCAAAACCTTTAACATTGCACAGGATTCCAAATTCAATATCAAGGCAAGACTTTTGAAAATTAGATTTAATACTTTGCAGATAGTTAAACCAGCAGCTACTCTGTTGGCCAGCCTTTGCCTGCTTCTAGCTTCCTGAATTACGTTTGAAAATAAACATTCAAATATCAGGTAACACCTATCTAGCAAGCATGTGCTGGGATAACACATCAAACATACAGCTTTACTATAGAAGGAAACAACTTCTCTATTTTAAAACTGAAAGGGTTTTGAGCATGCTGCGCTCTTCTCAGGTGCTGGTAGTTTTGCTGGGCACAGCTGCTAGAAGTCCCAGTTTACAAGCAGTCCACGAACACTTACCCGGACATACGCAGTTGCATCTGATGCCTTGCTCGATGAAATCAGCAGCCACAGACTTTGTTAGACCAATAACTGCTGCCTTTGAAGTACTATATACACATCTGTTCACAACTCCTGATGACCGAAGGCCAGTGAGAAGGAAGTGTAGAAGCACAAGAGAAGAGAAAGCCAAGTTTATTGAAGATGTGTCCGATTCTGGACTCCAGCATTTCCTGCAGCCTCTTCATGAGGGCAGGCCAACTAGAACGCTGACTGCTAGAATTTGAGGCACACGCTACAGCCAATCACAAAACCGTTCAGTACAATAAGTTTGGGGAGTGGTCTAGAAAAGTTAAAGCAAACAAAGATTTCAGAACAGCAGGGCCCCTTCTGTAAAGTCACCACCACCTTTCCTTGGGAAGCATCATTATGGTGCTGACGTAACTGTTGTTTCTTCATTGTTTCTCTGAAGAACACAGATAGCAAGATAATACTGGAAGTAATTCTTCTTCAGGTAGCGCTAACACCTATAAAGGATGCTACAAAGTGTTCAGGGGATGGATTCAAAGGCTCCCAGCAAATGATCTCAACATTTCTGCACGTGCCTTGTTGCATCCCTGACTGTAGGTATGAGCTGATGCACCCACTTTAAAACTCAATTTCTCCACAGGACTGGCAGTGTTCTCTCCATTCCAAGTTGTGCAACATTTATTGTGCATTCCTGTAACTGTTTTATACGACCAACCTTGTACCAAGCTAGTAAGCTACTGACCTTTAATGCTGGATGCTACAGAAGACATATTTATAATATTTCCAGATTTCTGTTTCAGCATCTGCAAAAAAATACGTAATTCAAATGCAGACTATTTTATCTGCAGCAAGGTAGCCCATAATAACCCAGAGAAGAGCCCCGCATGCAGTTGGGCACAGGGTAATGGGCAGGAATAGGTGCTTATCTGTTTGATCTATTAACCCAGCAAAGCAGAATCTGAAATTCTCACCAGGTTATACTAAGTTATCTCAAGAGTGAAGACTGTGGCAGGAAAGGATTTCTTTCCTAGATAGGCACCTCTGAATCATTGTCCTCTTGCCACCACAGTAAGTTACCCAGAGACATCTGCTCACACCATCTATGACTGTACCAGTTGGCTTTTTCATTGCTTTGGAGAATGCTACAACACAGCTGTGTGTCTGTCTTTGAATTGTTACTCAATTTAAGTTAGAACCTTTCTAGGCACCTCAATGCCTGAAGTTATTAGAAAAGAACCTCTCAAAATGAAAGTGAGCTACGAGAAAACCAAACACATATTTCACACCCCACCTCCCTGAAACAAAACGAACCACAAGTTAAAAAACAGGACAGAAACCTGACTGACAAAAGCAGTCATCATCCTGGATCTTAGTCAGAAATGACATATGACAGATCCTCTGAATGAATCTTCTCTACTGCATCTTTTAGACAGGTCACCTACTGGAAGGCTCACACAATGCCGAGAACATTTTAGAGTAGGATCACCATGATCTAAGGGCCTTTCCCACACAAAGCTGCCTTTTAATCTCAAACTCTGTGCTGTCACAGTGACAAGAACTCAGACCTCTCACGCTGCAGCACAGATTAAAAGTTATGAAGCCTTACTTTAGGAAGGAATGTCTTGATCATCAGGTACATGCTGCGAACATTGAGGTTCATAGTGAAGTCCCAGTCTTGCTCCTCACAGTCCAGAATAGTGCCATGATGAACAAACCTAGAGTGCATGAAGAGAACTGTCCGTGATTTACTTTTCTATGACTTGTTATTAATACCTTCCATTGCTATTTAGTAATAGCTAACCCTTCCTTTTGAAAAGGAGATACAAGAGCTCTTTTAGAAGAAAGCAAGCGATGGTGTATTTCTTCTGCTGTGCATCAAGGAAAGATGGCAAATCTGAGACAAGCAAAGAAGTGCCTGGTAACAGGAAAACAAAAAAAAAAGACAGAGCACTGGAGACCATCAGTGTTGCTCTCTGTTGTGCAAGGAGGGCCAAAGCCATCTGTGTAGGGCACCCACAGAGTAAGGAAAACAACTCCCAGAGCTGTTCTATCTTGGCCTGGGTAACAGAGCTAATGCACTGAAAGTACAGTATTGATAAAAATGCATGGAAGATTACATTAGAAATATAAAATGCATTACAACAGAAGAAATTAATTGAATTTAAATAAAATAAGCAACTTCTAGAGGTCAAGGAAAACCAACAAAAATAGGAGGATAAAATAGAAGGTGGTTACCCTGCAATGTTACAGAGGACATCAATCCTGTCAATCTCCTTGGCCAGATTTTCTATCTGCTCCCTTTCGGTGACATTTAGAACCCGTATTTGAATGCCTAGAGAAACACGGTATTAATTTTGGTGTATTTGGTTAAAGATCAGTAGGGTTGTTGCTTGCTTTTTTACCCTTGAAGTTCTTCAGGGGTCGTGGTGTCTGACCCAATTAGTCTAGGTATTATTCACTTTTTCTGGCCTTTTGAAGTTTGCTCTGTCTTCAAGTTATATTTCAGCCAGGCTACAACAAAACCTGAAAGAGCTGAACTGTAAGTCAGTTACCTGGATAATTCTGCAGCTCTTGCAGCTTAGACTCATTGATGTCTGTAGCAATGACTTTAGCTCCTTCTTTAGCAAAAGCCTGAAGAATATAAATAATAGAAGCAGTTTATATTTAGATATTACAGATCTTGCCAGAATTTAAATCTGCTTTCTTCTTGTTTCCTTTTTGATTTGAAATAAAAGGCAGCTCTCACTTTTTATCCTGTGTACATCAAGGGGTAATAGACATCCATTACCACACATGCTGGGGATCCCTAACTAATTGTACGTGAGAGATTTAATATTTTCACCTTAAAGTAAGGAAACCATCAATAAAGCATAAAAGCTGTAACCAGACTGAGACAGTCTTATTGCCTTTATTAGCTTGCTGTGTGATATCAAGCACATTACAAATGCATATAGCTACAACTCTCTGCCTGTTGGATTTAAGTGAAGCTATAGGATTTGACAGGTAAAGGCATGAGTCATAAAAAGAGATTATATAAATAGTATCTTTTGTACGTGATATATGAATTTATAAACTTCAAGAGATTTTTGCAATATCCAGCTTTATAAGAGGAAATGCTCCTTCTATTCTCTGTATCTTCTCCCAGAAGAAAGCAGCAGTTGTTGGATTGAAAGGTACAAACATACCAACCATATATTGTTAGAAAAGCAGCTGCTCTTACCTTTGCCTGACATCACTGCTCAGAGCTGAAGACTGAAATTCAAAGAGCACAAAGCGTGTGTGGTACAGTGCGGTGACAATATTATTTGCTGATTTTTTTCAGTGGGCATTTCTAGCTTCATCTATCTCCTCTAATGCTGCACTGCTTGGTTGGTGCAGCATTAGAGACCCAGCTTAGGTACAGGAGAATAAGTGTTTTCCAACTCACTATAGCTGCCGCTCGTCCAATCCCCTGTGCTGCTGCAGACAGGAGTATGACCTTCCCATCAAGCCGACCCATGCTGCTGACCTGTGTAGAAAGGTGTCACAGAATCTTGAAGAAAAGATGAACTAACACCACTCCCTGGAATCAGATACTCATAGATTCAAAAACCATATCACAGGTCTTCCTGGTTGTTTGCAGTGTGACAGTTTGTTAACTGCATTCCCAGAAAGAAGCTTCATGCACTTGTACAATCCGCAGAGGAAAACTTACTTATGGAGCTCTGAGTGTAGAAAGTCTCTGAACAGGCACAAGGATCCAACACAAGGAGAACTTTGCCAGAAAGATGCTAATCTCTTTTGAGGGTAGCAGCTGATGCTCAAATCCCTGCTAGAACTGAGATCACTGGGTCAGATTTAGTGTTCTACATCTTACAATAGATTATTCAATCTTCTTATTTTGAGCAGAATGTTTTCTCTGCAGCTTTTCCTGACAGAAGTTGTAGGAAAACTAGTATTTCCCATAAGGATACAGGTTCAATGGATCAGACAACTTCTGAAGCAGTTTAACTAAAAAATTCTCTCTTTTCCAGTACAGGAAACAGTTGTCTTCTGATTTGCAGCCAGACTGAGTTACAGACCATGCTTCAAGACATCGAAACATTTCGCTGTAGGCTTCCCCCCCAAATCAGGACACATGCATGTCCAACAAAACAAAGCACAGACCAAAAGATCAGTCTTGTAAGCACAAAGTAACTGAGGTGCAGTTAATTTTTTTTAATTAGGGGAAACCACTATCCTCAAACCACTTTTTAGGCTGGCTGGCAAAAGACATTTCTTTGGGCACATCTGTTGGTAGCTATCTATGCTCAGGAGATTGGGTCTGCCTCAGCATCATCTTTTCACATGGACAGGTGAAAAAGGCCAAGCTAGCAGAGCAAAGTGAGATGGCACACAGCTAGGTTGCTGTGTCTCTCTAAGGGACCAAGCTCTCCAAAATGCAACCCCCCAAAATCAGAATTCTGGGAGAGGTTCTGTTAGTTGCAGCAAGTCTTAAGTCAACAACAAGCTTAGTGTTCTCTTGAGGCAGAGGAGGCTCTTCCATACTCTTTGTTGTCCCATATGTGCTGTCAGAAGAAGACCAGCCTCAGATCAGTTCAAGTACCTTCCCAAAATCACTCTAGCACTTTGGAAGCAAAATTCACCACAGAGAGATTTTCCAAAGTGACAATCAGCCATCAACATTCGCCGTACCGATTCTCTGATGTATTTGAAGACAGTTACTCACCAGGAGATCTCAGCCAGCCCGTTACGTCTGTTGACCTTTGTACGGAAGGAAGTTTTGTACTTGTTTCTGCTGTGCTTGACGGGATTTGTGGTTTAACTGGGAAAGTTTCCCATGTGAACGTAATTTCCTGTTGAAACATTGAGAAGCTGCCATCTAGTGAAACTCGAGATTTTTGAAGTGTGATTGGGGATCACTTGAAGTGTGCCTAGATCACTGGTAATAACTCTAAGGAATTAAGTCAAACCAACAGGATTCCCTTCAAAAGAGACCACAAATGTGTTTTTCCTAAGTAATTGCTCTTTAGTCTATCAGACTCCAAACTATGACACTTGCAGGATGAATTTTTAGGCGGTTTAAAAATTCTTTGTTAAAACTGCTGATTTACCAACTTTTCTTTCTGTAGCTGGTGGTTTCGCTTAAATTTACTACGGCATCACTAGTATCAGACTGGAAAGTTCTGGGATGAACCAATTCAGTTAAATTAGCATTCTTAAAGAATTTGGGGTCCTGCCTGAACACCAGTAGAGCGTTTTCCTCAGAATATCTGGCTGAACTGGGACACACACAGGGTTCAGTAACACTACCTGTCTTTCTGCTGAACTACTACAAGCTTTCTAAAGCTTCCCAGGAAAGCATCTTTAATGGCTAGGTTTTCTAGAAACAATTATCCTTCTGTCCCTAAGCTTTTGCCTAATGAATTCAGACACATGTGCTTTTTCAGGTTTGTGTTTATTCAGCTCAATCACCAGCAAAATCTACAAATCCAGAAACTTCTGAGCAAGCAGTCATAAAAAACCCAAACCCATAAAATTGTATATGGAAGAGGTAGATGTATAGACACCTGCCTTGTTTCCCCTTTTGGAAGGTCAGTTTAATTCATTTAGTAGAACACAATATGACAAACTTTCAATTAGCATGAAATTTAAAAAACAAACCAACCAATCCACCCCAAAAAGTCCCCAAACCACACCCTCCCCCAACCCCCAAAAGCACTTTGCACTTACCACAGGAAAGAAGTTGCTTCACATAACTATGGCTATGGCATGCTGCACTCAGTAATGGCATTCAGAACCTGCAATTCTTAGCCAGTGCCTTTAAAAGGTTCCCAAACCACATTCCACAAAGATTGAGAGACAAACACTTGCAATTTATTTAGTAGTTGCAGTGGCTGGCAGAGGTTTCGGCAATTGAAGGTAACTAGACAGTTTCTTTTATAAAGATTCCTGAAGTTACTCTACCAAATAAATAATCCTGATGTGACTCTTCCGATTGCAGTGACTGCTGAATGCCAGTGTCACAATTTCCTTTTCAGTTTGGGTAGCCCAAAATGGAGAACCTAGGAGACCCAGCATCATTGAGGACTGTAGTCCCATAACACAGGGATGATGCTTCCCTAGGCATGACTCATCTCACAGTGATCATTTCACTCTTAATGCAGGTGATCTCAGGTTTTGAGTGCTGAATTCCTAGTTAGTTGGCACTAGAGGGCATGTGAGGAAGAGAGGGCAGAGGTTCTTAAAACTTCAAGCATTTTCTGACTCTAGATGAAGAGTGCTAGGAAGAAGCTTTAAACAAAACACCCGTGACAGACTTGTGCAGCAGTAACTTCTGCACAAAGTAACTACTGCATGAAGTCAAATCATAACACAAGTATTTTTAAACACTTAGCAAATAACTTTATTGTGAAAACAGATCATCTAGAAAACATACAAAGAGTAGGTCTCACAACACAGATAAGTACGTTAGTACAACAGGCTGCCGTGCAGCTCTGAGCATCCACAGTTTATTCTCAGTTCATTAGAGCTGCTATGTCCATTAGAGCTGCTATGTCAGGACAATTGTTTGCTACTAAAAAAAACCCCAATACCTAGCTCCAGACAGGAACCAGATGTAAATGAAATATAACAAAATACGAAGTTACTCGTGGTATCATAATTGTCTGAGCTGCAGATAGGAGTTTCAAACAAACCCTCGATTTTGCGCCCTATAAACAGAGATGAGTAACTTCAGAGAGTAAAGGCAGTTTGTGCGTTTAGAGGAGGAGTAGTATAAAAGCCACGTGCTAAGAAACAAAGTTCTTCTCAACTCAACAGCACTTTGACAATACAAACATGAACCATGCAAGAGGGCTGTTTTAGGAAAGACAGAATGCTAACTCTAAGATTCAGACGTTTCACAGTAGAGTATTATCCATTCTTGTTTCTATTTTTTCTTCTGTAGTCCATTGGCTTTTGTCTTTGCCACCCAAAAAACCCCACAAGATATCACATGAGCAGGCTGGGAGTCAGTGTGACTGTCTTTTCATTTTTGTTTTAGTGCCCCAGCTTCTCCAGTCGTGGAAGGTCACAACTCCAAATCAGAAGGGAATCACATGCTGTTAGAGTTCTTACCACAGCTTGTGCAAGAGGCTAATGGCTTTTGATCTGAAGCAAGTATCTTTCCTCTGTGCAGACTGTAGGCACTGCAAAAGCAGCTTACGACAGAGCACCTTTATTGGGAGGTACACTCAGGGGCTTTATCTTTATCTAAAGTTCCAAACCAGTGCTTAAGTTCTTCTGTGGGCTGTATTTCCGCAGGTTGCGTACCTATACAGAAAACAAGAACATGAAAGCAACACTTCACCTTCTCTAGTTAAAAAAGCAGGAGTACAGCAATTTAGAGTTTAAACATCAGCTATCAAGGCTTGCCTCTGAGACAAGTTTGTGAGTTGGCCATCAGAATTAACAGCTGTCTCTTTTTCTTTCTGAAGGTCTGCCATTGGTACCTTGAAAAACTAGTTGACTCTGCTCCATGTCTGCTAGGCCCTTCTGCAAGCTCTTAGAAGCAAGTGTGACGATGAGGGCAGTAGCACTAATGTTAGCATAGATCACTATGAGACTTCCCCAGAGGCCACCAGGCCAGATACAAGAAATCCTGAGTGGGGCTCAGTACTGCAGCTGCAGCCAGGCAGACCAGCAGATTCAACAATTCAAGTCTCTTATCTTGAATAAGTTTAGAGAAATGTTAACTGGCAGTAAACTTCGAGTAGTTTTGCCAGAAGTCTGTGTTTGACTAATGATATAGAGTTAAAACGCTAAAACATTTTAGAGTTTCAGCTAGCTAGGAATATTCTGCTAAATCACTTTTGAAAGTCAGTTACCAGGTGCAGCTGAGGAAAAAAGTGTGTAAGGATTCAGTTATTTCAGTTCTGTAGAGTATGTGTGAGCTCCAGGGCTCAGCTGGTCAGCCCTTCAACAACAGTCAGCTGACTATTAATTGAGAAGCTGTGTTATCATGCAAGTTTCTGCTCTGTATTTTCTATATTCAGACCTTTTAACCTCAACTCAGACCACCCCTTACATTTTGCCTCTCCAAATCTTTACTGGAAAGCACCACTATTACATACCTGCTTGTAAACCCAATTTGGAATTATCAAAGAAACTTATTGGACGAGTCAGTGGCAAAGAGCTTGACACATCCTGATTAACAGCTTCCTGAGAAATAGCTTCCTTGGAAATTGGAGGCACTTGCTCTTTAAGGGAATGTGGCACTGTCTTCCTTGGAGACCTGGTTACTATATTTTGAGTGGTTTCTTTTGAGACTTGTTCCCTCAATTTCAGTGCTCTTTCTTTCCATTTCCTAAGTTCCTCTTTCAGTTCATTCTCGTTACTGAAAAGAAAAAAAGCCACAGCATTTAATTAAAAAACTGTAAAGTAATTCCTTTAAGCAAGGAAAGACTGCTGACAACATTTCATGTGATATCCCTCAGACACCTGTCATGTACTGGGGACAGTTCTGGGCCCCTCACTTCAAGAAAGTGATTGAGGTACTGGAGCAGGTCCAGAAGAGAGCAACGAGGCTGAGGAAAGGATTGGAGGGAAAGTCTTGTGAAGAAAGACTGATGGAGCTGGAGGTGGTTTAGCCTGGAAGAGACTCAAGGGGGGAATTTATCACTCTCTATAACTACCTGAAGGGAAGTTGTAGACATGTGGGCTCAGGCTCTTCTCCCAGGCAACTAGCAACAGAATGAGAGGATAGGGCCTGAAGGTGCCAAGGGAGGGTTAGGTTGGATGTTAGGGAGCTCCTCCTCACAGAAAGGGTGATCAGACATTGGAATGGACTGCCCAGGGAAGTTGTGGAGTTGCCATCCCTAGAGGCGACTAAGAAAAGACTGGATGTGGCACTCGGTGCCGTGGTCTAGCTGATTGTGGTGATGGTAGGTCATGGGCTAGACTTGATGATCTCAAGTCTTCTCCAGCCTCAGGAATTCTGTGATCCTGCAAGGCCAGACCATCTCTGTTTAGACCTCCTCTCTTTATGCTGCTTTGAGGCAATTTTTAAATGTTAAACTGTATGCCGGAAGGTGTTTTAGCTTAAGTATATCGCCTAGCATTGAAGAGATTCTTATGAAAGAAAGCAAATTAAAACTCAAAAGCCACCAAGATAGAAGCAATAACTTTGTCTGGTGTTTTCTAGTAATATAAAACTACTAATTCCTATAGGCCTCCCAGAAGGAGCTACTGATGACACGCATAAATGGCAACAATCAGCTTTGTATTTACCTCAGCAGAAGGTGATTTTGTTTCTTTAGGTGCACGTTCTCTTTCTGTAGCTTCACTTGTTCAGACTTCAGAATAAGTATCTGTGTGCTCTGTACAATACCACTGCCACCACCACAAGTAAGGGGCACCTGGGATTGCTGAGGAGTTTCTTTTTCCAGCACCACTAGGAACAGTTTTATAGAGATGTGTGTTATTTGAACAATGCTTAAACCCAAGGCAATGTTTTTTAGCCTATTCCCTCCTATGGTCTTGTACATAAAACCTCACGAGGTTACAACTGCCATCAAAACAGTTCTTTTTGAAGCACAAACACCTCCCAGTGTTCATAAGATAAATTCACAGTGAGCAAAGAAACTTAAAATGTTCTTCATTGGGCCAGTTAGAATTGAAATGATGACAGTTTCAGGAATGTCACAAACATGATTGGGGCTATTCAGTGGGCTACTCATACGTTAAGTCAGCCAAGGAAAACATGGCAACATGAGCTACTACAGCTGCAGGTTCTCTCACCACAAGTGCAAACGTGGCTGCAGAAAGTACAAGAACTGCTCAGGGAAGCAGCTACATTGTCACCCCTGGATGCGATATGGAACTCAGGGATGTGTGCTAGCAGTGGGCTCAGTACAATTAGGTTAACAGTTGGACTACGATGTTACATGTGTTATCGATCACAAACGATTCTGTGACTAACTGCTGTGATTCCAGCGTGCTGTATGTGCAGCTACCACTTCCTATCTGCACCCACTGAGGTAAGAGGTCTGCTTCTCAGGCTTGACTTTAACCTCACATCCTATCTTCACCCACAGAGATAAGAGGTCTGCATCCCAGGCTTGACTTTAACCTCACATCCTTAAAACGGAATGTTACAGCATGAAAGACTCCCTTTATTAATCTTGAGTTTACCAGAAGCATCCCGCTCTTGACAGGCTCTTCTAAGTTCTTCTTTTAGCTTTGTTAACTCTTGTTGTTGGTGCTCTGCAAGAGCTTTGTAATTAGCAAGTCTGTATGGGGCAGAAAGGAAGAAAAAAATTAACTGAGCTTTTCCTCTTAATAATTATTACAGTTGCAGGAGAGCTAGTTTGATTTCCAAATGAGCTATCAAATAAAAGACATATGCAAGTCACAGAGGTAAACAGTGACAAACACTGTTTTGTCAATCAGGTGAAGTACACAAAAAGAAGAGTTGGACTAGAATTATTCTATCTCTTGTCTCCAGTGAACTAAAGTGCTTTCAGTTACTGCTTTCACCTCCCCTCCTTTTGTCAGAACAGTTATTTATGGCTGTGCATGGGTTGGTTCAGAAGTTTTGGTGGGTATATAAGGAAGGAGTAATGTAATCAACGTGAAGTGCATGTGGTTTTTAGTTTCTCTGGAATGTAGCTACAATCAAAAGCTACACCTAAAGCTGTCTAAAGCTGTATGCTCACTTCTCATCCTGTGGAAAAAATAAAAAGTACAAGCCAAGAATTTTAACAAGGTAAAGTTTAAACTTACGTCCTATCAAAAGAGTTGGATTGTTTCATTCTTTCCATTTCATATTTTACCAATTGTGTTTTCAGATCATCAATTTCTTCTTTGTACAACTCGGCACCTTTACCTAATTTTGCCTAAAAAGAAATTAAAGGTTCAGTGTGAAGAAAGGCTTGTTCCTTCACAAGGAACGGAAGGATCGCTCCCTTTGTACCAGCACTATTATCTCAGATTTTGCAAGACAACACTGGGAGCAGGAAGCTACTTAGCCTTGAAAACTCCCACAAAACAAACAATCAGTACAGAGTATCAGTTGCCATCTGAACTCTGCGATACAACATGCAAGCTTTTTTTAGTAAGTCTTCACTTATTTGCAGATCTAAGTCTGGGAAGTTTGAATTATTATGCAAATATAAGACAGAAAAATACATCTCATGGATTTTCATTTCAGTTTTTTTGTGGAATGTTTCAGAACTGCATTATGCCAAGTGATTCACTTAGTGTCTAATATAACATGGGG
The DNA here is from genome assembly GCA_013400115.1 of Rhinopomastus cyanomelas. Lineage (NCBI taxonomy): Eukaryota > Metazoa > Chordata > Aves > Bucerotiformes > Rhinopomastidae > Rhinopomastus > Rhinopomastus cyanomelas. The sequence goes on from VXBP01002536.1 coordinate 460,678, forward strand.
TTTAAATTTTGTCTCTGAAGGCTGCCTCAGCAGAATGTGAAACTGCAGGTTGGGTAGAGTGTTTTACTCTATAGAGAACAATACATTGACTTAAGATCTGCAGTTCTACAACTCTTCCAGTGTGTTTTCTGTGAGATCAGAGGAGAATGGGAAGTTTGGGTACATTTTGCTCGTACCTGAAGGCTCTGTTTCTCTGTTAAGGCTGTTCTGAGGTCCTCCTCTGTCTTGCTCAGTTTTGCTTGCAGTTGTGTGAGCTCACTTGTTGCTGTTCTTACACTTAACTGTGCTTGTAACTTGTTTATCCTGTCATCTTTCTCTGTGACATTTTTTGTGACTTCATTTAGTGCATCTTCCAAATTCTGAATTTTTGCTTCCAGAGCCTATCAAGATACATAGAGGTAACAGAACGTAGCTGTATTCTTAGGAAGAAAAAAATTAAACCCCCTAAACCACAAAACCCAAAACATACTACAGACTCAATGGCAATTCTTGCAGTCTACCTCACTGCTTTGTGTCACATTTGAGTATTCTATTTCTCAGACCCTCAAGTCTAAGAAAAATAGTGCTTTGAACAAGGGTCTCTGTGACAACAAGAATCAGACAGAGAAAGAGACCTCAGTTCCTAGGAGTCAAGACAGAACTCTCTAGCTTCCAGTATAACACGGTGGATACCACACAATTAAAGAGCCACCAAAAGTGGCACATTATTACAAAAAAATTTCACAGGCAAATGGGAACATTTCGTATTGATTTCTACACTCATACCTACTTGTGTACAGAGAACAGGCATTTAAAGCCATCACATGGCTGGCAAAAGCTCTACTTTGGGAACAAATCAGGCTACAAAAGTAACTGTGGGCTAATGTATTGTGTGGCACAGGTGTACAGTTGCCATCAATCTTTTTTTTCCCCTGACAGAAGCACTCTCAGAAAAGAAGCAAAGTAAGTCTTCCTTAGAATTAAAATATTGTTACCTTTCTATCTTGGTCTGCAACCTTTAATTTGCTCTGAAGCCTATAATTTTCTTCTTCTAGTGCAAGGCTGACAGAGCCACCAGGGGCCAGTTGTTCCTTAACAGTGTTCAGTTCCTGAAGCAACTCCTCATTTTTCTTTTTCCTCTGATCCAATCCCACATCAGCATTTCTACAACAATCAGCAACTCTAGCATCCAGCTCTGAAGACAGCTGAAGGAGTACCTGAAAGTAAGTCAGGTCATGCTGATAAATAAATATACAGGCAGTATCTTGAACCACAGTGATTTCACACTCTTGATTCAGTGTCCTGTACTGAAGATGCTTCCTAACCCACAAAAGAGACTGGTCTCATTTTCAAATGAGGGGGAGAGAAAAAGGGAACAAGAATGAAAAAACATTGCAAATTTACCAGTATTCCTGTTTTAATTCAAACAAACATCAACATTACAGAAACAAAGGAACTCTACTGGAAAGACTTTCTGAACTTCAGCAACAAACACAATTATGCACCAAAGGTTTTGCCAGAACATATTAACTGATTAAAGTAAGTGAAACCACACAAAAACCAGATACTGGATTATTCTCTATGTGCTTCACATGGCAAAGAAAAGCCTCACACTTGTCAGGAAATTACAACTTTGTACCAGGTTTGTTTGGTGAAAGCTTTGATCCACTGACTATGTCTGCCTGTCAGAGACCTCCTCCTAAAGGTCTGTCAGCATTGGGAAACCCTGAAGAAGTCAAGACTTGTTACCTACTCTACAGAAGAAACTTTTTAAAACAGGCTGATCTGAACAGTACTGCGTGACAACATTTATGACGCAGACTCGTGAGCCCTTCGTGCTTCAGATCAGTGCTAGCAGAAGAAACAGTAGTATGCACAATCCAGAAACTTCCAGGGTACACTTGTGAGGAAGATTGCTCTTAAGAAGAAATCAGGAGGTAGCGGATCTCTCCCATCCTGTTTTCTGATAACTAGAACGATGAAATCTTCAGAAATCCAGTTCATGATGCACTTAACCCTGTATGTTTTCAAACTAGCCAAGAGACAAGAATGAAAGAACAAAGGCTGAACTCCCTCTAGAATAACTTGACATTCTGAAGGTAGAAAAGGTGAGAATATAAATCACAACTGAGTTTTAAAACTGGCTAAATCAGTTTTGATAATGTTGGCTTGAAGAGAGCAGACAATCTCATGGGCAAAAGTGATGGCTAAACTAATTGCACCAGGCTGTCAAGTTCCACAAGCAAAGCTCTAACAACTTGGAACCTAGTTTCCATAATTCAGTCTAACAAACAAGCCCCTTCATTTAATCACCTGTAGTCTTTTACAAAGCAATTTTCCACACTCAGATGCATGAGGAAGGAAGTCTTTAAAAAAAAATAAATCTTCAAAGTATACTTGCTTCTTACAGTTAAGTTTGCACACAGCAAGCGCTGTTGTACTGCATCTTCTTGAAATGCAGAACAGGCTAATTTCATTTTCCATCAGGCTAGAGACACTTAAGAGCAGTTACACAAAATAATCTTCTGATTGAAGAAGATTTAACTTTACCTTTACTTTAGGAGTCCAGAAGTTGATGACTTGCAGAAGCCATTCATTATCTTTCTTTAACTCTTCTTTAAGTTCTTCCACATCACAGTGAGTTCCTGAGCAAGCTTCCCAGAACTGTATCATTTCTTTTCTAGCACTTTCTTCCTGCTGTAACTCTGCCTCAATGCAGAGAAGTTCACTCTCCATTTCTGATAAATCTTTGAGAACACTCTTGGAAAAAAAATTCGAGTTTAAATATTCCTTTGATGTCTAAATATGCATTTCACTTAGCAACACTGCAGAAAATCTGTCTTAGCATCTAATCCTCATATAAAATCACACCCTACCAAGAAAATAAGACTACATTGTATATTCCTGGGGCAGGTGGGAAGGACAAAGATGCACAAACATATTAGTAAAAGTTCCTCATTTTAAAAGTCAGCCTGGTATGAGCAGTATGCGCTTTGCAGGGCAAGTGAGTAAATAACATTCTTACTATTTTATAACCTGATTTCACTTCCAGTCACTTTATAAAATAGAATCTTTGTACTATACAATTAGCAGCATTAAAGAGATCTCCCCTGCCTTATGTAACAGCCTAACAGACAAAAGCAACAACATTCAAATAGAACCACCACGTTACTCCACACCTTGAAATACAGAGTCTTGAATTTGTTTCAGGTAACTACCTCTGCATCCAGCTGCAAACTCTGTGGCACTTCAGTGGTGTTTAACTCTTGGGAGGATATTTCACTCTGGTTCAAGTAAGTCTTCCTGAGGTACTGAATCTGAGCTTGTAGCTGATCCTGTTTTCTCTTCTCGTCCAAGAATTCCATTTCATACTTGTTCACAGTTGTATAATAGTAGTTTTTCTTTGCACACACACGACTGAACAGAAACTGTTGGAGAAGCACAAGAGGTTTCAGTGAGTATGCTTTCAAATGGTAACCCCATCCAGCTAAGACTACATAAGATCCAGAATTTATTTATTCTCCCAGCCCATGGGTTATCCGGGACAACCGAAACGTAACTAAGAAAATCAAGTTCACGCATCCTGCATAGCAGCAGCATTTCAGACTTCTAGTTGAGGCAGCATTCAATGCTTGCTGTTTTCTGCAGACTCCTGAAAAGGCCAAAGTGCCTAAAGAGCTCTAGACAGCCTTACATGAATCTAGACTTAGAAAAGCATTCTTTGTTTCTGTGTTTGCTCTTAGAGTTGTGAAAGATGCAGGTGTTCTGCAAGAGTACCACCACCGTGCTGATTTAAAAATCTACCAATTAAACATCTGTAACTACAGAAGTTAAAAGGTATCTGTGGAAAAATAAACACCAGAATAATCAAACCTGAACACCCCATGTGAAGTTATGAAACCAAGCTGTTAGTATTGAGACCTTATTATAAAAACCCAAACCAAATGAATATGAAGCTTCTACGCGTCCACCATTTCAAGTTGGTACCTTCAGTTTGTTCAATAAACTCTGGAGGTGACCGTTTATTTTCTCATTTGCAGTTTGAAGTCTCTTGACTTCTATACTCTGTTGTGATGAGAGCTGAGTCAGTACAACGGCTATCAGAGCTTTGCGACTATCCAGTTCACTCTTCAGATTAAGAGACACTGCGGAGAGACACTCGTACCTCTTCCCCACATCCAGGAATTTCTCAAGAAGCTCCTAAAGACAAATGAAAAATTCAGCTACAAAAAGGAAAAGAGCCATTAGCTATAAACCATCAGACCCCAGGACTAACCCCTACGGAACGTATTGGTTTTATAATGAAGGACCAAGACTTCAGATCAGGCCTGAAGTGAAAGTGTTGCCAGTTGACAAATTTGCAGCTGAATTGCCCTCAGGTTGGGATCCCAAGTTGATCTACCTGATCCTTTGTTGAAACAGAGGGATCATGAAACTGTTCCTAGCACTCTGCCAAAGCAAGGGAGGGGAGATCAAGCAGTGGCCAAGCTGAGAAATGCAATATGCACTCCCAGTGAGCTGCAGCTCAAGTATGACATGTGAAGCTAGCTCTGTACATCTTAAAAGTACATGCAGAATTTCCCAGCCACCCTGCCTCCATCTGTGGCTCTGCTGAAAGCAGGATTCACCAGTTTAACTCCTCATCCCACAAGGCAAAACACTGAAACTGAACACATGGCCCACATCCAACAGGAGCAAGAACAGAACACTTGAGAAAGCTGCACAAGGAAGAGGCAGACAAGATGTTATCTATTACAGTCAGCAGTCGGGAAGTGCCATTAAGAGGGTTCAAGTGACGTTAACTTCTTTTTTTCTCCCTACTGCTGATGTAGGGTAGAAAGCTGGTGTGAATGAAGAATGTGATAACTGATTCTTGCAGTTCAATCCTTTACCTCTTCTGGTGTTTACTGAAAACCCCTCAGGGCTTTTTTAGGCTGTACAGGATGGTGCTTGCATCTGCTGCACAGAGGTACAGGGGGCAATACAACAGTGCTCTTCACAGTGTTTCATACACATTCGTAGGTTCTGCTGTGGTTTGCCTTTTAGTAGGTCAGCAGTCCTCCTCAGATGCAACAAATTATACTCAGCATAGTTAATGCCTAGAAGCCCAGAAATTACAGAGGCTTTCTGTTTTGTATACAGAAACTATTTAGTGAAATCACAGTATCTGAAAACATTTTATGCTTTCTGAAGAGTAATGGAAAGGAGGATTGAGGTTGGGGGAATTTAGCAAAAGCAAAACAAAGTGAAGCTCAATTTAAGTGGCCACTGAACAGCAGCCGACACAGCATCACAGTTTTACACTTACATACTAGACACGGGACAGAACAAACAGGATTAAGGTTTTACACAGGTCCCTGACATGGGCAGAAAAGTTTACCTTGATTTCCAAGGTATTTTCCTTCAAATTGCCATCAACCACCTGCTGCTCTGCACTGTCCAGTGGGTCCACTTGAATGGAGATATCATTCAGGTCTTTCTGCTTCAGCTGGTCTACATCACTTCCCTGCTTTGTTTCAACAAACTACAACAAAAGCATGAGTAGTTAAGTGCTGGTCAAGGCAAGAGGTGATGCATAACTTAGGTATACAGTCTGCAACACCAACCATCTCGTAGTTCTTCTGCATTTCTGTCTTGAGCTGGTCCCGCTCAGACCTGATATCCTGGAGAAGTTTTTGTAGTTCATCTTTTCCTTGATTAGTTGTTGACACTTGATCAGACTGGGCAAAGTGACTAGTTCTTTCAGACAGTAAACGGTCTCTTTCACACAACACGCTATTGAGCATCTCAGATAATGGCTGAATCTATAAAAAAGTAAAGAGAAACCAAAATAATTGCAGTACAGTCCTGGTCAGTATACATCTAAATTAAACCACTGAAAACATTGTCAGTCTGAAGTATTCATAATGTCTTACCCGTATTTCAAGTTCTTTAATGGNGCTTATATTTTTGCACACATTAAATAAGCAGTTGCCTGCAGAACCTTCGCATGGGTTCTCCTCAGCAAAAAGTCTTTCTAAAACA